>ONZH01026387.1:0-445345 GCA_900303285.1 Rhinella marina | reverse complement strand
CTGTACTGTGCGTTTTCTTGTTAAATTATTTCACATACCTGGTGTAAATACCCACCGTCTGTTTCAGTTACTACACGGCTGTGTACTTTGAAAATATACAATATCTAGGCCATTTTAATAGGCCACTGTACTGTGCGTTCTCTTGTTAAATTATCTCACATACCTTGTGTAAATACCCACCGTCTGTTCAGTTACTACACGGCTGTGTACTTTGAAATATACAATATCTAGGCCATTTAATAGGCCACTGTACTGTGCGTTTTCTTGTTAAAATTATCTCACATACCTGGTGTAAATACCCACCGTCTGTTCAGTTACTACACGGCTGTGTACTTTGAAATATACAATATCTAGGCATTTTAATAGGCCACTGTACTGTGCGTTCTCTTGTTAAATTATCTCACATACCTGGTGTAAATACCCACCGTCTGTTCAGTTACTACACGGCTGTGTTACTTTGAAATATACAATATCTAGGCCATTTAATAGGCCACTGTACTGTGCGTTCTCTTGTTAAATTATCTCACATACCTGGTGTAAATACCCACCGTCTGTTCAGTTTACTACACGGCTGTGTACTTTGAAATATACAATATCTAGGCATTTTAATAGGCCACTGTACTGTGCGTTCTCTTGTTAAATTATCTCACATACCTGGTGTAAATACCCACCGTCTGTTCAGTTACTACACGGCTGTGTACTTTGAAATATACAATATCTAGGCCATTTAATAGGCCACTGTACTGTGCGTTCTCTTGTTAAATTATCTCACATACCTGGTGTAAATACCCACCGTCTGTTCAGTTACTACACGGCTGTGTACTTTGAAATATACAATATCTAGGCCATTTAATAGGCCACTGTACTGTGCGTTTTCTTGTTAATTATCTCACATACCTGGTGTAAATACCCACCGTCTGTTCAGTTACTACACGGCTGTGTACTTTGAAATATACAATATCTAGGCATTTTAATAGGCCACTGTACTGTGCGTTCTCTTGTTAAATTATCTCACATACCTGGTGTAAATACCCACCGTCTGTTCAGTTACTACACGGCTGTGTACTTTGAAATATACAATATCTAGGCCTTTTAATAGGCCACTGTACTGTGCGTTCTCTTGCTAAATTATTTCACATACCTAATTATATACCCAAATATTGTATTTGCAACAAAAAAAAAATAAAATGCGGAGGGGGGCTAGCGGAATAGGACGTGGACGTGGACGAGGACGGGGGCGCGGAAATGCTGTTGGGGGCCTTGTTGAAGCCAGTGGGGATACAATGTGTGCTGGTGAGGATCAGCCAGGATCCCGCTCATCCAGAATCCCTGCCTTTATGGGACAGTTAAGCAGGGGGCGGGTTACACCGCTGTTGAGGCCTGAGCAGGGTTGAACAGGTGGTGCAATGGATAGCCGATAGCGCTTCCACACAGTTGTCCACCAGCCAGTCATCCACACAGTCTCACTCTGACCCTCCTTCCTCCACACCTGGCCAACAGAGTCATCCCACCCTTGACCCCTCCCAGGAGCTCTTTTCGGGTCCTTTTTCAGATGTGCCGGAAGAATCCCAGGAGCTAGCAGAGGAATTTGTTTGTAGTGATGCCCAAACACTGGAGTTTTCGCCATCTCCTGCTGATGTGGACCCTGAGCCAGCATCTGTTATCATGAGCGATGATGATGATGAGACGCAGTTGCCATCAAGGGAGGCTGTTGGAATGTCCAGTGGGCAGGAGGAGGAGCAGAGTGAGGAAGAGGAGGTGGTGGATGACGAAATGACCGACCCCCACTTGGCCAGGGGTGATGTCCAGCGAGGAAAGCAGTGGAGAGGTGGTGGTCTGCGCAGCACCGAAAAAGGCAGCAAGAGGCAGAGGGATGTCCACAGGCAGAGGGATGTCCACAGGCAGAGGGATGTCCACAGGCAGAGGGATGCCACAGGCAGAGGGATGGCCACAGGCAGAGGGATGGCCACAGGCAGAGGACAGTTCAGACAGAGAAGTGAGGCCACAGCCAGCAGGGCCGAAGCTGTTCCCGCCAGCGGCCAGTCGTGCGAAGCTCCCCCATCGAGGCCTCGTACTTCTGTGGTGTGGAGATATTTTAATGTTTGTGCGGATGACAAACTGAGCGCGGTTTGCACACTCTGCCACTCAAAACTGAGTAGGGGCTCTGAGAAGAGCAATCTGACCACCTCAGGCATGCGGCGTCACTTGGAATTCAAGCACTGGGCTGAGTGGGAGAGAGCAAACGCAATACAAACTGCGCCCGGTCTTGCTGCCACTGCCTCTTCCCCTTTGTTGTGTGCTGCCACTGCGGTCCAGACCTCCAGCCAGGACACCTCCACATCTGCCTCTGCCTCTGCCTCTGCTACTTTGGGGCCTTCTCCTTCAGCCTCCCCTTCCCCCGCCCCTTCCCCCGCCTCTTCGCCTGCACCTTCACACTCCTCGTCCCAACAACTGTCCATCTCGCAGGCGTTCGACCGCAGGCGGAAGTACGCCTCGAGTCACCCCCAAGCCCAAGCCTTAAACTGCCACATCTCCAAACTGCTGGCCCTGGAGATGTTGCCGTTTAGGCTTGTGGAGACGCAGGCCTTCCGCGACCTGATGGCGGCTGCCGCACCTCGCTATTCCGTCCCTAGCCGCCACTACTTTTCCCGGAGTGCCGTCCCCGCCCTGCACCAGCACGTGTCGCGTAACATCAGGCGGGCCCTGAGGTACGCAGTCAGCGCAAAGGTCCACTTGACCACCGACTCATGGACAAGCGCTTGCGGCCAGGGACGATACATTTCTCTGACGGCACACTGGGTGAATGTAGTGGAGGCGGGGACGGGGTCGCAAACAGAGACGGCCTACCTACCACCCCCGCCCAAGATTGCCAGCATGGGTTCTGATAAACCCCCCTCCTCCTCCTCCTCCTCCTCCTGTGCCTTAACATCTCCCTCAGCCGCTAGCTGGAAGCGTTGCAGCACTGGCGCGGGGAGACGTCAGCAGGCGGTGCTAAAGCTCATCAGCTTGGGCGACAGGAAGCACAGCGCCCCAGAGGTGAGGGACGCCATATTGCAGCAGACGGAGATGTGGCTGTCGCCGCTGCAGCTAGGACCAGGCATGGTCGTGTGCGATAACGGCCGTAACCTGGTGGCGGCTCTGGAGCTTGCCGAACTCAATCACGTACCATGCCTGGCCCACGTTTTTAATCTGGTAGTCCAAAAATTTCTGAAGACTTACCCCAACCTGGCAGAGCTACTGGTGAAAGTGCGGCGCTTGTGCGCTCACTTTCGGAAGTCAACTGTAGCTGCTGCTAGCTTAAAAAAACTCCAGCAACGCCTCCATTTGCCTGAACATCGGCTGTTGTGCGACCTGCCGACTCGCTGGAATTCCACCTATTCCATGTTGGCCAGGGTGTGTGAGCAGCAGAGAGCATTGATGGAGTACCAGATAATGAATCCACGCGTGCCTCCAACTCAGCTCCCTCAGTTTGCCAACCACGAGTGGCCATGGATGGCAGACATATGCGATGTACTGCGTATCTTTGAGGAGTCCACCAAGAAGGTCAGCAGCGAGGACGCTATAGTGAGCGTAACCATTCCGCTCCTAGGCGTCCTTAAAGAATCGCTCATCGCAATAAGGGAGAACGCATTGCACGCAGAGGAGACGGGGGTAGGAGGAGACGCAACGGAGCTACACAGTCAGACCACACTTTTGTCTGCTTCACGGTGGCAGTTGCAGGAGGAGGAGGATGAGGAGGAGGACGACGTGGAGGTGGCTGTGGAAGAGGAGGAGGATGCTGGCGGCGAGGGTAGCAGTCAGGCTGTGTGCGTCCCATTGGTTCAGCGCGGATGGGGCGGAGAGGAGGCGGAAGAGGAAGAGGAGGAAATGGCAAGTGATCCTTCTGGTGGGGGCAGTGAGGTCATGCCTATTCAGAGTCTGGCACACATGGCTGACTTCATGCTGGGCTGCTTTTCCCGGGACACACGTGTTGTCCGGATAGTGGAGAACAAACTGTACTGGGTCTTCGCACTCCTGGACCCCCGGTATAAAGATAACGTCTCCTCTTTTATTCCGGTAGAGGAGAGGACGAATCGATTGCTGGAATACCAGAGGGAACTCGTGCAGAACATGATGGAGATTTTCCCACCCACCATCGCTGGCGGCAGAGAGGAGAGGGTCTCCCAGAGTCCCACAACATCCATCAGGCCCACAGCCACCAGGGGAACACTCTCCAAGGTGTGGGACACGTTCATGGCACCCCCTCGTGCAACTTCCATCACTGCGGGGCCCGCTATCAGCAGGAGGGACAAGTATCGGCGGATGTTGCGGGAGTACCTGGCAGACCGTAACCCTGTCCTCCCCGATCCCTCGGCGTCCTACACTTACTGGGTCTCCAAGTTGGACACGTGGCTGGAACTGTCCCTGTACGCCTTGGAGGTGCTTGCCTGCCCTGCCGCCAGCGTGCTATCAGAAAGGGTGTTCAGCGCAGCCGGGGGCATTATAACCGATAAGCGCAGCCGCCTGTCAACCGACAGTGCCGACAGGCTGACGCTAATCAAAATGAACAGCAAGTGGATTGACCCGGACTTTGCTTCTCCAACCGTGGAAAGCAGCCAAAAGTGAAGTGCCATCTGTATGAAGTGCCATTTCCTCCTCCACCTCCTCCTCCTCCTCCTCCTTAACCGCCGTAGAATTGCTCCGTAAATAAGAAATATTTATATGTTTATGGCTCACCTCTTGGGCCTCCACAAAATGTTTAAGAGGTCTCACCTCTTGGGCCTCCTCATAATTTTTAACAGGTCTCACCTCTTGGGCCTCCACATAATTTTTAACCGGTCTCACCTCTTGGGCCTCCACATAATTTTTAACAGGTCTCACCTCTTGGGCCTCCACAAAAGGTTTAACAGGTCTCACCTCTTGGGCCTCCACAAAATGTTTAAGAGGTCTCACCTCTTGGGCCTCCTCATAATTTTTAACAGGTCTCACCTCTTGGGCCTCCACATAATTTTTAACAGGTCTCACCTCTTGGGCCTCCACAAAATGTTTAAGAGGGCTCACCTCTTGGGCCTCCTCATAATTTTTAACAGGTCTCACCTCTTGGGCCTCCACATAATTTTTAACCGGTCTCACCTCTTGGGCCTCCACATAATTTTTAACAGGTCTCACCTCTTGGGCCTCCACAAAAGGTTTAACAGGTCTCACCTCTTGGGCCTCCACAAAATGTTTAACAGGTCTCACCTCTTGGGCCTCCACATAATTTTTAACAGGTCTCACCTTTTGGGCCTCCACAAAAGGTTTAAGAGGTTAACAGTGGAAAGCAGCCAAAAGTGAAGTGCCATCTGTATGAAGTGCCATTTCCTCCTCCACCTCCTCCTCCTCCTCCTTAACCGCCGTAGAATTGCTCCGTAAATAAGAAAAATGTATATATTTATTGCTCACCTCTTGGGCCTCCACATAACTTTTTAACAGGTCTCACCTCTTGGGCCTCCACAAAAGGTTTAACAGGTCTCACCTCTTGGGCCTCCACATAATTTTTAACAGGTCTCACCTCTTGGGCCTCCACATAATTTTTAACACGTCTCTCCTCTTGGGCCTCCACATAATTTTTAATACGTCTCACCTCTTGGGCCTCCACATAATTTTTAAGAGGTCTCACCTCTTGGGCCTGCACAAAATCTTTAAGAGGTCTCACCTCTTGGGCCTCCACAAAATCTTTAAGAGGTCTCACCTCTTGGGCCTCCACAAAATCTTTAAGAGGTCTCACCTCTTGGGCCTCCACAAAATCTTTAAGAGGTCTCACCTCTTGGGCCTGCACAAAATCTTTAAGAGGTCTCACCTCTTGGGCCTGCACAAAATCTTTAAGAGGTCTCACCTCTTGGGCCTGCACAAAATCTTTAAGAGGTCTCACCTCTTGGGCCTCCACAAAATCTTTAAGAGGTCTCACCTCTTGGGCCTCCACAAAATCTTTAAGAGGTCTCACCTCTTGGGCCTCCACAAAATCTTTAAGAGGTCTCACCTCTTGGGCCTCCACAAAATCTTTAAGAGGTCTCACCTCTTGGGCCTCCACATAATTATACTATAAAATATTAGGCCTTATAATTGGCAACTGTACTGTGCGTTCTCTTGCAAAATTCTTTACATACCTGGTGTTAATACCCACCGTCTGAAAAGTTAGTACACGGCTGTGTACCTTGAATTCTAAAATATTAGGCCTTATAATTGGCAACTGTACTGTGCGTTCTCTTGCAAAATTATTTCACGGCTGTGAAGGCAAAATATTGTAACCAAAAAAAATAAAATGCGGAGGGGGGCTAGCGGAATAGGACGTGGACGAGGACGGGGGCGCGGAAATGCTGTTGGGGGCCATAGTTGCTGGTTGAATTATCTGAGGTAAATGATTCTCCTTTAGACGACGCTTTCCCTTTGCATCGTTCTGCGATTAAACCATAAATAACTCTCTGCATATTTATACCAAATGCACCCAGTACGAAAAAAGTCATAGAAAGTTTCCAAACAGAGACTGGAAAACATCAGTAAGTTGAAAAAAACTGTTCGCTAAAAAAAAAAAAAGTTAAAAATAAAATTGGCAGTTGATAGTATCGAGCTATTGTCACAGAGAGACGCGATTACAACACCTTCATTTACATTCAGTACATGTCTCAAGGCATTGGGAGAATGAAAACAGGCCACGGCTGGAGTATGAAATGTACCACCGCTTTGTACTGTCCGATACTGACCCGGTCCAGGGTGATGTCCAGCGAGGAAAGCAGTGGAGAGGTGGTGGTCTGCGCAGCACCGAAAAAGGCAGCAAGAGGCAGAGGGATGTCCACAGGCAGAGGAATGTCCACAGGCAGAGGGATGTCCACAGGCAGAGGCATGTCCACAGGCAGAGGGATGTCCACAGGCAGAGGGATGTCCACAGGCAGAGGGATGTCCACAGGCAGAGGACAGTTCAGACAGAGAAGTGAGGCCACAGCCAGCAGGGCCGAGCGTAACCATCCCGCTCCTATGCGTCCTTAAAGAATCCCTCATCGCAATAAGGGAGAACGCATTGCACACAGAGGAGACGGGGGCAGGAGGAGACGCAACGGAGCTACACAGTCAGACCACACTTTTGTCTGCTTCACGGTGGCAGTTGCAGGAGGAGGAGGATGAGGAGGAGGAGGACGACGTGGAGGTGGCTGTGGAAGAGGAGGAGGATGCTGGCGGCGAGGGTAGCAGTCAGGCTGTGTGCGTCCCATTGGTTCAGCGCGGATGGGGCGGAGAGGAGGCGGAAGAGGAAGAGGAGGAAATGGCAAGTGATCCTTCTGGTGGGGGCAGTGACGTCATGCCTATTCAGAGTCTGGCACACATGGCTGACTTCATGCTGGGCTGCTTTTCCCGGGACACACGTGTTGTCCGGATAGTGGAGAACAAACTGTACTGGGTCTTCGCAATCCAAGTTGGACACGTGGCTGGAACTGTCCCTGTACGCCTTGGAGGTGCTTGCCTGCCCTGCCGCCAGCGTGCTATCAGAAAGGGTGTTCAGCGCTGCCGGGGGCATTATCACCGATAAGCGCAGCCGCCTGTCAACCGACAGTGCCGACAGGCTGACGCTAATCAAAATGAACAGCAAGTGGATTGACCCGGACTTTGCTTCTCCAACCGTGGAAAGCAGCCAAAAGTGAAGTGCCATCTGTATGAAGTGCCATTTCCTCCTCCACCTCCTCCTCCTCCTCCTTAACCGCCGTAGAATTGCTCCGTAAATCAGAAAAATTTTTATATTTATGGCTCACCTCTTGGGCCTCCACAAAATGTTTAAGAGGTCTCACCTCTTGGGCCTCCACATAATTTTTAAGAGGTCTCACCTCTTGGGCCTGCGCAAAATGTTTACGAGGTCTAACCTCTTGGGCGTCCACATAATTTTTAAGAGGTCTCCCCTCTTGGGCCTCCACATAATTTTTAATACGTCTCACCTCTTGGGCCTCCACAAAATGTTTAAGAGGTCTCACCTCTTGGGCCTCCACAAAATGTTTAACAGGTCTCACCTCTTGGGCCTCCACATAATTTTTAACAGGTCTCACCTCTTGGGCCTCCACATAATTTTTAAGAGGTCTCACCTCTTGGGCCTGCACAAAATGTTTAAGAGGTCTCACCTCTTGGGCCTCCACATAATTTTTAAGAGGTCTCCCCTCTTGGGCCTCCACATAATTTTTAATACGTCTCACCTCTTGGGCCTCCACAAAATGTTTAACAGGTCTCACCTCTTGGGCCTCCACATAATTTTTAATACGTCTCACCTCTTGGGCCTCCACAAAATGTTTAACAGGTCTCACCTCTTGGGCCTCCACATAATTTTTAACGGGTCTCCCCTCTTGGGCCTCCACATAATTTTTAATACGTCTCACCTCTTGGGCCTCCACAAAATCTTTAACAGGTCTCCCCTCTTGGGCCTCCACATAATTTTTAATACGTCTCACCTCTTGGGCCTCCACAAAATCTTTAACAGGTCTCACCTCTTGGGCCTCCACATAATTTTTAAGAGGTCTCACCTCTTGGGCCTCCACAAAATGTTTAAGAGGTCTCACCTCTTGGGCCTCCACAAAATCTTTAAGAGGTCTCACCTCTTGGGCCTCCACAAAATCTTTAAGAGGTGTCACCTCTTGGGCCTCCACATAATTTTTAAGAGGTCTCACCTCTTGGGCCTCCACATAATTTTTAAGAGGTGTCACCTCTTGGGCCTCCACATAATTTTTAACGGGTCTCCCCTCTTGGGCCTCCACATAATTTTTAAGAGGTCTCACCTCTCGGGCCTCCACAAAATCTTTAACAGGTCTCACCTCTTGGGCCTCCACATAATTTTTAAGAGGTCTCACCTCTTGGGCCTCCACAAAATGTTTAAGAGGTCTCACCTCTTGGGCCTCCACATAATTTTTAAGAGGTCTCACCTCTTGGGCCTGCGCAAAATGTTTAAGAGGTCTCACCTCTTGGGCCTCCACATAATTTTTAAGAGGTGTCAACTCTTGGGCCTCCACATAATTTTTAAGAGGTCTCACCTCTTGGGCCTCCACATAATTTTTAAGAGGTGTCACCTCTTGGGCCGCCACAAAATTTTCCATGAGCCTCTGGCCAGCCCACGGCCTCTTCCTGCCTTTTGCGGTCCTACGCATCCCTCAACATCCCCACTGCTTTACCTGCTAGACATGACACTGGGCCAGGTCGGGTCACTGACATCTCAAGCGCCAACAATTTGGGCATTTTAAGGCTTCTGCATGTGTTTGAGTTGTTTTTACATTTTAAAGAAGACATGTCTGACCACATCTCACACACACACACACAATGACAATTAGGGGTGGGGTCTATTTGCTTTCCCCCTTGCCTATGCCATCTGTGGTTGTCATAGGCAACGTGATTTTAAGGGGTGCAGAATTTTATCTTCTTTTTTGTCTAGTTTGGCTTGGGGTCCATGGCAATGTTGAGGAAAGAAGGTTTCCTTGTATGGTCTCACTTTACAGAGAGGTTATATTGTGTTTGGAGTGTATTGTTGAGAGGCTGTGATAGTGGCGTAATAGTGCGACTTGGGCGCGTTATATGCACCCAGACATGCTTCCCCTGCTGTCCCAGTTGCATTCCAGCAGTGTTGGCATCCTTTTCTGAGGTTCCAGGGTGGACTTGGTGACCTCCAAGTGGTCGAATTGAGATTTCCAAGTGGCGAGCATTTTTTCCCCATAGACTTTAATGGGATTCGATATCCGGTCGAATAGTCGAATTTCGCAGTCTATTCGAATCGAATTTCGAACTTTCGAATATTTCACTACTCGCTCATCTCTAATAAGGACAATTAAAGACTATGGTTACCTTTTCATTGTAGGCTTCTTTTCAAAATATTTCCCAACTATAGATCCAGATCTTTGATTCTTCATTGATTTAGAAGGATTTGCCTTTGATTTCTAGGTAACAAAAAGGAATAAAATGTTTTGTGTCATCTAACAAAGACATTTAATATTTCATTGTACAAGGGTTGTCTACCCTTGAGCACCATTTTGCTAGGTGCACATGGATATGGAGCAGCAAGATGAACATGGACACTGCCATTCATTCTCTAGGGGACTGTCAGAGACTGTTGACTAACTAGAAATTGCCCTGGTAGTATATATGGGACTTTTTTTTTTAAATGAAAAGCATTTCCTGTGCTACAAACTCACATTGTCCTGTACCTGCAGGTAGCTGTCTCGTTCATCCCGTAAATGTTTATTCATTTCCCTGGAAAAAAAAATAGTAAAAATAATCACCTAGTTTATTCTAAAAACAGTTGGGGTCATTTATTAAGACTAGAGTTTTAGATGCTGGTCTTAATACCGCTTGCGCTGGCATATGATGTGCCTAAGTTATGTAGAGGCGCTGGCCTCTACATAACTTAGGTGCATCCACTGTCAGCCTAAATCTAACCCAGCTCCCTTGGTGGCGTAGATTTAGATAATTTTCTATGGCTAAAATAGGTGTAGAAAATGATAAATGAGACAGACCAGCCATCCCCCTTCCCCTCTCACGCCATGCCAACTTTTTTAGACCTGGCGTGACCAGTGAAAAGTTGCAGATTCGCAAGTCCCCGTTACAACCGAATGTGTGTGTCAAAATTTGGCGTATATCTAATAATAAATGACCCCCATTGTATTGGTGAGAAGAGAGTGTAGCTGATACTAAAAAATACTAAAATCATAATAAAGAGAAATTATAAAATCAATATAAGATCTCATGAATATGGTATATGGCAGGGGTGGCCAACCTTAAAGACACAAAGAGCCAGAAAAAAAAATGTATGACTACCAGGAGCTACAAGCTATACATTGGCAGAAGAGTCACCGTATTTTTTGCCCTATAAGATGCAACTAGGTTTTAGTGGGGAAAAATAAGAAAAAAAATATTTTTTATCTGATCTGATCTTATTTTTTATAAGCAGAGAAAAAAAAATAAAAACAATTAATCAGACCTCAGATCAGACTTATAAATCAGACCCCCAATCCTCATTGGACCTAAAATACGATCCTCAACACAAATCAGACTCCCAGTGTCAGACCCTCAGTGCTCAGATCTCCCCCCATTGCTTAGATCTCCTCCCATACTCAGATCAGACGCCCGCCATGCTAAGATCAGACCCCCCCCATGCTCACACCAGACACCCCCATGATTAGATCTGACCCTCATGCTCAGATATGACCCGCCCCTATGCTCAGATATGACCCCCCCCATGCTCAGATTAGACAGTCCATGCTCAGATCTGACTCTCATGTTCAGATCTGACCCTCCATACTCAGATCTGACCCTCCATACTCAGATCTGACCCCCTCCCCATGCTCAGATCAGACCCCCCAATGCTCAGATCAGAACTTCCCTTCCCATGTCAGACCCCCATGCTCAGTCCTATAATTTAGAAAAATCTCCTACCTCCCTTGATTGGGCACCAGGTCTGACATGCTCTCTAATGTAACCTGATGCGCACAACGCCAGGTGATAGCGCGTCTCCACATACCACATTGTGACACTGTGCGCATCAGGACGTAGCGGAGAGTGAGCTGGAGCTGCAGAGTAGTAATGATGCTCAATCAGGAAAAGAGATCTGAGCATGCGGTGGAGAGTGTGGCAGCCTGACTGCTTCCTGGCTGCACCGAAAGAGCCACACTTGAAGAGGCAAAGAGCCACATGTGGCTCAAGAGGCACAGGTTGGCCACCCCTGGTATATGGCATAGCGGCACCAGAAGTCCCAAAATGGAGCCTCTGTTGGATGTCTCCATTTAGGTATTTGTAGTGAATGAACTTTGTCTAGAGAACTCAATAACATTAAATGATGACATAGTCATAACCAACCTTTCCTTTATTTGTGACAAAGAGGGCTGCCCTGTATTAAGATTTCTAGACCAAAGTAGAGTGGTTTATTGACAGCCCCCTGACACCCAGCACTTTCTTGTACATGCCCCACCAGCAACGTCAAGCTACACCCCAGTTAATGGATATCTATTGTGACCAACAGACACCCTGTGGACATCCAGTGGTGACACCTTTAACTAAAAGAAGTGTGCCCTAAAAGACAGACCCTCCAACCACAATTAGTTAAATGTAGCCTAAAAGGGCAGATAATAAATGGTCATTTTTTGCAGGCCACCAAGGGCGTAGCTATAGGGGTCGTAGCGGTCGCAGTTGCACTGCCTGAGCTGTACAGCGTGGGACACAGGCCAGAAGAGGCCTGCGTCGCATCGCATCGCTGATAGCTGCATGGAGGTAAGTATAAGTGTTTATTTTTTTTTATAATTACGGACCGGAGCTCTATGGGGGCACTGGGGGCATTTCTTACTGGCACTTGGGGGGCACTCTGGATATTTCTTACTGGCACATGGGGGCACTGGGGACATTTCTTACTGGCACATGATTTGGGGGGCATCTATAGGGGTGAGACACTTTTTACTGGCACATGATTTTAGGGAGGAATCAATGGGGGGAGCACTTCTTACTGGCACATTATTGGGGGGCACTATGGGGGCACTTCTTACTGGCACATTATTGAGGGGCACTATGAGGGCACTTCTTACTGGCACATTATTAGGGCACTTCTTACTGGCATATTATTGGGAGCACTATGGGGGCACTTCTTAATGGCACATTATTGGGGCACTATGGGGGCTCTTCTTACTGGCACATTATTGGGGGGCACTATGGGGACACTTCTTACTGGCACATTATTGGGGCACTTCTTACTAGCATATTGTTGGGGGCACTATGGGGGCACTTCTTACTGGCACATTATTGGGGCACTTCTTACTAGCATATTATTGGGGGCACTATGGGGGCACTTCTTACTGGCACATTATTGGGGGCACTTCTTACTGGCACATTATTGGGGCACTATGGGGGCACTTCTTACTGGCACATTATTGGGGGGCACTATGGGGGCATCTACTGAGGCCACAAAGAAGGGGAATTTAATATGGGGGGCTCTGTATAGGGGCATTTTGTACAGGGACACATTATGGCGGGTACTATGGGGGCATCTACGGGGGCACAAAGAAGGGGTATTTTATACTTGCAAATTATGGGGGACACTGAGGGTATCTACTGGGGCACTATGTAGGGGCATTTTATACTGGTACATTATGGGGGCACTATGAGGAAGGGGGAGAGGAGCACTATGGGGGCATTTACTGAGGGCACTACATAGGGATATTTTATACTGGCACATTATGGGGGCACTATGGGGACATTACCTCAACTGGGGCATTAAAAGGGTTTTTTTGCACTGGCACACATAAAGGGGCACTTTTGTACTGTCACATTATAAGGAGAATTATTACTACTGGGGTTCTCTGGGGAACATGATTACTAGTATGGGCACTATGGAAGTATTATTACTTCTGGGGCACAGTGGGGACATTAGTACTGTTGGGGGCACTATTACTAACAAGTGCACTCTGGCAGAGAATTATTACTTGGGACTTTGGGGAGCACTTTTACTGTGGGGGGGCCTGGCTCAGTATCAGCACAGTTATTTCTGGGGGATGTTAAGTTTACACTATTGTCAGGGACACTATTTGCAGGGCGCAGTTATTTTAGGACACTGTGTGCCAATAATTATTGAAGGGCACTATCTGTGTGGTACTAGTGGCACAGTACTGGGGTGGTAGGATGATTTGTCCAAAAGACGGGAGGATGATGGAAAAGTAATAAACTAAGATTTTTTTCTGTCAAACTGCAGAGATGAGAAATGGCTGAAAAATGGCGTCTGGTCTGAAAGGAGAAGATTAGGAAAGAGAACATCTACATCAGAGGAGACGTCACTGGATGTAAGAGGTATGGGGCGCTGTATTAGGCTACATTCACACGAACGTTGTGTTTTGCGGTCTGCAAATTGCAGATCTGCAAAAAAAAACGGATGATGTTCCGTATGGCATCCGTTTTTTTTGCAGATCCACTGTAACGATGCCTATCCTTGTCCGCAAAACGGGCAAAAATAGGACATGTTCTATTTTTTTTGCGGGGCTACGGAACGGACATACGGATGCGGATAACACACAATATGCTGTCATTTTTTGCTGACCCATTAAAGTGAGTGGGTCCGCATCTGAGCCGCAAAATATGCGGATCGGAGGCCGCAAAAACAACTGTTGTGTGAATGTAGCCTTACCCTGTATGTTCTGTAGTGATATACATAATGTTAGGAGGGAAAGGGTTAGGGTGAGAATTTGGTGACCTCTTGCTCCAGGGCCCATGAGCCTTTAGCTACACCCCTGCACGCAACACTTACCTTAACAAGTCAAGCTGTTTTAGAAGTGCTGAACGCTCTCGCTGAAGACTTTCTGTGACCCGATATACTTCCCTATAATAGATGTATTGTTAAAACAAACATATTTGGAGAGGAGGAAAAGGGAAATCTGAGCGATTACAAATGTATATTCACTATGAATGAACAGAATTGGGTGCAAAAAAAATTGCACCAGGACCAGATTTTAACTTTATTGGATTTAATTAATAAAAAATATATGGAACAACAAAAAGCATCTTAATTACTTTTTGTTAGAAGAGTTCCCCAATGATAAGCACATAGTAGGATGTTCCACTGTTGTGACCCCCAGCAATCAGTTATCATCTTTGGGGACCTGACAGCAAATGTTGAATTCTCCCTGCAGCTCCACCAGCTCCACCACAGGAGAGATATTTAATTGATATAAGTGGTATTCCCATGTAATGGACAGACTTGCCAGGTCCTCAAGAGCCAGAGACACTTTCTATTCTAGATAACTGAAGGACCAAAATGAGAGATTACCCGTAGACTACACCATATGTGAATATCCTATGTAATTTGTTTTTAACAAAAAAAGTCCCGGTGGATGGTTTTCCAGGTATAATTTTTAAAGTCACACCATGCATTCTACTTCCTGTCCTGCCTCTTTAACTTCCTCCTGTGATTGGACTTTTAGCACTGCGAACAGCTTTGCTTGACTTTCTCAGACGTTTGACTGAGGACTATGAAGAGAACAATAGAGCTATCACACTGTTATCCTAATTCTACAATATACTATTATGCTAAAAGATACCAACTTTTTCTCACGGCCTCAGTCAAGAGACAACGAGGTCCCTATCTATGTAGGATATGTTATGTGATTTATAAGTATGTTTTTTCTCTGTGCTGACTGCTACAGCAGAGCACTATTTTATATTTAATTTTCAGTGGCATAGTACTACTGAGAAGAAAAAGGGAAAACAGCCAAAAAAACAATTTAAAACAAAAAACATTTCTATGAATATTGCGCTTAAAAAAATGACCCATATCTGACTAAAGTGTCCCTTTAATACACTAACAGGGTATTTCAAAATGTACTATCCAAACAGGAAATCCCCTTTAAGAAACTATGGCAATGGTTTGCAGTGCTGAGAGATCCTAGCAAGGGACCAGAATAGCAAAAGCTGCTTATTAAGTCATCTGTGCACTGCAGGACTGGGCTTCTACTGTGGCATCTGAAGATATCAGTGAATGAAAAGTGTGTGAAATGAAAATACGCTATTTGCATGAATTGGCTTATAAGTGTTGTTTGAACTACAGAGCGCACACTGAGGGGACAGCCTCTCAGGATGAAGCTGGTGGCTTGTGATTAATAAACATTTACAGTCTTGCAAGAAAGTTATAAGGAATGTTCATTTTCCTTGAAGCTAAATTACGGTGTATAACATAACCAACATCTTGCTGCAATATGATGGGCACCAGCAAAGCTTAAAGGGCATGTCTCACTTCAGTAAGTGGCATTTATCATGTAGAGAAAGTTAATACAAGGCACTTACTAATGTATTGTGATTCTCCATATTGCTTTCTTTACTGGCTGGATTCATTTTTCCATCACATTATACACTGCTCGTTTCCATGGTTACAGACCACCCTGCAATCCTTCACTGGTGGTTGTGCATGCCCAATATAGGAAAAAACACTAGCCTATATGCGCTCCCATGGTTTCGGCCACCAGAGAGGCTGATGCTTTTTCCTATAGTGTGCAGTGTATAATGTGATGGGAAAATGAATCCAGCCGGCAATATGGACAATCACAATACATTAGTAAGTGCCTTGTATTCACTTTCTCTACATGATAAATGCAACTTACTGAAGTGAGACAACCCCTTTTAAAGGAAATGTCCACTTTTGCAATCATGTTTTTTTTAATACTCTGTTGCACCTAAAATAAAATATAAAGTGACATTGCAAATCATCATTATTAAAAAAAATCTCCTACCGTTTTGTGTGCACAGATCTTATGCCCACTTATTTGTCTCTATGGCTACAGAAAGTAAACATACACCTTATTGATTCATAAGGTGCATTCGGCAGAGTTGTTTGTGGTCAGTAACCAGTGAGATACATGGGTTGGCATAGGAGCTGTAGGCGCAAAACAGTAGAAGATTTTCAATCAACACTATTTATACAGTTGATGCTTTGGAAAGATTAAAAATGTTGCAAATGTGAACACACCCTTTAAATCTACATTACCAAAGTGACAATGCATACAGTATATAGCAATGTTTGCCCACACTGTAACGTTGGGAGTTGATGGACCATTCCCTGATTCAAAGCAGCCCCATTCTTCAGGAATTTGCTTCTATCAGGTATTTATGGCATATCCTGTGGATCTGCCAAAAAAAATGCTTATGCTTTACCCCTTAAAATGACTAATTCCATAGAATAAAATGTCATGGAAAATCCAATCTACAATGTGAGTACATTTCTCTCTCCTCGTGCAACTGGGAGGCCTCCTCCTGCAAAATCTTCAGTTGTCTCTGAGCTGTAATTAACTCTTGTGTGGTTCTTTCAAGTTCTCGGCCCATCTCTTTGTTTGTTGACTTCAGCTTCTCGTTCTCGGCTTTGGTTTCATACTTATCGTTATTCAACTCGGTGCACTGACTCTCCAACTGCAACAGAGTAGAAAGACAGAGCTAAATGAATGGCAAAAAAGAAAACTGAGAGGAGTTCTAAAATATATGTACAATTGTTTAGTGTTTTTCCATGACATTCAATACACAGTACTAATACACAGAAAGAAAGAGAGAGAGAGAAAGAATAGATGGATATTTGATAGATAGATAGATAGATAGATAGATAGATAGATATTAGATAGATAGATAGATAGATAGATAGATATTAAATAGATAGATAGATAGATATTAAATAGATAGATAGATAGATAGATAGATATTAAATAGATAGATAGATAGATAGATAGATATAAATAGATAAATAGATAGATAGATAGATATTAAATAGATAGATAGATATTAGATAGATAGATAGATATTAGATAGATAGATATTAGATAGATAGATAGATATTAGATAGATAGATAGATAGATAGATGCCATATTTAATAGAGGGACAGACAACCCCCCATCTTCTGTAAATTCTGGTGGATATTAGAAGTCTTATACTGTGTTAGTGGTCTCTCGTGACTTGTGCTCTCTTTACTTCTCTCAGCAGAAGATTCTTGATGTTCTATATTATTGTCACAACTACATGGACACTTACATCAGATACATCAGAAAAATTCCATTTAGAGAATTGTGTGTCCACACAACGGAATATTTTGGCTATAAAGATTAATCTGCCTTTAGTCAAAAAAGCAGCCCATTTGCCGTGGGCGTGCCGCTGTTATCACAGACACAATATTACATTGGCTAGTTTTCTTAAAATAAAGGATTATCTGTCCACAGCTATCTAGATCCCATGGAGACGAGAGCTGCAGAATACCTGCCCATATGTTGCTCAGCTTCATGGCTCAAGCTGCCAAAGATGATGGATCTGCCTAATAATCATATTCTACCCTTGTAGGGATGCTGGAAATACGAAGCAGATAAGATAGATTACACAAATAAATATCCCTGGAGGTCTAGGGCATTTTAGTGGTTAATTATATTCTAATCCCAGGGTGGAGAAGGAAAGTGTTTCAAGAATTTTATTTCATGTCATTAATTGATACGTAATATTCAGTCTGCCTGAAGCTACCAGTAGGGGGAGCTTACTGCATAGGGATCTGTACATACAGGTCTGGAACAGCTTAAAGGGACTTCCATCAGAAAGGGGTATTTTTAACTCAATATTCATAGAATACAATCTTTTTAGACCCTACAGCTGCTCTTTTATTCATACAAAACTGGTCCATTAAAAATTAAGTAAAAAATACAATAGAATACAAAATATAGTCCTCTTTTACCAATGAGATAAAAGTTCTCAACATGGGGCAAGGTCATCTAATTTTTTTAAAACCTGCTGCACAGGGAAGATTTTATCTGCATGGTAATCCTCATTAGAATAGTAGGTGGAGGACAGGAATGACTGGCAGAATGAGGTATTTACACCACATGTTCGACAGTGTAAGGGTATGGCTACACATAGCATAGAAATTGCAGATTTTCTGAAGCGTAATTGTGTGTGCAAAATCCGGATCTTAAACCCGCTGCATGCCAATTTATGTTGCAGATATCTGCCGTGGAATTCACCCTTTGAAATTCAGAGGGTGACACCTGCAGCAATTCCACAGTTATTCAGTACCAAAATCAGCAGCAAAATCCACACAATTTGGTGCGGAGTTTGCTACTGCAGATTTGGCCTCATATAACAATTTTTTTCTTTTTGCGCCATGTTAAAAATTGTAAAAGTCAATTGTATTTAAATTTAGTTATTAAAAAAAAACACAATTATAAATAATAGATAAATAAATAAAAGCTTAAATGAATGTTTGGCATGAACGGAATAAAGGTTTTAGTGAAGGAGGGGCACCACACTGGATAAAAAAAATGTTTCATCAGTATAAAAAGTAATAAAAAGTATAAAAGCCCTGACCAATAGATAGCATAGGGGAGGTGTGGTGCTCTAATTGAATCACCAGACCTCACTCCTCTGTGGTCCAACAGATGGTCTGACAAAAAGTGTTAAGTGAAACTCTCTCCTGTGCTAAAAGTCCAGACAGAGAGAAAGTTAAAAGCTCTGGACAGGAATTTAGAATACATGGAATGACTTAAAAAATGATATCCCAAAAAAATCCTCCCATTTATAAATCAAACTACATAGAATACTCATAATGGGGAAGCATTACTACTATTGGGGCAGGGGCGTACATAAAAATCACTGGGCCCCATAGCAAGAATCTGAATTGGGCCCCCATATCCCTACCCATCCCTGGTCCCTCCCACTACTTGCGCCCTGGCCCCTCCCCTGCCCCACCTATGAACTGTGCATGCTTCTGTTTATTATATAGTGTACCATACCCCCATGTACTGTCTGCTGCGTACTATATAGTGTGCCATTCCCGCCTAAGGCTTGTTTAACATTTCTGTTAAAACAGATATGCCAAGGGGCACCTGGACAAATATCGCTGCGCGCAGCAGTTTTCGTCCAGCCGCACCTTGGCATATTTGCCAGGTTGCAGCTGGATCTCTGCCGGTCCCCACTATAGTGAATGGGGCAGGAAGGAACCTTGGCAGAATCTGGTATTCATGGATCTGGCAAGCTGTTCCTGGCTAGAATAGCCTGTCGGATCTGTTTTAACGCAAAGGTGAAACAGGCCTGAAGACTGTGCCTTCTACTGCATGTTATAAAGTGTGTCATACCCTTCCCTGCCCCATGAACTGTTCGTTCTGTTGTCCCTGATTGTTATATAATGTTTCTGTGCCCCCTCCCTCTTCTTAATGCACTGGATTCTCCATCTAAGCACCACAATCTCCCTAGCACACACCAGCCCCCAAGAACTTTTGTTATCAGTCTTGACAGTTGACTTACCTCAGAACACAGATCGCTCTCCTGTGCTTCTCCTTCAGCGTGCAGACCGGGGCAGGCAGGGCCCCGGACACACTGCAGATCGGAGCTGGAGGTCAGGCTAGGCCAAGTCAGATCACAGATGGTGTGTGCAGGAAGAACAGTGGCACGTCTGCAGATCGTACTGCAGCATACATTTCTCTTCTGTGCAGAAGTACAGAGCACTCATCAGTGGTCACTAACAGACTGGTTAAGGAGGGGGGCCCAAAATCTGGGAGCAAGGAGCCAGAAGGGGGCAGCACCATTCATCCACAGCCGGGCCCCCTTCAACCATGGGCCCCATAGCAGCTGCGTGGTCTGCCTCTATTAGAGGTACGCCACTGATTGGGGGCACTGTAGGGGGCACTGTTACTAGTGAGGGCACTCTGGGAGATAATTTCTACTATTGGTGGGACCTTTGGGAGCACTATTACTAAGAGGAAGGCACTCTGAAAAAGTATTATCTTGACACAATTTTTTATTAGATATTAACACATACAGTGTTAATATCTGATGGAAATTGATAAAATGTCCCTTTAATGGTTAAATGGAAAATTAAAATCAGATACTAATACACTTTCATTTTTTTTTTCAATCTGTTTTCTCCTAAACTGCTCAGGCGATGATTTCTGGATTTGACAAAAACTCACCGAATTTTGTCCATGATTTCTGTGTAGGCCCATGCATATATGTATAACACCACAATAAAGCAATGGATCATTTGTATAAAGATTATGTAAGTAGCTGTTGGAGGATTTTTATGTTGTGAAACTTGAAAGGCCAATTTATCTTAGCTAAAAGCGCTACTTAAAATGTAGAAAACAAGAGGAGCCGAACAGCAGGATTTACATAAACATGAAAACAGGAAGAGAAAGCAAGAGACTCATTATATTCCTGTTATATTCTCCACTACATCAAAGAGAATCTTTCTTCACTAATACTCAATGCCCCAAAATAAAAAAAACACAAAGCTCAGAACATGAGAAATGAAAGGTAATATGTATAATAAGGCTTATCCATTAACTCATAGCAGTGCTTGCAGCAACATTTGTGGTAGAAAATCGATTAATATAAACTGGCATATACATTCAGTAGTAATTTTTTATATCAGTGAGGTAATATGTGCCTCATGCCTCTGGGGAGTCAGTAATGAGATATGTCAATTTTTATGCCAACATAATGGGGTTCATCTGCTTTTGACAATCCCTACATTTTTAGAATAAGATGATCACAAACTGACCCTTGGCGACCAGCTGTAATCTGTGGGGAAACCTGGCAGTAAGTGTTTAATATCCCTGTAACACCTCTACCCAGTGAGCATTCAAATGAATTCAATTCTTTGTAAACGCTCTTAAGGTGTACCTGAGTTTCAAAAAAAGCTTTCATAATGGTTGTGCTTCTTTGTAGATTCATAACTGTGAAGTAACAAGTGTTTTTGGGCTTCCCTAAAGCCTTTTTCAGCAATAATATTCCCTGCTTCAGCTGCACAGCTAGATGCATTTCTCTCAGAAACAGTGGGTGTCTGCCTTCTGCCGATACTGTATGCAGTGACCTCACTTCCCTTACTTCCCACTATGTTTGTTGTCTTCTAAGGAGCTCAGAAAGATGAAACGGAGGGATAAATCACCCTTACAGAAAGGCTATGATCTTCAGAAGCAGTATAGAAGCAGTTGTTTTATCACCGTTACAATCTCAGGTAGCTCTGACACACCCCTACTTCCTCTCAGCCTTCTTTTGAGTCTCTGTTACTAGACATGGATCTTTCCTGACAACAGGCAGTTGACTGGAACTCAGGTGGCAGCAAGACCTCCAGTAGGCTATGACTTTACAGCTTTTTTCAGGTGGATGTAGTCATATTTTTTTAATAAAGTGATTTAGTAGTTTGCTGGTTACACCATGCTCTCTCTAAGTGAAATAAAATTGTGTGAAAGTAAAGTGACTCTTTAATAACTAGGATGCTGATCAGAGGAGCCTCCTCCCATTAACTCAGTTCCTTAATAGGTAATAAGTTGTGGCTCAAGGAAGATAGGGAAGAAAAATGAAAACGAAAAAACAAAAAAACCTCCGGTATCCTAAGGGTTAAAAAGACTGTGTCTACATTTGAAAAATGAATGTGGAGACAGCTGAGATATTAGTAAAGCATTAAGCTAACCTGGCCTCTTCCTTCAACTGCTTGGTTCCCAGTCCTGCACTTCACAACATCAACATCAAGGGCACCTCACCTTCTATCATGCAGGAGACCTTCACCAGGTTAGCCCTGAGGAATGCAGGTCCCCTCCCCCCTCTTCATTGCACAGCCCCAGGGTGCTCATTATCTAAAACTACTACTACCACTACTTCTCGCATCTCTCTACCTAATGCCTTCCCCCCCATCCTCACTTAGTCTGTTGCATATACTTTACTAGGGAATGATGTATTCTAGTTAAGCGACTTTCTAATATACTTTACATTTCAATTCCTCCTCTTTTTGGGTATCTCTACTACAGCCAATGAATGGGAAAATCATTGTTCAAATTGGTATCTTGAAAACTGTTCTGGCTTTAATGAGTTGTTTCATAAAGACCTTCCATGTTGATATGCTCATTTAGGGCATATGAATATCAATGGAGGGCGCCACTGCTCAGGGTCACTTTTCACCTTAAATCCCAGGCCGATTTTTGCAAATCTGACATGTCACTTTATGTGGTAATAACTTTAGGCCATTCTGAGATTGTTTTCTCGTGACACATTGTACTTCATGACAGTCATAAATTTGAGTCAATATATTTCACCCTTATTTATGAAAAAATCCCAAATTTACCAAAAATTTTGAAAAATTAGCAAATTTCCAAATGTCAATTTCTCTACTTTTAAAATACATAGTAATACCTCCAAAAATAGTTATTACTTTACATTCCCCATATGTCTACTTTATGTTGGCATCATTTTGTAAATGTCATTTTATTTTTTTAGGACGTTAGAGGGCTTAGAAGTTTAGAAGCAATTTTTCAAATTTTCAACAAAATTTCTCAAACCATATTTTTGAGCACCAATTCAGTTAAAAAGTGATTTTGTGAGGCTTACCTAATGGAAACCGCCCATAAATTAACCCATTTTAGAAACTACACCCCTCAAGTTATGAAAAACTGATGTTACAAACTTTATTAACCCTTGAGGTGTTCCACAAGAATTAAAGGAAAATGGAGGTGAAATTTCAAAATTTCACTTTTTTGGTAGATTATTCATGTTAATAATTTTTTTCTTGCAACACAGCAAGGGTTAACAGCAAACTAAACCTCAATATACATTACTATGATTCTGCAGTTTACAGAAATACCCCATATATGGTGGTAAACGTCTGGGTTTGTGGCAGTGGTCAGAAGGAAAGAAGCGCCATATGGATTTTGGAGGCAGATATTGCTAGAATAGTTTTTAGGCACCATTTTGTAATTGAGAGACCCTGACGTACCCCTACAGTGGAAACCCTCAAAAAGTGACCCCATTTTTGAAACTACACCCTTCAACGAATATATTAAGGGGGGTACTGGCCACTTTAACTCCCTGAGCGTTTTACGGAATTTGGAAACACTTGGCTGTGAAAATGAAAAGTTTAATTTCTTCCAATAAAATGTTGCTTTAGCCCAAAATTTTTCATTTTCACAAGGGTAACAGGAGAAAAGCACCCCATAATTTGTTACCCATTTTCTCCTGAATACGGCAACAGCCCATATGTGGTGATAAACTGATGTGGGGGCACATGGCAGGACTCAAAACAGAAGGAGCGCCATATGGATTTTACAACACAGATTTTGATGGATTGGTTTGCAGGAGCCATTGATTTTTATTTTTTGAGTTATTGTCTTATGTGGGGGCTCATTTTTTGCGGGACGAGATGACGGTTTGATTGGTACCATTTTGGGGTACATAAGTCTTTTTGATCGCTTGGTATTACACTTTATGTGAGTCAAGGTGAAAAAAAAATAGCTGTTTTGGCATGGTTTTTTTATACATTTTTTTGCAGCATTCGCCTGGGGGGCCATCTCATGTAATATTGTTATAGAGCAGGTTGTTACAGACGCGTCGATACCCAATATATCTAACTTTTTTATTTTTGGAAAGTTTTACACATTAGATTTATTTTTGAACAGAATAAAATCTTTTTTTTGTGTTGCCATTTTCTGAGAGACATTTTTTTTAATTTTTCGGGCGATTGTCTCAGGTAGGGTACTATTTTTGCGGGACAAGATGACTGTTTGATTGGTACCATTTTGGGTTAAATACGCCTTTTTGGTCGCCTGCTATTACACTTTTTGTGAGGCAAGAGGGAAAAAAATGGTTGTTTTGGCATAGTTTTTTATTTTATTTTTTGCAGCATTTGCCTGGGGGGCCATCATATGTAATATTGTTATAGAGCAGGTTGTTATGGATGCGGCGGTACCAAATATGTCTAACTTTTTTATTTTTGGAAAGTTTTACACATTAGATTTATCTTTTAACAGAATAAAATCTTTTTTTTGTGTTGCCATTTTCAGAGAGCCATATTTTTTTATTTTTTGGGAAATTGTCTCAGGTAGGGTATCATTTTTGCGGGACAAAATTACGGTTTGATTGGTACCATTTTGGGATAACTACGCCTTTTTGATCGCCTGCTATTACACTTTTTGTAAGGGAAGGTGACCAAAAAATGTCTGTTTTGGCACATTTTTTTTAGTTTTTTTTTTACTGCGTTCACCTGGAGGAGTGGATGACATGATATTTTTATAGAGCCGGTCAATACGGACGCGGAGATACCTAATATGTTTATCTTTCTTTTTATACCTTTTTTTTACAATTTTTTTTAGCTTTTTTTTGGAAAATGGCGTTTTTTTTTTACTTGAAACTTTTATTATTATTTTTTTAGGAAACTTTATTTTTTAACTTTTTTTTTACTTTATTTAACTTGTGGGGGTCTGATCCCCTTTACAATGCAGTACAATACTTTTGTATTGTAATGCATTGGCTGTAAGTGTATTACTCAATGTAATACACTTACAGCCTGCTTCCTGTGCGATCCAGGGGGCTGGATCGCACAGGCACGCAGGGATAGCAGCCACGATGCCTAAGGAAGGCATCGGGCTGCTATCCGAGCCATCGGGTCCGCGTCACAGCAGCGCGGGGACCCGATGGCCCCCCGCTCGCCATCCTGAATCCCTGAACTCCCGAACACCACATGTGCCGCGGTCAGCGCTGACCGTGGCACATGAAGGGTTAATGCGCCTGCATCTGTGTTTTCACCGATGCTGGCGCATTCAGCAGGGGTCCGGCACCTCGGCACAGCCGGACCCCCGCCGCTGATCGGGCGGGCGCAGCTCCTCTAAAAATGTAACTGTTACTGGCTACCACAATTATTTTTCTTGATTTCTTTTAGTATTTCTTAAAGCCAGAAAGTTGCCATTTGAAATGCCTTTAGTTTTTTTGTCATGTCTGTGATCTATTTTTTTTCAACAAAATTAAGCAACTGAAGGAACATCCTCAGAGACTGGTGATTCCATAATTTTTGCCAGGGTTTGTATTACATAGCTGGCCATTCATTGCAAGAATTTAATACAACTGAGGAAATCTAACAACTCATCCATGGGGGGTTTCAGGAGCAAGATCTGTGGTGGTCAGCGACTTGCCAGGCAGTTACCTTTAGAGAAGTGGTTGTCTTCATGAGACAATACTCTCAGCTGAGGATTTGGCACACTTCTATCAAGTAGGAATCCTATGCTAGTTATATAAGCAGCAGGATCATACAAGGTGTGCTGCTGCACCTGTTAAAGCAGGGCATATGGACAGTGTAGGCACACCTTAAAGGTGTTGTTCAGGATTTTACTATGATTGGCCTATGGGAAATCAATATCACATTGGCGGAGGTCCATGGTGTTGGGCCCCCACTGATCAGATATTGATGGCCTATTCTATTTCCAACATCCTGCACTCTCAATGTCCTATCCTGAGGATAGGCCCACCATAGTAAAATCCTGAACAACACATTTAGGCATTATTCACACAGTCAGTGTTTTGTTAGTAACTGGGAGCCAAAAACAGGAGTGGATTCTCCACCAAGATAAGGTATAAATAAATGCAATACTAACCACAATTTCAAGTTTCCACTGCTTTCTAAGTGCTGGAATCAATATAAACTGAACCGCTGCATTCCGAGGTTAGTATTGCATTTATAAGTCCAAAGTGCAAAGGTAAAAATTGGTCATGATATGTTGTTATTATACTGTCATGGTGGCAATATGACTACAACAATGGTTATATTCAGTCATGATTTGCTGGTATTATTCAATTGCAATACAGTGGTACACTCCCATCCTAAGCCCCATTCCTCTGGGGCTATTGATATTTGTATGTCAGTAATATTTGGTCATGTTATAGCTGAAATATTCAGTCACTGTATGTGGTGTTTTATTTTATTCGGTCACATTTATGATGGTAATATTTGAATATTACCACTGAATGATTTTAATATTTGGTCAGGGCCCAGCTTTATTTATTCACTGCATTATGGTGCAGTGATATTATTTGGTATGGTATGGTGATATTAATCAGTCATGGTATAGTAGTATCATTCAGTCATAGTATGGTAATACTTTTAATGTATGGTATCACAATATTTTTGGTCATGGTATGGCTATATAATTCAGTTACTGCTTGGTGATAATATTTGGTTGTGGTATGGCGATATTAGTCATGGTATTGTAATATCATTCAGTCGTGGTATGGTTTTATTATTTGGTCACAGTATGGTGGTAACATTTGTGGATGGTCTGGTAATATTAGACAGCCTAGTATACTGCAGAATATATTAAGGTATAATGGAAGTGTCAGGTCTGGTCACCAGAGAACATAGGTTTTCTATTTTTGCTTGGTATTCTGAGTTTTTGTGTGTTTCTGTTTAGTGCCTACGCCTTGCCTTTAACCATGTTCACACTGTGGAGTTGTTTTGGAGCCAACGCCCATCTTCATGTTTTTGTTTGGGTTAGGATAGGGTTAATACTCAAGTGCTGGGCTGAGTGGCTTCTCTGAATCTGGTCCATTCAGAACCTGGGGGTGGGATATCTTCCTGCATAAATACCTGCCCTCTTCTCTGGTCTTTGCCGGTTTTTGCAAATCCTTGCTATTCCTGCTTGTGCGTTGTATCGTGTGTATCCTGACTGCTTGTATTTGACCCTTGGCTTGTATCTGACTACTCTACCGTCTTCCGATTTTGTACTTACGTTATCTCTGGTTTTCTGACGCGGCTAGTCGACTATTCTTCAGTGTTTTGTTTGTCTCTGTTTGTTGTCCCTTTTCCCTGCACCTAGTTAGTGTAATTGCAGTCCTCGTGGTTGTCGCCGTGTCGCCTAGGACACGGAGGCAATTAGGCAGGGACAGGGGTTGGGGAGAGCTCAGGGATCACATCTCCCTTTTCTGTGTACCCCAACCTTGACAGGAAGTACTTGCACCTGTTCTCAGTTTTTGACCCGCACCTGGTTTTGGCTCACAGTTACTAATGGAAAACACAGACCAAACACTGATGTGTGAATATGGCCTTCAGGAAATTGTATGTACCACATGGGGTACACATACTACAGTGTAAGAACCCAGGGTGTATCATTATGGAGTCCAAGCTGATTAATCAATAGAGTACAGTTTACATTGAATGCAACAATCTTCAGCTATTGGTCATGACAACTAGTGAATGAGCAAATAAGAACCTACTAAAGGAGTGATATGGAAGTATGTACTGTGGTGGAGTTACCCTGACATTAACCAGATTTACAGTAAAAAAAAAAGTGCAGATACCCTCTTTTGCTTAAGCACGAGATGCTCCAACTCCTGTTCCTTGTTCTGCAGCTTCTCCTCCAGCATTTGGCTGCGTGTTTGAAATCTCTCTGTATCCTAAATATAACATAAAAATATAATAAACAAATGTAACAAATTTATATTAACAAATTTATATTAACAAATTTACAGCTGTAAATGATAATAAACAGGAGGGCAGGGTCTCATGTTCATGACCAGATTACTCCTCTGGACAAGTTGTAAGTTTTATGGGGCCATAAAAAGGCACCCATAGAAGTGTGTGCACACTGTACCTCTGAATGCAGCGGTACAGTTTATATTCATTCCAGCACTTAGAAAGCAGTGGAAACTTAAAATTCTGGGTGGTTTCAGTGGTATTTTTGCCAGTGTTTTTGCACTGGTCTTCTGTATGTTTTTTTTTTACGGAATCCAGATGTTAAATGTTGACCAATAATGAAATATAAACCTCCAACAAACAATGCATTTTCTTGTGTGGTGTTTTATAATAGAATTTTGAGGGTTTTTTGTTTTTGTTTTTTTTTGGGGGGGGTCTGTTTTTTTGTTTTTTTTACCCTTGAAGTTTATTTTTTGTGTGGTGTATTATAATAGTTTTTTGTTGGGGGTTTTCCTGCTTTTTTTGTTGTGCGGCCGCCCTCCATTCATTTGTATTGGGCCGCCAAAAATAGCCGAGCACCGGCTCGACTATTTCCGTTGGCTCCATAGAAATGAATGGGAGCACACCGCACATGCACGGCCCAGCTCCCATTCATTTGTATAGAGCCGCCAGAAATAGCCGAGCCAGCACTCGGCTATTTTCGGCTGTCACGTACAAATGAATGGAGTGCGGCCGCGCATGCGCGGTGCGCCCTCCTTCACTTTCGGGGCCCCGTTCTCGATATAGGTGCGGGTCCCAGCACCTATAGGACAATGGGGCATATCCTAGCGATATGCCCCCATTGCCCAAGATGGTAAAACCCCTTTAACATTTTTCAGGTGCTTTCCCATACACCACTCTATAAGGAAAAATAAACGGATAAAAAACAGCAATAAATTGTGCAAATAAAAAGCACCGCCCTCAAAAAACATTTGTAAAAATGCATTCACTTTCAAAACAGGAGAAAAAATAGAGGGGTGAATTTATCATTAGGAGAATATTTGAAGTCAGTTTTGCTTCATTCTGTGTTGGAGTACTTTGTGCCACATATATCAAATGTCACAGGTTGTTTGATAAATGTGGATTGTTCCTAAACATAACACTTCTATCTAGAGAAGCTACTCCACTTTTCGTACTCCACCCTCCTCCTGGAGTGAGATTGCGTTTTTTTAAAAAAGTCGCAATGATAAATCTGGAGTGAAACTCATTAACATAGCTAACCACACCCACTTTTCCACCCATATTACAAAACTGGAGTGAGTGGTGTACACATGCAAAACGTCGCAAAATCTTGCGCAAAAAAGTCGCTAAATTTTGTACATTTGCATACATTTTGCGCACGCAAAAGCCCTATTTTGCGACTTTTTGATGCCAAAATTCTGGAGTGATGGTATGATAAATCAGGGCCATAGTGTGGTAGTACAGTGTTAATCAGAATACCACCTCTATTAACTCTGAATTTTTTCTGTAGAGTGGTTAAAGATATTTTATGTTATCCAAATCAGAGAATACCTTTAAAAAACACTGGAAGTAAAACTGTGCTATGCCTACCACAAGGCCTGGCGACAGCACTGGGACTCGAGCATGAAATATGAAATGTTTCTTTTTGATCATGTCATGCTCTGCCTCCTGATAGAAATAACACCATGTATTACATTTGCTCGGTGTCCAAATATTCTTAAAAATGTTGTCTGAGGATTTTTGTAAAATTCATTTTGTAAAATTATTACTTTAAAAAAACACAACATGTCCTTAAGTACAGATGTATTTACATTGTACAACGAAGAATAGAATTTGGCCCCCAGGTGTCAGTAGATATGAAGAATGTCACAATTCTCTATCTAATGACTAAATCCAATGTGAAATGTGTTCAGCCATTGCTCAGACTCCCATTAAAAGCCATTAAGAAAGAAAATCATTGCTGTTAGCAATGCTCACTAGAGATACCGTGCAGACTCAGGGCTTTTCCTTTTTTATTTAAAATACATTTTTCTACAAAGGCTCAATTAAGTTGTGTTTCCTGAAAGTAAAAACCACAGTCTCTAAGTGTTCCATTAACTCTCATTTCCCATGCGTTTCTGGCTGCATTCGAAAGTCAATTTATTTATAAGATTAAAAACCGCTAAAATAGGTTAAAACATGTCTTATTAATATGACGATGACTGATAATTTTTGCTCTGTAATAATAATGTTTCTGCAAAACAGACAAAGATATCTATTGTGTAAAATAGAAATATGTGTCTCTTCAAGGAGTTGTTATTTATTCTGTCTCCAATTATGCCAGGTTAGTATTGCATTTATAAGTCCAAAGTGCAGTGGTAAAAATTGGTCATAATATGTTGTTATTATACTGTCATGGTGGCAATATGACTACAACATGGTGGCAATATTTGACCATATTCTGGCAAAATTATTCAGTCACAGTAGCATGGTTATATTCAGTCATGATTTGCTTGTATTATTCAATTACAATACACTGTTACACTCCCACCCTAAGCCCCATTCGTCTGGGGCTATTGATATTTGTATGTCAGTAATATTTGGTCATGTTATAGCTGAAATATTCAGTCACTGTATGTGGTGTTTTATAATTCAGTTACTGCTTGGTGATAATATTTGGTTGTGGTATGGCGATATTAGTCATGGTATTGTAATAGCATGTCGTGGTATGGTTTTATTATTTGGTCACAGTATGGTGGTAACATTTGTTCATGGTCTGGTAGTATTATACAGCCTAGTATACTGCAGAAGATATTAATCATCAGAATATAAGCCATAATTGTGAATGAAAAATACCATTCTCAAGCTAAAAATGAGAAACGAAAAACTGAAAGTAAATACAGGACTATATTGATAAAGTATGGAATAAAAGATATAAATCAAGGTGCTATGACCTTTTTGCTGGGAATACAGTGCCTTGCGAAAGTATTCGGCCCCCTGGAACTTTTCAACCTTTTGCCACATTTCAGACTTCAAACAAAAAGATATAACATTTTAAATTTTTGGTGAAGAATCAACAAGTGGGTCACAATTGTGAAGTGGAACAAAATTTACTGGATCATTTAAACTTTTTTTGTAATAATAAAACTGAAAAGTGGGACGTGCAAAATTATTCGGCCCATTTACTTTCAGTTCAGAAAACTCACTCCAGAAGTTCATTGAGGATCTCTGAATGATCCAATGTTGTCCTAAATGATTGATGAAGATAAATAGAATCCACCTGTGTGTAATCAAGTCTCCGTATAAATGCACCAGCTCTGTGATAGTCTCAGGGTTCTGCATCATGAAGACCAAGGAACACACCAGGCAGGTCCGTGATACTGTTGTGAAGAAGTTTAAAGCCGGATTTGGATACCAAAAGATTTCCCAAGCTTTAAACATCCCAAGGAGCACTGTGCAAGCGATCATATTGAAATGGAAGGAGTATCAGACCACTGCAAATCTACCAAGACCTGGCCGTCCCTCTAAACTTTCATCTCAAACAAGGAGAAGACTGATCAGAGATGCAGCCAAGAGGCCCATGATCACTCTGGATGAACTGCAGAGATCTACAGCTGAGGTGGGAGAGTCTGTCCATAGGACAACAATCAGTCGAACACTTCACAAATCTGGCCTTTATGGAAGAGTGGCAAGAAGAAAGCCATTTCTCAAAGATATCCATAAAAAGTCTCGTTTACAGTTTGCCACAAGCCACCTGGGAGACACACCAAACATGTGGAAGAAGGTGCTCTGGTCAGATGAAACCAAAATCCAACTTTTTGGAAACAATGCAAAACGATATGTTTGGTGTAAAAGCAACACAGCTCATCACCCTGAACACACCATCCCCACTGTCAAACATGGTGGTGGCAGCATCATGGTTTGGGCCTGCTTTTCATCAGCAGGGACAGGGAAGATGGTTAAAATTGATGGGAAGATGGATGGAGCCAAATACAGGACCATTCTGGATGAAAACCTGTTGGAGTCTGCAAAAGACCTGAGACTAGGACGGAGATTTATCTTCCAACAAGACAATGATCCCAAACATAAAGCAAAATCTACAATGGAATGGTTCAAAAATAAACGTATCCAGGTCTTAGAATGGCAAAGTCAAAGTCCAGACCTGAATCCAATTGAGAATATGTGGAAAGAGCTGAAAACTGCTGTTCACAAACGCTCTCCATCCAACCTCAAAGAGCTCGAGCTGTTTTGCAAGGAAGAATGGGCAAGAATTTCAGTCTCTAGATGTGCAAAACTGATAGAGACCTACCCCAAGCGACTTGCATCTGTAATCGCAGCAAAAGGTGGTGCAACAAAGTATTAATGCAAGGGGGCCGAATAATTTTGCACGCCCCACTTTTCAGTTTTATTATTACAAAAAAAGTTTAAATGATCCAATTAATTTCGTTCCACTTCACAATTGTGACCCACTTGTTGTTGATTCTTCACCAAAACTTTAAAATGTTATATATTTTTGTTTGAAGCCTGAAATGTGGCAAAAGGTTGAAAAGTTCCAGGGGGCCGAATACTTTCACAAGGCACTGTAGTTATTATCTCTCCTGAACACAAATGTCTTTATCCTAAGGCAGAACCTAAAAACAGACATTATCACACTTTCAAAGATCATGAGGAAAGATATATTGCAAGGTCAATGATGGTAAAAAAAAATGAGTGACTTTACCATACAGCAGAGACTACAGAACTTACTTGTAAGAGAAACTGTTCTTTTTCTGTTTTTATTTGATGCTCCATCTCTTCATATAAATTCTGAATTTCATTGTCATATGTTGCAATTTTCCTGGACAATTGGAAGTGAAATGAGACATGTGAATGTCACATTCGTAAATACATTACATATTTAAAAATGTATCATTCAATAAAAAACTCAATTAACCAATGAGACATTGGCCAACAAAAATACTGGTGTGGATATTGTGTGTCTTCCAGATTTCCAAATGGCCCAAAATGCCGTAGATTCACATGAAAATATCTATAAAATGTAACATTATTGAGATGACCACCCATCATTGCAGTGAAGAATGGTCTTCTACAGTGGTGGGCCTCTAAAAGAAGAGAGCAAATTGAAAAACTGTCACAGAAAAATCTGGTCTAGGTCTTCTCAAAAAGGTTGAAATGAAATTAATTGTGTGAGAACTGTCTTTGCTTTTACTTATGTATTTATTTGCCCTTGACATGCCTCTTGTCCTGTTGGTGGCTTTGTTCAGATTTATTCCCCAGTATATGGTCAACCATTAGCTGGTAATTGCCAGGAGGGGCCAACAGAAGATAATAAGGAGCATGTTTCTGACAATCACCAAGGTCTCAGCTGTTAAAGCCTTATGCCCCATTCACATGTCAGTGTTTTGGTCAGTGATTTCAATCAATGATTTTGAGCCCAAACCAGGTGCACTCCAAACACAGAACAGGTGCAAATCTTTCGCTTATACCCTATCTCAGTGAAGGATCCAATCCTGGTTTTGGCTCACAATCACTGATGGAAATCACTGACTAAAACATTGACTTGTGAATGAGGCTTTACTGATAGGATATTGATGACATAACCTAAATAGCTTTCCACATATGCTAATTAGCATAGGGAATCACCTTTAAGATGATTCACCTTTGAGATGGGGATACCCTTTAATTACTTAAAGGTTATTCCCATCTCAGCTATTCATGGAGGAGTTAAGGAGACATCTGAGCAAGCTGTGTAAAACGGTTTTATCTCACAGAAATAAATTGGAGCTACACTGTAACACAGCAAGCTTTGCTGTTTCAGTAGCTCCCATTCACTTTGATCAGATTCATGGAAACAGAGAAGGACAGTGAGCTATGCTGTTTCCATAACTCCGACCACCACATAAGATAGGTGACAGATCAGGGCCATCAACAGGACTTCCTAGCGGTATTGCAGAGGCCCAGGTCTCTGACATTGGCAGCCTCATTAATATTCACACGAGTGCAGTGAATATTAATGAATCAGTGTCTCTCTCTCCATATGAGTTTAGGGAGGGGCCCTCTCCCAGCACATACATTTTTACTAAAGAATAGTGTTGAGCGAGCAGGCCGAACACCAAGTGTACTCGAGCGCAAAGCTCGAGTCCCCTAGACGGATCCATCATGACTCCAATGCAAGTCAATGGGGACGGATCCGTTTGGTGTGACACACTAGTAAACGGATCCGTCCCCATTGACTTGCATTGGGGTCATGACGGATCCGTCCTTACCTGTCCCTGCATCTCCCTCCTCCCATCAAGCAGGTGGTGCTGTGGTAAAAATTACCACTCTGCGCGCCGTCTTCCTGCTGGAGCAGCCAGGGAAGGTAAGTATGTCTCTGTGTCTGTGTGTTTGTTTTTTTTAATTTGGGGCACTTGTGTAAACCAGGCACCGGAAGAGCGGGGGGTGCCTGGTTTACTCCCATAGACTTCAATTATGCTCGGGTGCTCGACCGAGCACTCGAGCGCCCCTGAGTGCTCGGCCAGAGCACCCGAGCATACGAGCACCTTTGTGCTCGATCATCACTACTAAAGAAACAAATTTACAGACCTCTGAGGGAATGTGAACCCCAGACCTTCTATATGGCAGTCGAAAGACATACCAATACACTATAGACCTAGTATGTTAGAAAGGTAAGATTGTCTATTCTTAAAGATCATCCTGATGGCAGCCCTGGCTGAGATGGATATACCCCTTCCATCCATTCACTCAGTTTACTAACTTTTTGAGTGCACACTCCATTTCATTCTTTTCCTCATTGGCTTCTTGAAGCTGTGAAAAGACTCTGGTGAGGAATTCTTCAAAGCTTGAAAGCAGATGAGGTTCATCCTTTCTTAAATCCATCCACAAGCGTTTTATTGTATTCTCACTGCAATAAAGAGGATTTCCTTGTGACAACTTTTGAGATAGGTGACCAAATTGGAAAAAAGGACCATTCCACTGATCACACAGTCAGTGATTGTTCAGTGTTTGATCAGTGATTTCCATGAGCGATTGAGAGCCAAATCCAGGTACGGGTCCAAAACACAGAAGAGGTGCAAATTTCTCTATTATACCTTATCTCTGTGTGAGGCTTCCCTCCTGTCATTGGTTCATAATCACTGATCAAACACTGACTGTGTGAAAATAGCCTTAGGCTGTGAAACAGTCAAATTCCCAGCAACCCTGGGAAACCCAGCAGTTTTCGTGGCATAATGGAACTTGTAGTTCCACTTCAGTTGAGCGCTACAGGTTGCAGGATGTTAATGTACAAGGCATATACATTCCAATTTATAATATCTTTCATTAAAGATATATAGATAACTGTTCCTTAACACTTATGATTGTAAAAAGAAGCACAGCCATTATGCAATTTTTTTTTTATTTTTTTTTTTTTGGGGGGGGGGGGAATCTCCAGGATTTACTTAATGATGACCTATTCTTAGGTCATCTCTATCAGATCAATGGCGGTCTGGCTGTTTGCAGTAGCTCTGGGGCCAGAAATAGGCACTAGAACTACATAGCTCTGTCCACTATGTAGTGCTGGTTACTGCAATTATTGGGGGCAGCTCTGCGTAAACCAGCTTTGCTTTTTGTTGTTTTACTACTTTTTTAAAATTAAAAAAATAAATAAAGATTGCATTCTGTCACCATATTCTGACACCCAGAACCCTTTTACTTTTCTGATGACGGGGTATTTTGACATCTGAGGGTTTAAACTGCCAGGATCAGGCAGTGGGAATACAGTCAGCAACATACCATGGCACGGGCCCAACTCCGTGTGTGCAGCATTGCTTTTATGCCACAGAGCATTGAAGGGGTTATATCATGCTTGATATAGAAATGAAAACTTGACAACATATAGTACATGAATTTTTAATTACAAGCAATTACAAAAGTATTCAGGTGCTGGTTTGAAAAATATAGAATATGTTTTGTGACATAACCCCTGTAGGTACCAGCGCTTTGTTATATAATAATAATTCATCACAGAGAAGGAAGAGGTTATAGCAATGATAAAACACTAATATTAAAATGACAAACACTTGTAATATGGGGTTCAAAGGGCAGGGATGATTTGTGGAATCAGTAGCTGCCCTATAGATGCCCATCCCAAACACCCACTAGGGTCAATTTCATAGCGAGGCAATTTACTTCCTAGTATACTTGTGGGAGAAAACCCACAACAAACATAGCGAGAGCATACACGTTCCTACAGATGTGGATCACGGTCAACCCAGGACCCCAGTGCTTCTAGGCAAGAGTTCTAACCACTCAATGACCATCTGCCCATGGCTACTTCTTTAAAAGCAATGAAAACCTACAACATTTTAAGTGCATTATACATCATAAAGTTGCACTGGAACGGGCAAACTTTGCTCAATATAGGTTCCATTTCCATTTTACATTAATCTCCTACTGCCTAAGTGACTTTGTTCCTGTAATTGTACATCTCATACTGTCTACACAACAGGCCTGTATAACTCAGGCTACTCCTGTAAAATTACTTGTATTATGTAGAACAAGAAAACACTTCCTGACCCTGGTGCTTAGTAAAGTAAATTACGCATTTGCTATGAAATCATTTTGTGTAATGATTGTGAAAGCAATAATGTGTTCTTTCAAATGGTCAAAAAAAATGCCTGGTTTATTTCCTGCTTGCCGTTGGGTCGTTATGAGGGTTTGTGTAATTGCTGGCTCACAAATTATCCAGCATTGTAACAAACAGAAAAGTTACATACTTAATTAGCGTCAGACCGACTATAATTGTTACCCACAGTTTCATTATGTCATCATTACAAAAAAGTACTTTGAGACAGCCACCAATTGAACTGAGACTGGGTAATGGTCAGTTTGTGACTTAAAGGGGTTGTCCCACAAAAAATATTCTACAGTTTTCAAACCAGCACCTGGATCTGAATACTTTTCTAATTGCATGTAATTAAAGGGAACCTGTCACCTCCTTTTTACAAAATGAGCTGTTAACAGTACCTTAGAGTAGACCCCAGTGTGATCCTATTGCTGTAGTTGAAACAGAGAACTGCCGGATGAAAAGGCTGGAAACAGAACTTTTAATCTTGCTGCGCTGTCTTTCCGGTGTGGGCTTGAAGTCAAGGGGGCAGCGGCCTCCTTGCTTCAAGTCAAGAAAGCCACTCCCCACTTGCTCTTGACTGACAGTTAGCCGGGGTGCTGGGGATCGCAGAAATCTCGCGCATGCGCGTTGCGCGAGTGAGTACTGCGCGATCCCGGCACCCGGCTCTTCATGTTGCCGGCGCTTCAGTACTCAGTGCGCATGCGCCGCCTTACTATGCGAGCTCCCAAGCGCGCTCGCATAGTAAGGCGGCGCATGCGCACTGAGTACTGAAGCGCCGGCAACATGAAGAGCCGGGTGCCGGGATCGCGCAGTACTCAGTCGCGCAACGCGCATGCGCGAGATTTCTGCGATCCCCGGCACCCCGGCTAACTGTCAGTCAAGAGCAAGTGGGGAGTGGCTTTCTTGACTTGAAGCAAGGAGGCCGCTGCCCCCTTGACTTCAAGCCCACACCGGAAAGACAGCGCAGCAAGATTAAAAGTTCTGTTTCCAGCCTTTTCATCCGGCAGTTCTCTGTTTCAACTACAGCAATAGGATCACACTGGGGTCTACTCTAAGGTACTGTTAACAGCTCATTTTGTAAAAAGGAGGTGACAGGTTCCCTTTAAAATGTATTATAGCCACTGAGTTATTCACTGAAATCTACCTGTATAGCACCACCTGCTGTTTGTTTTTTTCTAATTTCTCTGTCTTGTCGCTGAGATGGAAGCACATGCTCAGTTCCATCCTTCAGTGGCAGTAGAAAGGACATGTCCCCTAAGAAAGTGCACGCCTCCTAAGCTGCCAGCTTAAAATAAAATCTAAAAGAGCAATTGGAGTAATGAAAGGGGAGATCTCTGTATCCATGTGAGGTACAGGGCTGCTTCTAGCTTTGTTGGAAAAACATTGTCATGTTCTATATGATATCTGATTTCCATTTTCTACTTTGAAGGGGTTCTCTGGGCTTTAAATATATATGACCTATCTTCAGGAGGTCCATTTTCTCCCAAAAATTTCTACCATTCCATTGTATATAAAATGAAAAATAAAGCACCTAAGCATTGTCCTGCATAGTACTTAGTAACAAATGACTAGAATGTAGGAAGTAATAGGAGAGTAATAGAAATGTTCTCTATTGACTCCTAAGGTGTGGACCTGCTTCCATAGAGCGCACTTGGTCTTCAATCTCACTGGAGTCTACACATTGGAATCAAAAGTTTTAATACATCTAATAAAAGTTATATTTTATTTATTTCCAATTTCCCCCTCTCCTCCCTTATATGATTTCTAAATTGAGAGTTTTAGCTTGATGGGATGAACTGATACTCTTGAAGCATATGTTTTTTTTTTCAACATTGCAAACAGTCAAAATGATAAATCTTCAACCATTTTGGTTTACAGCTTCTTCGTAGACCTATGGATTTCCATGGTAACAGACTATAAAAAAAACAAGTCTGATCTTTTAGTTGAACATCCGCTTATCTGTCCCCTACTTCTCGTTTAACTTATATTCAGCAGGTGAGCAAGAAGTAAGGGACACATTGTTGGCAATATGACCACAAGATCAGACTACAACAGAGTTTGTTGTCTGTTACCATGGCAGCATATAGCTTTCCATAGATGCTGCAGACAACAGTATATTTTTAAGGTTGTTTGCAAAGCCTCCTTATAATCTGGAACACTAAATGATAACTTTTAATTAACAATGAACAATAAACAAAAAAAGATTACAAAGGCGGAACGTCCCTTTAAATTAATGGCTCGTTCCCTCACTGGAAGTCATTCTGATAACTGTACAATGTGACATCCCTAGCTGTACCCACCCACTCTATTCATTTACCCTGAGTTGTCTTCTATTAAAGGTGTCAGCACAGGCCTGAGGTGACTATACGTATTTGTGTAAAAACTGATAAAAATGGCTGATTTCAACCAAAGTGAATGTTCATCAGGTGAAATTGACGATGAAACAATTATTTTAACTGATTAATGTCAGAAAATCATCGTTTGAAAAAAGTTGGCTATATTTGAAGTTTTTGTCTGATGTCAGATGAAAGATCTTTCATTCAAATAATGTTCCTAAGAAGATCTTTCATCCATCGCCCAATTTCATTGAACATGTATGGGCAGTTTCAATGAGTGCAATGGCCAATTCACCAGATGATTGCTTGTTCAACTGATGTTCACCCATCAACCACAGCAACAAGTCCAATGGTCCATAAGATTTTACAAACCACTTTGGAAATAGAAAAATCAATTACTGTATGTACTGTACTCACTCCTCCAAAAATTTGTTTGCCCCCACAGTATCTATCAAGTTGTAGAACTGGGTGTTCACATCCTCCTCTTGGACATCTCGAGTGCTTTCTTCCCATTTTGTCTGATACATGTTTTCAAAATCAAGCTGAGCCACAAGTTCCCCATGTGACATGTCCTTCATCTGCGTTTCTTCTCTATGTAAAAAGTGACCTAAAATATTTGAAAAAGTTGAGCTTTGATTAGAGCTATTAAGTAGTGCAATGCAAATGGGTGATACAAATGGTGTCTGATATGTCCTCTACTCTGACAAATACAGTGGTGTACCTACCATGGGGGAAGGGACCCAGTTCTCTGTTCGCCATGATACTGCTACATGTAACCACCACTAGAGGGAACTCACTGCACATAGAAATTTGTACAGCTCACTTTAAAGGCATAATTCCATCAGAAAGGGGTATTTTGAAAACTCAATATTCATAGAAAGCGGTTTTTAAAAACTTTTGGCTGTTTTTCTTTTCCATTTTGGCGGTACATTATCATTGAAAATAAAATACAAAGTATTGTTTTTCTGTAGCAGTCAGCACAGACAGAAAAAACTCCTATAGAGATAGGTAACCCATTATTAGTTTACTACAGCTGTGAGAGAAACAGGTTAGTAACAGTAGATAAGTAGAATTAGGATAACAGTATGACAGTTCTATTGTTCTGATAGGCCGAGATAACGATGGCAGCAGAAGAGATAAAGATGCTTGCAGTTATCAGTGTAATGAGTGATACTCTAATTGAGTCACTCGTTCCCTTTCTGGCCACAGTGAATGGTCCGACTGAGAAAGTCAAACAAAACTGTTTGCCGAGCTAAAAGTCCGAACAAAGGAGGAAGTTAAAGAGCTAGTGCAGGAAGTAGAATACTTTTAAAAAATTATATCCAGAAAACTATCAACCTGTTTTTGTAAAGAAAAAAAAAAGATATAGATTATACATATATAGGCTGTTAATATGTGATAAAAATGTAATGGTAGTTATCCCAAGTCTACACCTACTATTATAATGAGGATTACCTTGTATATAACATCCTCCCCTCACAGAAGCAGAAGACTGGCAATGGATTTCCTTTTTATATGTATTATCTCTTGGTACTGACTGCTACAGAAGGCCAATAGTTTGTTTTTCATTTTATAGGCATATTACTGTCAATATGAAAAATAAAAACAGGCAAAAATTCTAAAGAAATTTTCTATGTATACTGAGTGGAAGAAAAATACCCCTGTCTGACAGAAGTGTCCCTTGTACCATCCTATATACATTTACAGTAGTTCCCTCTAAAGCTTGTATCTATTTGTCAAAATTGTGACCCTAAAAACAAACTCAGACATACAAAGAAAGCTTACGTCAGTCCACCACCTCAGGATATGCACCAGCATGGAAGGAGCTCCCAGAGTGAGGTAAATACTTTGGGGTAAAGTAGAACTGGCTTAGTTGCCTATAGCAACCAATCAGATTCCACCATTCATTTTCCAAAGGAGCTGTCAAAAATTAAAGGTAGAATCTGATTGGTTGTTATGGGCAACTAAGCCAGTTCTACTTTACACCAGTTTGATAAATGACCCCATATACAGTACAGACCAAAGGTTTGGACACACCTTCTCATTCAAATAGTTTTCTGTATTTTCATGACTATGAAAATTGTAGATTCACACTGAAGGCATCAAAACTATGAATTAACACATGTGGAATTATATACTTAACAAAAAAGTGTGAAACAACTGAAAATATGTCTTAAAGTCTAGGTTCTTCAAAGTAGCCACCTTTTGCTTTGATTACTGCTTTGCACACTCTTGGCATTCTCTTGATGAGCTTCAAGAGGTAGTCACCAGAAATGGTATTCCAACAGTCTTGAAGGAGTTCCCAGAGATCTTTAGCACTTGTTGGCCCTTTTGCCTTCACTCTGCGGTCCAGCTCACCTCAAACCATATCGATTGGGTTCAGGTCTGGTGACTGTGGAGTCCAGGTCATCTGGCGTAGCACCCCATCACTCTCCTTCTTGGTCAAATAGCCCTTACACAGCCTGGAGGTGTGTTTGGGGTCATTGTCCTGTTGATAAATAAATGATGGTCCAACTAAACGCAAACCGGATGGAATAGCATGCAGCTGCAAGATAGCCATGCTGGTTCAGTATGCCTTCAATTTTGAATAAATCCCCAACAGTGTCACCAGCAAAGCACCCACACACCATCACACCTCCTCTTCCATGCTTCACGGTGAGAACCAGGCATGTAGAGTCCATCCGTTCACCTTTTCTGCGTCGCACAAAGAAACGGTGGTTGGAACCAAAGATCTCAAATTTGGACTCATCAGACCAAAGCACAGATTTCCACTGGTCTAATGTCCATTCCTTGTGTTCTTTAGCCCAAACAAGTCTCTTCTGCTTGTTGCCTATCCTTAGCAGTGGTTTCCTAGCAGCTATTTTACCATGAAGGCCTGCTGCACACAGTCTCCTCTTAACAGTTGTTTTAGAGATGTGTCTGCTGCTAGAACTCTGTGTGACATTGACCTGGTCTCTAATCTGAGCTGCTGTTTGCCTGTGATTTCTGAGGCTGGTGACTCGGATGAACTTATCCTCCGCAGCAGAGGTGACTCTTGGTCTTCCTTTCCTGGGGCGGTCCTCATGTGAGCCAGTTTCTTTGTAGCGCTTGATGGTTTTTGCGACTGCACTTGGGGACACTTTCAAAGTTTTCCCAATTTTTCGGACTGACTGACCTTCATTTCTTAAAGTAATGATGGCCACTTGTACATCAGCTGTGTATCCACCTGACTTCTGCCCAACACAACTCATGGTCCCAACCCCATTTATAAGGCAAGAAATCCCACTTATTAAACCTGACAGGGCACACCTGTGAAGTGAAAACCATTTCAGGTGACTACCTCTTGAAGAGAGATTCAAGAGAATGCCAAGAGTGTTCAAAGCAGTAATCAAAGCAAAAGGTGGCTACTTTGAAGAACCTAGAATATAAGACATATTTTCAGTTGTTTCTCACTTTTTTGTTAAGTATATAATTCCACATGTGTTAATTCATAGTTTTGATGCCTTCAGTGTAAATCTACAATTTTCATAGTCATGAAAATACAGAAAATTCTTTGAATAAGAAGGTGTGTCCAAACTTTTGGTCTGTACTGTATATGCAGATTCTTTGCCCAGGGGCCCTCTGCTGTCTATGTCTGCCTCTGCACCACACACTATAACTATAAAATGCCGACTATAAAGTAATATAACAAATATTTTTATGTGAGTGAGGTCAGTAATGTGTAGATGCTTTTAACATGTGACATTTGTATAGATAAATAAAATAAAGAGTAATTACAATTAATAGAAGACAAACAATACTGCTGTAATAAAGAAACGCTAGGAATGTGCTGCCGAGCCTGCCCTCTCACCAAGAGGAGGAAGGTAAAGAAGCATAACTGGCTAATCAGCAGCCGGAGACCCCCTAATATACTCTGCTTCTTCCACCAAAGTAGGTTGCGAGCTACATATATAGTACACCAGAGCGGGCACTACCATTCCTACAACCTGCTACTGTCTCTAATAGGCTAACCAATAATATAATCTTTATATCTGATTCCAGGTCCTTTGATATTGTGCCTTACTAGTATTGCTATGTAACTGTTATTTATTGTATTTTATGCATTAGGCCTGGTTTACCAGCAGGTGGCAGTGTGTCTGTCAGTGAGCTATAGGTAGAATGGAACTAACCATTCCATTCTCTCCCCCTCTTTGGAGGAGTGGGGTAGTCCAGATCTTCCAAGGGGAGGGGCATCTGGCCTGTTATGGGTGAGTTAAGCCTGAGTTTTAGTCCTAGCCAGAAGCTAGAAAAGTAGCACAGTGCAGTCCTCGCCTAGAAGCCTGAAGTTGCAGCTAGAGTCTGTCAAAGTGTGGTCAGAAGCCCAGTGGGCACTGGGTCTGCTATAAGCCCTTACAAGGATAAGAGAAAGAGTTCAGCCCAGAGGTAATAGAGGAAAGAACCCAGTTCATCTGTCAGTGCACCCTAACACCTGCTGGAGCCAAGAGTTACTATGATTGTGTATGAGCTGCTATCCGTTTATGCCAGTATTGAATAAATCTGGACCTTACTCATTTCAGTCCCTACTAATTACGAAGTTTCTGTGTAACCGCTTCGCTATGCAGCCTGACCTCAGAGCACCAGATCCAGGTAGGAGCACCGTGACATCCCTCATAGCTATGCCACTGCTCGCCTTCCTAAGCATGAAAGTAGTAGACCCTCTAGGGACAGGCTCGCTGCACACTGCACATTACCCTTTTGTTCTCTCACTGTTCACAGGCAAGATCTAAACGCTCCTGGAAATCATTCATAATCGGTCTTCCTTAAGGTGTGTTTACAGGGGCCCATGTTACAGTCGATTGTCGGGAAGGAAGTGTTCCTCGTCTGCTTGCTCAGTGAAGGAGACCACTCAGGGGCGGACTATGAACTTAAAGTGGCCCTGGAAAAAATACTAAAAATTGCCCCATTTTGTAGTCGGGTCCAAATTGATGGAAGACAGGGCCAGCAATACCAATTTGTGGCACATTATACCAACCCAGCAGAGCCAAATACCACAGTCCATCACAAAATACTGCCCCCCGCAGCACAAAATACATCCCCAAAAACTTCCACTGGCCGGCCGTGAGGAGGGTTCAGGCGGCCCCCTTGGCATCGGCCCACCGGGAAATTTCCCTGTAAGGTCTGTATGGCCAATCCGCCCTTGAGACCACTGCATTCACAGCATGAGGATGAGGGATTGCTATTGCGATCGCAAATCCCCATACAGAATCATTGTTCATGGGCAGTAGATCGCTGTTTAGACAGCACAATCTGCTGCCCAGGGATGGTAATTTGAGTGCCTGCACGAATTATAGCATTTAACTCATTCATCAGGTGATCAGCAGCACATTTAGATGACCAGATTATCCGGAACAAGTGTTCACAGGAACGGTTGTTCCCGATAATTTGGTACACGTAAATCAATCTTTACGCATAGTAAGTTACAGCCAGGGATTCCCCCAGCTCAATTGTGGTAAAAGTACAAGCTGAGTGGTCAGGACGAGTAGGGAGGGAGGGCACACTACAGACACATTGCTAGGCTGAAAGAAGCTCCAGAAGATTAGTAGAATTTCTGAGTCCTCTGTGTGTCCTCCTCCTGCTGCTGTTTTCTTAGGGTGTATGAACTCCCCTTTCTACTACTTCAAGATAGAGCAGTAAGGGCATTATCTAAGTAGCCCCCCAGTCTTTATCTTTTAACCCATATATTTGGATTTGGACTTGGATCTGAACCACCAAGCCACTATCTCTTGGAGTACTCTCTGCTCAAGTGGCTGCTGATGCACAAGGGTCAAAAGACACCAGTTCAGAGCACCAAAGGATCAGGAAACAAGCCAAGGTCAGGTCAGACACAGTTCATCCATTTTGTGAAACAGTCCAAAGGCTGTGACGGAGAGCACTGGATCAGCATGAGTAACAGCCAGAGGTCGGCCAACAAAGGGTCTAAATCCAGTTAACAGGCCAAGGTCAGGGACTACTACCTTTGCAGGGACTAGTTAGCTAGACACACGTATTGCCCAGACACACTCCCACAGGGGAAGATGTCTTAGATAGCCAATGAGGCTAGTCATAGAGTGGACATATTAGGACGTTAGTTGGCCCTTTAAGAGACAGACAAAGTGTGTGCCCTATGGGCAGACAAAGGCACAGCAGGCCAAGAGCATACTGCTGACCAGGATGGAGCAGTAATACCTCCGACAGTTACTACTAAACATTCAGAGTTGTCCCTCGTAAATAATAAAAGAGACGTGGTGCTTGGTGCATGTTATACAAATGGTCTATCCTAAGAATAGGCATGAATTTTGTAGTTCAGGATAAGCCAGTTAATATTTCCAAGACCCTAGAAAATTAGCCCTAAGGATGCAAGGAGCAAACAGTAAGATTGCTGGATGCACAGTTCGCCCTTCCCCCCATTTTTTAAGTGCCCTACTATACAGTACATTATGGTTTGCTCAAAGGGGTTGTCCAAAGTTTACAAGTTACCCCCTATCCTGTGGAGCTGAAATAGCTGATCTCTGGGGGTCCAAACGCTGGGACCCACACCCATCCCAGGAACAGTAGTCCCATTCCAACAAGTCGAGTGTGTGCCCTGCCTCTCCATACATTCTCTTTGGGAGCACTAACTTATAAACTCGCCACAACTTCTTTAAGAGCTTCCATATCGTTTTTTAATGTATTTTCAGCCTCTGTTACTTTTGGGTCATTTTGACCCAGGAGACTTTGGATCCCTCAGCGTCTTCGGTGTGGACTGGAAAGCAATTTCTCTATTTATTCCTATAAGACTGATGCCAAAGCTCTGATAGGAATCCACGCAGTAGATCCATCAGGTCTCATCAGAGGCCACATGATCTAATCAATATGTAAGAGTGTTAAAGAAAGGATTACAAACACCAGGGAGGGGTATAACTTATGGATTGGAGAAACACAGAGGACAGTCACCTGCCGCCCCCTCAGGGCCTGCACTCTTTATGGCACTGGGTATCAGTTTTGCCTGGAGTGGAGTCCTTTTAAATGTCATTTTTCACCTGTACCTATCCATAGACTTGTAGAAAACACTCACTAAATCCTGTAGTGAATTCTTCCAGCGTCAGATATCCATTCCCATCTGAATCCAGGGTATCGAAAACGTTTTCCAGTTCATCCAGGCTAAGAGGCAGCTCTCCATGAAGCCTCTAGAAGAAATAAGGACCAGTGTTAAGAACTTACATAACACAGTTATGGATCCACCAACGTCATCATGGTATTTTCATACTGTGTGGATCCAGGAGAATCAAAAACAAATCATGTAATACAAATGACAAGAAATCTTTCCTGACCTCAATAATTTATATATATCTAATCTAAGTCTCAAACAGTATGTCCAGAGAGGCTACCTGGAAGGGGCTGTTGTTGGAGTATGTAAGCCATAAATGTCCTATGGGTGGAGGTACCACTCTTATCTCAGTAACAGGTCCCCGGCATGAATGAAGAGCATGCTACACATGTGGCATACTCTCCATTTGGTGGTACTTTCAAAAACAGCCAAGCTACTAAGTCTTATACCAGTGAATGGAGAAGACATCGAGCATCTGCGGCCAGCCCTCCACTGATATGGGACTTCTGAAAATAGCCAAGCCACAGCTGTGAATGGAGAAAATGTGCACTCACAGTCTGAATCTGATTGGTCAGAGCCCTTACTACAGCTCTTTTTGACTCAAGGTAAAAGTTACTGAAAAATGACATAAAGAGACACGAAAATAAAGTACAGTAAGTAAATTAGATCAGTTGCATGAATGCCTACAGTAGAATATACTATAATAAACTGATACAAATCACACCCCAAACATTACTGACATGATATCCCATGAATAATGTAAAAAATGAAAATCAGACATCATATAATACATGACAATCTCTTTCTAACAAAGCTAGAACCAGCCCGGTATCTCACATGGATCCAGAGATCTCCCCATTCATTGCTCCAATTGTTCTGCTAGATTTATATCAAGCTGGGAGCTCAAGGAGAGTCTCCTTTCTGCTGAAAATCAGGGTGTGTATCCTTTCTGCTGCAGTTGTATCAGCTGAGGAGGCAGTTGAAGGAAAAAACTGAGCATGTGCAGCCATCTCAGTGAGTCAGGCAAATAAATAAAATGTAAAAAAAAAACAGCAGGTGGCGCTATAAAGATGCATTTTATTGAATAATTAACTGGCTATACTAAATTTTGAATTACATGCAATTACAAAAGTATTCAGATCCAGGTGCTGGTTTAAAAACTATAGAATATTTTGTTTAGATAACAGGAAATTGAAAATAAATATTTTCTACTAATTAAAACTTTCCTGGTAGCTTAGTAAAGTAGAGGGGACAATGTCCCTAAGGCCCCATGCAGACGACAGTACTGCGGACCCGCAAATATACCGGGGGCCGCCCGGCGTGTGTTCCGCACACTCGGAACACACACCGTGCGGCCCAATTGAAAATGCCTATACTTGTCTGTACGCACGGACAAGTATAGTACATGCTTCAAAAGAGCCGCGGCACGGAGCTAGCTGTCCCCATAGAAGTGAATGTGGCCGCATCTATGCCCGCAATTTTGCGGATAGATACGGCCCCACTCATAAGGTCGTGTGAATGGGGCCTAACTGTAAAAGTTTAGGTTAATCCTAGTGTGTCAACCTTTGACCATTGGAACAAACAGCAATGGAGCTTGTGGTCACATTATAGGAGTATTAACATCACAATAAACATCAAAAGTTACAGTGTACACTACAATACAGTATCCACTGCATTTTTTCTGACGCTAATCAAGGCGACATTCCCTGAGCTACATCTGCTGTATAACGTTTGAACATCCTAAATACCTGGGACATTCACTGTAATATTTTCTGCCCTTAGTGACGGCGATACTACCTGCGCTACTTCTGCTGTATAACGTTGGAACATCCTAAATACCTGTGACATTCAGTGTAATTTCCTAACAATTTTTCCTCTAAAATCGATTTGATCTTCGGTTTTGGGCGTCTGTCATTCTGTAAAAGTGGCGTAATACTCGGACAACATCGTTCCCAGCAGCGACTTGGGAGTCCAAGATGCATCCAGACATCCTCCCCATGCTGTTCCCAAACCATTTTAGTGGTGTTTCTGTCATTTTCTGACCTTTTCCTATGAACCAGACACCCTCCCCTCTTCAGAGCAGGGGGTACCTTGTTTAGTGATCTGGTTCTCCCATTGACTTTCATTGTGAGCATCTCCAAGTGTTCTACCCGAGCACCTGAGCACTTTGGTGCTCGATCAACACTAAAATATAAATATATATATTGTGACACCAATGCAGGTTTGGTAGTAGAGGGGAGGTACATTTCGCCCAGATTCCTTACCTATGTGAAGTAGCAGCCAAGCCTCTCACCTGCTGACTAATTAATTAGGGGCGGATATTTAAGAGAAGCTGGGAGGTGTGTTAGTCTCTACCTGGGAACACAGAAAGCCTATCTGTGTGAGAGACTCATGTGAGTAAAAGGGTTGCTAAACAGTGTTTTGTGTAAGCTGGCAGGGAGAAGCTCTCCAGCTGATAGTAAGGGACGTTCTCTGTACAGTAAGTGCCGGAGAGGCAAGGATTTTATTTTGTGACTGTTTTGTTTTTGTTGTTTGCAACCCTTTCAATAAACCTGACCACGCGTCAGATTACACCTACCTGTTGCTGTTGGCCTGAATTTGATGAAAACAGACACGTGTCCTTTGACCCCAGCAAAGGTGATCCCTACATACGCCACAATTGGTGAAGGATGCGGGCAAACACGTTGAAGTGTCTGGAAAATGGAGGACGTTGTGCAGGCCTTGCTGCGATCTGCTGCAGTTCAGCAGGAGGCTACCAGAGAGCAACAGCGTACAAATGCAAACCAGCAAGAGGCAAACCGTTTGTTGTCTCCACAGCTGACCACATTGATAGAGGCCGCAAATAAAGACCGCCAGATGCTGCAGGAGGTGGTGCAGCGTGTAGCAAACCTGCCTTTGGCGCAAGCAGAAGCACAGCAGAAAATCATCCATGTGAACCAATTTCTGCAAAAGATGACTGCGGAGGATGATGTGGAAGCGTTTCTTGCCACTTTTGAGAGGACTGCATTGTGAGAAGCTTGGCCAAAAATCCGATGGGCAGGCTTGCTGGCTCCGTTCCTTGCGGGAGAAGCGCAAAAGGCCTACTTTGACCTGGAGCCAAGCACAGAACTTTGATAAACTCAAAGCAGAGATCCTGGCTCGTTTGGGTGTAACCCTAGCCGTCAGAGCTCAGAGGGTTCATCAATGGACATACAGAGCAAACAAACCGCCACGTACTCAGATGTTTGACCTCATTCATCTGACTAGGAAATGGTTGGAACCCAAAGTTTTGTCAGCACCTGATGTGGTTCAGCAAGTTGTCATGGACAAGTACCTAAGAGCGCTGCACCCAGCACTAAGGAGATGGGTGAGTCATGGTGACCCCAAAACAGTAGACCAGCTTGTGGATCTGGTGGAGAGATACTCTGCGTCTGAGGATTTGCTATCTAACACCCAGCCCCAACCCTCATCCACGCGGACGGCGAAATCTCCAGGAGTTCCTGATAAGACTGTTCCAGGTTTTAAGGGAGCTGGGAAGAATGGAAAGACTTTCGGTGATAATGATGATGAGACTGGGGGAAAGCTAAAAATGCACAATTATGGATTGAGCAAAGGTCCCATAAGATGTTTCCGGTGCCATGAGTTAGGGCATATTGCTGTAAACTGTCCTGTGACTGTTGAACCTATGCAATGTGATTTGTGGTGTGTAATGCTGCAAGTTCTGATGGCTCTAAAAAACATCTGAGTGAATTGACAGTAGATGATAAAGAGGTGGTTGCATTGTTAGACTCAGGGAGTGTAGGGATTCTGGTAAAGTCAAGCCTTGTCTCCTCCCCTAACACTCAGTCTGATACTTTCACAGTAACTTGTGTACATGGGGATACCTGTGAATACCAAACTACAATTGCTTGTATTACAACTCCCTATGGGTCAGTATTCCATAAGGTTGGGTTAGTCCCAGCACTAATGCATGATGTTATTTTAGGAAGAGATTTCCCATATTTTTGGAAGTTGTGGGAAAATAAGTTGGTGATTAAAGATGGTGCCCATGAGATTCTCACAACATCGGATTTAAGCCCTGAGCCGTTTGAGTCTCTCCCACAAGGAGAAATAGACAAGCTCATCCCATTCCCATTTTGTGTAATGGTGGGGGACTTAGAAGAACCACAGTCAGAGACTGAACCTGAAGGGTTCACTATGCCTGACCTAGATTTTAGAAAAGATGACTTCCAAAGTGAGCAGGTGAGGGACCCTACATTTGCCCATGCCAGGGAAAATGTAAAAATAGTAAATGGGGTATCTGTGTAACTTGGAGCTAGGCTTGCTTGGCCATATATGGTTCTGAAAAATGATTTCTTGTATCAGGTTGATAAAAAAGGGGACGACATAATACAGCAGTTAGTTGTTCCAAAGTCATACAGAAGAACAGTACTGGATCTGGCACACAGACATGTCATGGGAGGTCATTTGGGGGTTCAGAAAACTACAGAGAGAATATTGCTAAGGTTTTTCTGGCCTGGTATTCATGCTGATGTTAAAGCCTATTGTGAGTCTTGCCCTGAGTGTCAGATTTCTGCACCCATGCCTCATTTTCGCAGCCCTTTAATACCCTTACCAATAATTGAAATACTGTTTGAGCGGATTGGGATGGATTTGGTTGGTCCTGTAGTAAAGTCAGCACGTGGTCATCAGCATATCTTAGTCATAATGGACTATGCTACCCGATACCCAGAGGCCATACCGTTACGTAATACATCCTCTAAGGCTATCGCCAAGGAATTGGTTCAGGTGTTTAGTAGGGTGGGAATCCCGAAGGAAATACTGACAGACCAGGGGACCCCCTTTATGTCGAGAGTAATGAAGGAACTGTGCAAGATGTTTAAGGTTTCACAGCTGCGTACCTCAGTTTATCACACCCAAACTGATGGTTTAGTCGAAAGATTCAACAAGACACTCAAACAGATGTTGTAAAAGGTGGTGGAAAAGGATGGTAAAAATTGGGATTTTTTGCTTCCATTTCTGTTGTTTGCGGTAAGGGATGTGCCACAGTCGTCCACCGGATTTTCACCTTTTGAACTGGTGTATGGTTGACATCCTCGTGGCTTGTTAGATGTGGCTAAAGAGACTTGGGAAGGGCAAGTCACCCCCTACAGAAGTGTAATAGAACATGTCTCACAGATGCAGGATAGAATTGCAGTAGTAATGCCAATTGTAAGAGAGCACATGGAAAGAGCTCAAGGAGCTCAAAAGATGGTTTATGATAGGGGTGCCAAAGTCTGTACATTTTCACCACGTGATCGGGTGCTAATCCTTGTCCCCACAGTGGAGAGTAAATTTTTGGCCAAATGGCAGGTACCTTTTGAAATCATGGAAAGAATAGGGGAAGTGAATTACAAGGTTTACCAGCCAGGTAAAAGAAAACCTGAACAGATTTACCATGTGAATCTGATTAAACCTTGGAAAGATCGCCAAACCCTGTCCGCGGAACTTGCTCCACCCACTAAGGATAGGTCAGTTGTACCTGATGTTAAGATAGCTGAACCATTGTCTGACAGGAAAAAGAAAGAGGCTAGACAATTGGTCATCCATAACAAAGATTTTTTTTCTGACACACCAGGACAGACACAGTTTATAAAACATGATATCATCACTGACCCTGGGGTAAGAGTACATGTAAAGCCCTATAGAATTCCTGAGGCCAGACGAGAGGCAGTCTCAAAGGAAGTGAAAAAGATGCTGGAGTTGGGAGTGATTGAAGAGTCCCATAGTGAGTGGTCAAGTCCTATTGTGTTGGTTCCAAAGCCCGATGATACTATAAGGTTTTGTAATGACTTTAGAAAATTGAATTCTGTATCTAAATCTGATGCATATCCTATGCCTCGAGTGGATGAACTCATAGACCGACTGGGCACTGCCCGTTACATCACAACATTAGATCTGACAAAAGGTTACTGGCAAATTCCCCTGACAGCATCTGCCAAAGAAAAGACTGCATTTTCCACACCTGAGGGCCTGTTTCAATATGTGAATATGCCCTTTGGCTTACATGGGGCCCCAGCGACCTTTCAATGTCTGATGGATAGAGTCCTGAGGCCACACAGACAGTATGCTTCTGCCTATCTTAACGACATAGTGATACATAGCCCTGACTGGGAAACACACCTATTGAAAGTACAGGCAGTCATTGATAGTTTGAAGGAAGCAGGACTGACAGCAAATCCCCAAAAATGTCACGTTGGGCTAGAACAGGCCAGATATTTGGGATACATTATTGGAAGAGGTATGGTCAAGCCCCAAGTTGACAAAATTGAGGCAATCCAGAAGTGGCCCCAACCAGTAAATAAAAAACAAGTGAGAGCATTTCTAGGAATTACTGGTTATTATAGACGGTTCATACCTAATTTTGCTGCCATAGCGGGTCCCCTGAGTAAGTGCCGGAGAGGCAAGGATTTTCTTTTGTGACTGTTTTGTTTTTGTTGTTTGCAACCCTTTCAATAAACCTGTCCATGTGTCAGATTACACATACCTGTTGCTGTTGGCCTGAATTTGATGAAAACAGACACGTGTCCTTTGACCCCAGCAAAGGCGATCCCTACATACGCCACTATATATATATATATATATATATATATATATATATATATATATAAATAAGGCAGACCTCTCTGACCACACCAGTGAAGTAGACAGTTTACGGCTTTTATTTGTCTCTAACAATAGTGAATTTCTAACTGTAACAAATCATGGTCGAAAAGTCCACTATATCAGGAGGATCTGAATAGCCACAGGTTGTCATACAAAATATATGCTGGACAATATCTGTTGGTAGCTTCTCTTCCAACCTATGAGATATTGTGATGTCAAGTCCTTTATTACTGTGTCTATCATCAAATTTTACTGTCGAGAACCTTTGTGAAATCAGAAAACAGACTGGAATGGTCCTTGAAAAAATGAGGAATCTTTACTGAGAATATGCTGTTTACCTGACACTTATGGTAATGAATACAGTATTTTTTTGTGTTAGATCCACTTCAGGATATACACATATAGACTGTCTGCTCTGTTTTCTTTAATTCTATTATGTTTATGATGTTTGCTTTTTTTGTTAGCAAAGATAAAAGCAAAGAGGGGTGAAGTTGAGCTTTTATTTACCATCTTACCTACATATCATCTACTGTATATCTAGTACTACATCAAAAAGTGTTTATATTTAGACATATAGAAATGAGGTAGATAGTGGATTGATATAATGTATAGGTGCATTATAGAGATAGATAGAAAGAAAGAAAGAAATACATTAGATATTATTAATAGAAGAGAAATAGATAGATAAATAGATAGACTAATATAAATTGATTTTTAATAGAAGAAAAAAAATAAATGTGATAAATAGATTGATCGGTTAGGAAAGAAAGAAAGATAAGATAGATAATAGAAGAGAAAAAATAAATTGGTAGATATATGGTAGATAGATAGATAAAGAGATTTATAATAAAACAGAAAGAAAAATAAATGTGATAGATTAATAGATTTATAATAGAAGAGAAAAAAGGATGAAAGAAAGAAAGAAATACATTAGATATTATTAATAGAAGAGAAATAGATAGATAGATAGATAGATAGATAGATAGATAGGTAGATTTATGAAAGAAAGAAATACATTAGATAGTATTAATAGAAAAGAAATAGATAGATAGATAGATAGATAGATAGATAGATAGATAGATAGATAGACTAATATAAATTGATTTTTAATAGAAGAAAAAAAAATAAATGTGATAAATAGATTGATCGGTTAGGAAAGAAAGAAAGATAAGTTAGACAATAGAAGAGAAAAAATAAATTGGTAGATAGATGGTAGATAGACTGATATAAAGAGATTTATAATAAAACAGAAAGAAAAATAAATGTGATAGATTAATAGATTTATAATAGAAGAGAAAAAAAGAAAGAAAGAAAGTAAAAGAAAGAAATATACAGAGAGAGAGATTACAGACTGATGTGTCGTAAAACTTTTTTTTACTTACTTTTTGCTTCCATATTAGGTTAGATAAAAAATTTCATCCTAACTTATTTCCTTGGATGTGTGTAAGAGAATATTCAGCCTCTGGTCTGTTCTTACCTGCATATCACGACGTGTAATGAAGCCTTTATCCTCGATATCACAGATCTGGAAAAACTCATGTGCTTTCCCCAGCATCTGTGGCCCCGTTTCTTGGCCGCTTGTCCATTTCAGTTGATTTCTTGAGGCCTCTTGTCCATGTGACCCATGCTTGACTTGTAGTGTAGAAGAATTTTCTAAAGCGGCCATTGCTCTGTCTGCTTCTTCAAACTCTGGTCAAGAACCTAGATGTTAAAGGTAGGAAAAAAACCTGAAAGTGCATTAGAGTCTCGCAGTGATGCTTCTGATCATCTCTTAGCAACCATCTCTTTAATTAGCCATGAATGCCAGAAAAAAGGGCTATTTGAAAATCCCAGCCTCATTCTGTTTTTTTAATAAACTGGACTGAAACACACCATACACATAGGCAAATACGTTAGAAGAATAGGAAAATAATTACCTTCCTTCTGAGCAGGACCATAGAAAGACGGTTAATACAAAGTGTAGTGTTCTTCAAGCGTATTATATCAACTCATTGTCTAGCACCATAGTCAACCCCCTATAGCGTAATGTTATACTAGGTATGCAGTGACTAAGTGGTTCACTGCTGAAAGGGTTTTCATGTCACTGTAATACATTGTAATTCTGAAAGGCTGTATATGGGGAAATAGGTTAATATGCCATCCCTATATTCAGTTACTAGGTGTGGGCTGGTCCCACCCTTTCTATTTGAGGGCTGTGAATAGTGTGTGATGAGTAGCTGGTGAGTAAGGAAGTGGAAAGAAACAAGCTGACCATTTTAGAGCAAATAGCAGCCAGCAAACTGGATGAAAGAGACAGAAATCAGTGCCAGCCTCTAAGAGAAAGAAGAATTAAACCTAGTATAAGGAAGAGTGGCCATTACAAAGTGTGGTGCATGGAAAAAGCCAGTAAAGGTTGGGTTAGTAGCGTCAGGCACCCTTCCATACCCAAGAGACAGGCTGACCGTCTGTTAAGAGACTGCACCCTGCAGCTGGGCATTGTAGTGACAATGATAGAGAAGAAAGAGATTTTGGCCGCATTGGAAATATCTGGGAAGGGACTCAGAGGAGGGCATAATAGTAACTTTGCACCTACCCTATATACAACCTTGGGAAAACTATCTTATGCAACGTTCACAGACTGTGCCTATTCTTGTAAATATGATTATTTACGAACTAATGAAGTTTCCACTAAAACATTTGTTAGACCCAAAGGGATTCCTTCCTTGCATATCAAAACCCATCAACATCAAGGGCACCCCAACCACCACCAGGCAGGAGACGCTGAACCTGGGTGAGCCTCGAGGGGAAAAAGGGTGCACCCCTCCATTTACTGCACAGCCCAGGGGGCAGGAGTGAGAACTGCCACCATGAGTACCACTACTCCCAGCATCCATGCCACCACTACAACTCCTGTCCTCTCCACTCCTGAGCTTTCTGCAGTAACACTAAAAGCTTAGAATCTACACCTTATGTGACAGATTCTAAGATTGCAGGGCTCAAGTCTCATTGCCACCTTTACCCTCTATTCAGCTACTCCCTTCCCTACCAGTGGTTCATCGTGGTATATTACAGAGGCATTGTCTTCATTACCAGAATGTTTATCCCCCTTTCTTACCAGGCCAATTTTTCAGTTTTTAGCAATGGGCCTATTTAACTGCACATAACTTTTCACAGGACACATTAGACCTTTCTTTTGTGCCACTAGACATTAGAAATTGTATAAAAGAGCGCAGTCATAACCCCTAGTTGCCTGATAGGGACCAGTGTTCGGTAGGAGAGACTTTGCCAGGCTGTATGAGTGATCAGAAGAAAACGCTGAGATGGGGCCACAGACCTTGGGTCACCAACTCTTTAACCAGGAAGCCAGCTGGACAACAGAGCCACAGACCCTGGGCCACCAGCGCTTTGGCCACGGTACCAGCCTTCTGAGAGAGAGAGAGAGAGAGAGAGAGAGAGAGAAAGAGTCTGCTAGCCCAGCACTTTCCTCAACATAGAACATGGGGATGTCACGCTCTGGTGTGGAGGGAATAGCCACACCGAGCGTATGAGGGAAGGGAACAGACCAAAACCAGGGAAACGGTCACCTCCTGCAGGTAACCCTGAAACTAGGCCCTGACTGACTACCAGTATGAACAAGCCTGGATTGTAGGAGAGTTCATACACAGGAACCTAATAATAAATGCACCCTAGAAAACCCTGCAGCTAGTGACACAAGAAAGAGTAAACCCGTTCCTCCAAGAGTAAGGACGAACAGGAGACTCCAAAAGGAAAACCACAAAAGGGAAAAGTCACTTATCTTTAAGCAGAAATCACAGCAACCGAAATGAAATGCAGAATATAAAAGTAAATTCCCCATTAAAAGTGCCCTGCCTGACCCAGGAAGAAGTAGAGTTGCGTCTTAAAAAGATTAAAATCGCCAGGACCGGATGGCATACACCCCCGTATCCTAAGAGAATTAAGTAATGTCATCGCCAGACCCTTATTTCTGATATTTAAGGACTCTATACTGACAGGGAGTGTTCCACAGGATTGGCGCATAGCAAATGTGGTGCCAATATTCAAAAAGGGTCCAAAAACAGAGCCCGGGAACTATAGGCCGGTAAGTTTAACATCTGTCGTGGGTAAACTGTTTGAGGGTTTTCTAAGAAATGCTATCTTGGAGTACCTCAATGAAAATAAGCAAATTACTCCATATCAGCATGGCTTCATGAGGGATCGGTCATGTCGAACCAATTTAATCAGTTTCTATGAGGAGGTAAGTTCTAGACTGGACCGCAGTGAGTCAATGGATGTTGTATATCTGGACTTCTCCAAAGCATTTGACAAAGTACCACATAAAAGGTTAGTATATAAAATGAGAATGCTTGGCCTGGGAGAAAATGTCTGTATGTGTGTAAGTAACTGGCTCAGTGATAGAAAACAGAGGGTGGTTATTAACGGCGCATACTCAGATTGGGTCACTGTAACTAGTGGGGTACCACAGGGGTCAGTATTGGGCCCTATTCTCTTCAATATATTTATTAATGATCTTGTAGAAGGCTTGCACAGTAAAATATCAATTTTTGCAGATGACACTAAACTGTGTAAAGTAATTAACACAGAAGAGAACAGTACACTGCTACAGATGGATCTGGATAGACTGGAGGCTTGGGCAGAGAAGTGGCAGATGAGGTTTAACACTGACAAATGTAAAGTTATGCATATGGGAAGGAATAATGCAAGTCACCAGTACATACTAAATGGTAAAATATTGGGTAACTCTGACATGGAAAAGGACCTAGGAATTTTAGTGAACAGCAAACTAAGCTGCAGAAACCAGTGTCAGACAGCTGCTGCCAAGGCCAATAAGATAATGGATTGCATCAAAAGAGGCATAGATGCCCGTGATGAGAACATAGTCCTGCCACTTTACAAATCACTAGTCAGACCTCACATGGAGGACTGTGTACAGTTCTGGGCTCCTGTGAACAAGGCAGACATAGCAGAGCTGGAGAGGGTTCAGAGGAGGGCAACTAAAGTAATAAGTGGAATGGGTGCACTACAGTACCCAGAAAGATTATCAAAATTAGGCTTATTCACTTTAGAAAAAAGACGACTGAGGGGAGATCTAATAACTATGTATAAATATATCAGAGGTCAGTACAGAGATCTCTCCCATGATCTATTTATCCCCAGGACTGTGACTGTGACAAGGGGACATCCTCTGCTTCTGGAGGAAAGAAGGTTTGTACACAAACATAGCAGAGGATTCTTTACGGTAAGAGCAGTGAGACTATGGAACTCTCTGCCCGAGGAGGTGGTGGTGGTAAGTTCACTAAAAGAGTTCAAGAGAGGCCTGGATGTATTTTTGGAGGGTAATAATATTACAGGTTATAGTTACTAGAGAGGGGTCGTTGATCCAGGGAGTAATTCTGATTGCCTGATTGGAGTCGAGAAGGAATTTTTTTCCCTAAAGTGGGGAAAATTGGCTTCTACCTCACAGGGGTTTTTTGCCTTCCTCTGGATCAACTTATAGGAAAACAGGCTGAACTGGATGGACAGATGTCTTTTTTCGGCCTTATAAACTATGTTACTATGTTACTTAACCGGATCTCAGCCAAGATCCACACCACACACTAGTAAGAAGGCAGAAAGTATAAACAGCAAGGGATTCTGGGAGAGGAAGGGGTAAATAGGAGAAAGATAATTACCACAGCGGCAACAGGGAAGGGGTGTGGTAAACAGCAACCAAACCAAAGGAAAAGCATGACAAATTATGTCACTTTTGAAAGCCGCGCAGAACGTCTGATACCAGACACAAGCCCACTCGTGACAGGGGAGGAGACTGGAGAAGACATCTCAGTGCCTTGCCTGCATTGTTTTGCACTTGCACTGCTCCAGTAAAGAAGCACACTGTTTTACTGCAATGCCTGAGTGGACTTATTTATCATTGGGGTGCACCTTGCCTTACCATCCCATCCGGAGAATAGCAACATATAGTGACACCTCAATGGTGGCCGGGGCACCTAGAGTAGTGTTGAATTGTAGTGTTCAGGGTGCGTTCCAAAAAATCCGCACGCATCCTCACCAATCCGCACGCAAGCGCGCGGGTGCGAAGCGTTTTGATGCGTTTTTCACGTGCGTGATAAAAAACTGAATGTTCACAAGCAACATCTCTAAGCAACCATCAGTGAATCACGCATTGCATCCGCACTTGCGTGCGGATGCAGTGCGTGATTCACGCAGACCCATTCATTTCAATGGGGCCAGGGCTGCGTGAAAAACGCAGAATATAGAACATGCTGCGATTTTCACGCAACGGCGAACTGATGCATGAAAAACATCGCTCATGTGAAAAGCCCCTTTGAAAGGAATGGGTCAGGATTGAGTGCGGGTGCAATGCGTTCGCATCACGCATTGCACCCGCGCAGAAATCTCGCCCGTGTAAAAGGGGCCTTAGGTTTTCTCTTACCTACATTCATTACTCTTTACCTGTTCTATTGCCAAACTTCATCTCCCTCATCCACTGCCATCATCATCCAGTTTTATGTTATCTTTCGGTGAGGTTATTATTCTGTATTTGTCGCCTGCCAGTCTGATACATGATTCATATATCTGAGTACCAAGAGCCATAATTAAGACTTTGGAAAGGCCTCTTCTCTAGGTGAAGTGAAGTTCTGCAGTTTTGAAAACAGTCAGCATCATTATACATAGCTACAGAACGACTTTTAGATAGGATAGGCTTAGATATACTCCATACACTGTCCCTGGATATTGTTTTTATAATTAAACCTATTCTCATAGATATATTAGCCCAGCACTCCGAAACATTATAAGCAATAATATCACCATATAGTGACCATACAATAGTCACATATAGTACCAAGTCTACACAAGCGCTCTGCAGACTATAGTGCTATGAAAAGTGAATAGAGTACACTTTAAGGGGTTTTCTGAAATATTTTTACTGATGACCTATCTTCTGGATTGAACTCCTCGGATGCCATTGTCGAATGTGACCACAGCATCTGTAATCATAAACCCTGAAGCACAGGCTCCCGGTAGTGCACCAGCTCCCCCTATCAGGGATTGGGGGAGCCAGATGGTGTGTGCAGCAGCCTTGATCCTCCTGAATGATCCAAAGCTGCCGCACATTAGTTCCTATGGACAGCCAGGCTGTGGCAGGGCTCCATAGGAACATGACGTATGTCGCATAGACACCAATGCTAAAGGGGGTCCATGAGAGAAGCAATATAATGACTGCTTGTTCAAGTTTCCTATGGGAACTATTAAAAAGTGTAATAAATAAATACTTAAAAAATGTTTTTAAAAATATAAAAATGTATAAAAAATTCGAATCACCCCCCCTTCCGTAAAATCAAAATAAAAAGTAAAAAATAAAAAAATAAACATCATGGGCATCGCCACATGCAAAACCCTCTATACTATTAAAATATAAAAATACGGCAAATGGTGAAAAAGAAAAAAAGGTCAAAATGGCCCGTTCAACATTTTTTGGTCACTTCAAAAATGCATTTATAATACAGTATAATAGATGCAGTGGACAGAGGTATGTAGTATACCCAGAAGTGTAATGATATGTGAGGTAAGAGATATAATAGATGCAGGGTGTACAGATACATATTATAAACAACAGTGTACTTATATATGAGGTACAAGGTATAATAGATGCAATGTGTTAAGATATATAGTATAGAAAGCAGTGTACTGATCTGTGAGGTACGAGCTGTAAATTATACCTCATAGCTAAAATATCAGGACACTGTTGTATATACTGGTCAGAAACGGGTAGTGGGAGGGGCTATGAATGGGGCATGGGGGCCCAATTTAGGTTCTTGCTATGGGGTGATTTCTATGTACTCCCCTGCTGCTACTACAGCTATTCTGACTTTGCTGCTATGAGGGACACTGTTAAGACATCCTTCACACCAGGACGTGTTCTGGCCAGATGTGTCTTCAAGACTCTGTATCTTGCAGTGGACACTACAGCCATTATTGCCAAGGTACTGTTGCCAGCCATAGATTGAAATGAGAGACTTTAGCAAGATAGAAAGGAAAGAAGGCCATAATTCTCATCCTTGCCAAAAATCCATACATTGCTGTCTGGGAAAGATTTGCACTGTGTACAGTTGGAACTGTGTCTGCTACCGTGTTTCCCCGATAGTAAGACACCCCCGATTGTAAGACGTATCGGGGGTTTCAGGGGGGTCGGCTAATATAAGCCGTACCCCGAAAGTAAGACATATGTCTTACTTTCGGGGAAACACGGGGGTATTGCCGCCTCCTGCCCACGTCCGCACCGTCCCCCTCTCCAGAGGTCGCAATAACGCATAAAAATGCGTCATAGACGCATTTTTTTTTATTTTACTCCCTGGAAAAAGTCTAAGGCGTACCGCTACGCCTTAGACTTTTTCCTTTTTGTCATCACTGCAGGCCGCGCTGTGAACGGCACAGGCAGCGCAGCGATGCTGCCGGTGCCTGCAATAACCAATAACAAAGCTCCTTACAGCAGGAGCTTTGTTATTGGTTGTTATTGGCGCCCCACAGCGCTACATGTCAGCTGAGGCAGAAGAAGCCGGAAGGAGGAGGAGCCGGCACCCGGGTGGCTGTAAGACGGTGAGAGGAGCGCGCGGGGCCCATGGACCCTGGACAGGTCTGCAGGAGAGGTAAGTAGCCTGTGTCCCCGGCCCCTGGGTGTGGGGGGGAGGGGTCCGTAGACCGTTTTTTCCAATATAAGACATACCCCGAAAGTAAGACATAGTGGGGCTTTTGGGGATAAAAAGAAAGTAAGACACTGTCTTACTTTCGGGGAAACACGGTATAACTGGATGTTTTACGGCTCCCATTTTGCACTACATGCACCATTTTTTGCTACATTTTTAAGTCATGTCATGTATTATCATATCTGATCCAATGACATAGAGTAAGACTTGCCAACAGTAGCTTGTTCTATAAGCAAAGACTACAGAAGGTCATATCATCCATGACTCAGATCTTACTGTCTTATCATTTTAGAAAGCAAAAGGACAAAATAATTAAAATGTATGGAGGAGAGACTGAGACTGGAAAACCTTGTTATAATGCAAGGGGAAATACAAGTAAAGATCAGGGCAAACATACAATATCCTGCTTAAGAGATATATGGCATGACATGAAATGGAGGGAGAGTACTTAGGAAAGCTGTTCATGAGTCCATCAAGTCACAGCTTGCACATTATATCTTATTTACTGTAATAAAACACATTTTACTTCCAGTTTTGACGTCAGCTTAATATGTTAGTGTAATAAGTCATATTGGTGTTACAGAATGCTTGCAGGGGTCATTTATCATACTGGTGTAAAGTAGAACTGGCTTATTTGCCCATAGCAACCAATCACATTCCACTTTTCATTTTCCAAAGGAGCTGTCCAAAATGAAAAGAGGAATCTGATTGGTTGCTATGGGCAACTAAGCCAGTTCTACTTTACAGCAGTTTGATAAATGACACCCATAGTGGCTTAAAGGTTATGGACACCTTTAGGGGCATTTTTCTATCATTGCATTTTAATCATTTTGGGCTAAAATCATTTTTTCAATTGGTCTTCATTAAAAATTTTCAACAGCTTTTCTTCTATAGTTTCAGGTCATATACTCTCATTGTAGCTGAATTCTTATCAGTTTGATAAGAATGTAGCTTAAAGGGCATCTGTCAGCAGATTTGTACCTATGAAACTGGTTGACCTGTTACATGAACGCTTGGCAGCTGAAGGCATTGGTCCCATGTTCATATGTGCTGCATTGCTGAGAAATATGATATTTTAATATATGCAAATGAGCCTCTAGGAGCAACGGAGGCATTGCCATTACACCTAGAGGCTCTGCTCTCTCTGCAACGCGTCCTGCTCTCTGCCGCGTCCTCTGCGCTTTGATTGACAGGACCAGGCAGCGTAAACATGATCATGCCTAGCCCTGCCTGCTCTTGAAGGCTCGCGCGGCACTGTGCGCTTCAGTATTCGGCACAGGTGTAGTACAGAAAAGAGGCTCGCAGTACAGAAGTACGGCACTGTTAGCGAGCATCTTTCCTGCACTGCGCCTGTGCCACATGGAAATAAACCGTGGCCACGTGAACAGCAGCTCAGAATGCCATTGAAAACAATGGGAGGTGGTTTCTGCTTAACCACATGGAATCTGCAGCAAATTCACCAACAAATATCTCCATGTGGACAAGGCCTAACAATTCCTGGTATAACAGTTTTTTTTTCCAAGAAGACATCATTTAGCCCACTTGTATACCCCACATAACTATTACCAGTTAGGATCACTGTCAATACCTCTTGACATAGAAAAAATGTCAAGATGCATTTAATAGATCTGCCTCACTGTCCTCACTGAAAATCTTCTTCAACAAAAAAAAATGTATTAACCTTTTGAGCTCTGATGGAAATAACATTTTACCTAATGATATGGATTTTATTTTAATGTTTGGATAACACATAATTGATTTCACAAAGATTATTAGGCTAATATGATCAAGTCTGTGCTCCAATACAGCAGAGATGAAAGCAGGAAAATAAACTGCAGGTATCACCTATGAGGTATTGGCTTAAAGGGAATGTCCATCCTTACAGTTTTTATATCAAACAAATCATCTGAATTAAAAAGTTGAGTTACTTTGAAAATAACTTTAAATTACTTTTTTTGTACTGTTGGAGGATCAGTACTTTTGTACTGATCCTCAGTTATAATATACTCCAAAGCTGCATTCATAATTCTGCCGAGCTGAAGTCTCCCATCCTCTTTTAAAGGGCATCTTAAAGGGCAGCAGATTAGTACCTATGAAACTGACAACTGAAGGCCTCTGTGTTGGTTCCATGTTTATATGTGCAGCATTGCTGAGAAACATGAGGTTTTAATATTTGTAAATAATCCTAGGAGCAACGGGGACGTTGCCATTACACCTAGAGGCTCTGTTCTCTCTGCAAATGCAACGCCCTCTGCACTTTATTGACAGGGCCAGACAGGCATGCTTACGTTTTCACTGCATGGCCCTGTTAATAAAAGTGGAGAGGGTGCAACAGTTGCAGTGAGAGCTGATCCTCTAGGAGTAACGGCAACGCCCCCGTTGCTCCTAGAGGCTCATTTCAATATAATAAGACATGATTTTTCTCAGCAATGCGGCCACATATGAACATGGGATCAACACAGATGCCTTCAGCCACCAAGTACACATGTAGCAGATCAGCCAGTTTCATAGGTACAAATCTGCTGACAGATGACCTTTAATTATCTAGATTCGCAATAGAAAATATATTGTGACCTCATGTACTAAAAACTTGTTGTCCCACTACATTATAGGAGCTACACTTAGCTGTTTGAGATAACTCTAATTGCAACCAGCAGCTCTTTTAGCAGAGCCTTGAGATATTACAGCAGCTGGAACAATAAGAAAGCAAAGTACATGAATTTACAAAGTCACTCCACTTTTTACACTGTTTATACAGTGCCTTGCGAAAGCATTCGGCCCCCTGGAACTTTTCAACCTTTTGCCACATTTCAGGCTTCAAACAAAAAGATTTAAATTTTTGGTGAAGAATCAACAACAAGTGGGTCACAATTGTGAAGTGGAACAAAATTTATTGGATCATTTAAACTTTTTTTGTAATAATAAAACTGAAAAGTGGGGCGTGCAAAATTATTCGGCCCATTTACTTTCAGTTCAGAAAACTCACTCCAGAAGTTCATTGAGGATCTCTGAATGATCCAATGTTGTCCTAAATGACTGATGAAGATAAATAGAATCCACCTGTGTGTAATCAAGTCTCCGTATAAATGCACCTGCTCTGTGATAGTCTCAGGGTTCTGCATCATGAAGACCAAGGAACACACCAGGCAGGTCCGTGATACTGTTGTGGAGAAGTTTAAAGCCGGATTTGGATACCAAAAGATTTCCCAAGCTTTAAACATCCCAAGGAGCACTGTGCAAGCGATCATATTGAAATGGAAGGAGTATCAGATCCCTGCAAATCTACCAAGACCCGGCCATCCCTCTAAACTTTCATCTCAAACAAGGAGAAGACTGATCAGAGATGCAGCCAAGAGGCCCATGATCACTCTGGATGAACTGCAGAGATCTACAGCTGAGGTGGGAGAGTCTGTCCATAGTACAACAATCAGTCGAACACTTCACAAATCTGGCCTTTATGGAAGAGTGGCAAGAAGAAAGCCATTTCTCAAAGATATCCATAAAAAGTCTCGTTTACAGTTTGCCACATGCCACCTGGGAGACACACCAAACATGTGGAAGAAGGTGCTCTGGTCAGATGAAACCAAAATCCAACTTTTTGGAAACAATGCAAAACGATATGTTTGGCGTAAAAGCAACATAGCTCATCACCCTGAACACACCATCCCCACTGTCAAACATGGTGGTGGCAGCATCATGGTTTGGACCTGCTTTTCATCAGCAGCGACAGGGAAGATGGTTAAAATTGATGGGAAGATGGATGGAGCCAAATACAGGACCATTCTGGATGAAAACCTGTTGGAGTCTGCAAAAGACCTGAGACTAGGACGGAGATTTATCTTCCAACAAGACAATGATCCCAAACATAAAGCAAAATCTACAATGGAATGGTTCAATAATAAACGTATCCAGGTCTTAGAATGGCCAAGTCAAAGTCCAGACCTGAATCCAATTGAGAATATGTGGAAAGAGCTGAAAACTGCTGTTCACAAACGCTTTCCATCCAACCTCAAAGAGCTCGAGCTGTTTTGCAAGGAAGAATGGGCAAGAATTTCAGTCTCTAGATGTGCAAAACTGATAGAGACATACCCCAAGCGACTTGCAGCTGTAATCGCAGCAAAAGGTGGCGCAACAAAGTATTAATGCAAGGAGGCCGAATAATTTTGCACGCCCCACTTTTCAGTTTTATTATTACAAAAAAGTTTACATGATCCAATAAATTTTGTTCCACTTCACAATTGTGACCCACTTGTTGTTGATTCTTCACCAAAAATGTAAAATGTTATATCTTTTTGTGTGAAGCCTGAAATGTGGCAAAAGGTTGAAAAGTTCCAGGGGGCCAAATACTTTCGCAAGGCACTGTATGTGAAATTGAAGTCAAATATGGTAATACCCGTTAAATATCAAATGAGCCTAAAGTTCAACAGAATGCCCTCGATCCATCTGCTGGCAACTACAGATATTCTGTACATTGGTATAATTATCAATGGATAGCCCATGAAGTTGCTGTGGGAGCCAAGGAGAATGGGCACCCAAAGGTACTTTGACTCCCTGCCTCCCTTGTCTGTTGCTCTCCTCCCCAGAAGACCATAATCTCTATATTCTCCTCTCGGATGATTACTGTTAGCAGGTTTAGCAATGTGGCAGTGCCAAAAAGAAGACCCATTGCACATTTATTGGATTCCACTAATTATGTCCTACATCCAGCATGATGAGTTCTGTTGCATTTAACAGAATCAGCCTTGCTACATCAATTCTCTGTCAGATCCACTGTGATTCCGGTGATTCTGAGAAGTCTTCAGATGCCATTGAAGTGCCATGGACATAAATCAGTTTATCCACTATATTTTCAGGAAATGGATATAAAACCTGAAAGTGCTTATTCTAACATTTCTGACTCCGCTCTGGAGATCTGCCAGGGACATTTTTACTTGGTAATTTCTGCTGTGCTGTAGTTTGGCAATAAACAGAGGCACAAATGGAAAACCTGTGATCTGAAGGATGACAGGGAGATTGATGGCGGGTTCATGGGATAAGGAAAGGAATAAAATTTGACAGAACAAAATTAGGTTTACTTTTTAAATATTCTCCTGACTTACTGAATGAGCTGCCTGATGGATAGCTGAGAGGGAAACGGGGGATGATTTATAGAAACATAATTTACAATAGTGTTTATATAATGACTCCTTCACAGGATCATATTAAAAACTCCAAGTTGTGTGTAGGTATAATACAGCATTCATAGAAGTCTGTGGTGCCTTGCTGAAACTCCATATCCCTCCGATTTCATACAGATGCATTCAGAGGTCTTTTTATTTCTTGTTCCAAATGAGTAATACTTGGGTCATGTTCTATTGGAGTCTCCCCATAATATGGACCACATAGAATGCCTACAAATTTTTAGTATGGACTGAAGAAGACTATATTTATCAAAGGCCTTATGGAAACCACCTGATAAATCCTTAACAGGGTATTCTGGTTAGATCAAGATATACCCTATCCACTGGATAGGGTCTAACTTTTAGACCCATGTCTTCCAGATAAAAGGAGTGATGGTTGAGCATGTGCACCACCAATCCATCAGAACTCTAAGGGACCACCAGAGATAGCCAAGCCCTGTACTTGGTGATTTCCAGCAGTGTCAATCTTGTGATCAGTGTGGTTCCCAGTGGTCTAACAGTTATACCCTACCCAGTGGATAAAGGGAAACTTGTTCTAATGGGAATACCCCTATAATGTAAGTAGTGAAAATGGGTGCACTAGCAGAATTGTCCCTCCCATCCCCTCACCAAAAAAAAAATCAGGGACAAAGACCATAGGATGAGCAGTGATGCCGGAGGAATACTGTGAGGACTCAAAGTCCATATTTTAACTCCTACGCCCTGTCACCTGTATATCTATAGTGGTGCTATAGAAAAAGGAGTTATTACTGGTGCCTAAGAGAGCTCAAAAATCCTTCTGTGACACAGTACACTCCATGGGAGAGATCATCTATTACATGGTGCCCAGTGAAGTCTATGGGCTGTCTGTGAAATGCTCAGTTCTGAAGGATTTTGATATCATAAGGCACACTTTCAAATTGTGTAAGGGTCTCAAATCCGCAGCTATGAGAGTGTGTTTCCTTTTTCAATGACCCATATGAGGAAGCTAATTGCACACACTGTGCACTCATAGAGACAAGTCCAACAGATGCCATTCTATGAAGAGGTCTATACACTGGCCGTGTAGTAGCAGAATGTCACAATGAAAAAGTCTGCGGTTTACTTTTGTTTGAACACTATAAAATAAGCAAATTCTCTGAACATGTCAATGATATCACCAGATACTGAAATTAAATACTTTAATTACACTGGTGAAAGCATGGGCATAGCTACCAGGTGGCAAGCGTAGTATCTGCTGTGGGGCCCAGAGGTGAGTCACCATAATTGAAAGTGTACACCAGGAGGATCAGAGGTAAAAGGGTTTAGAAAGCAGAGTCTGGGCTGTGGCTGGTATTGTAGCTAAATTCCATTTAAAGGGGTTATCCCATGACTAATGTAAAAAAAATTAAAATCAGACATCATATAGTAAATGACAATCTCTTTCTAATGAAGCTAGAACCAGCCCTGTACCTCACATGGATCCAGAGATCTCCACATTCATTGCTCTGCTAGATTTATATCAAGCTCACAGCTCAAGGGAAGTGTCTTTTCTGCTGCAGCTAAGGGGGTGTGTCTCAGCTCTCCCTATCACAGCTCAGGAGGCAGGTGAAGAATGAAACTGAGCATGTGCGGCCTTCTCACTGAGCAGGTCAAAGAAATAAGAAAAAGAACAAACACCAGGTGGAGCTATACAGATACATTTTATTGTATAACTCAGCGGCTATGCAACATTTTTAATTACATGCAGTTAGAAAAGTATTTAGATGCAGATGCTGGTTTGAAAACTGTAGAATATTTTTCATGGGACAAACCCTTTAAGTGAATTCAGCTGAGTTGCAATTCCAGACACTGCCATTGAACAGGCGTGGCACTGTTTCTGGAAGACAGAAGCTACAGTATTTCATTATATAAATATAATCCTCACACGTTTTCCATTTAACAGAACTAAAATCTGGACTGGTTCCTCACCAACCTTAGCCATAGCTTACCACGGTGATATCGGCAAGGTTAGTTTCCGTCAAGAAAAAGGGGTTGTCATGATGAGATTATCACTTTCAATTTCACTCCAAAAATGTTGCAGATTTTGTTTTATGATTTTTTTTTACATTTTTTGAAAAACATCATCTTAAAGATTTCATCCTCAGAACAGGGGTAACCACCAACTGAAACCCTCTGTTATATGTGTAATAAATAACTATGAGAAGCAGGTGTACAGTTCAATTCTCTCCAGCTGGGAGAGACTCTTCAGGATTCAATATCTGAGGACCCCATGAGTCCTGTTAAGTAGGAATATATATAAAACACATACATTTTAAGAGGCTGAGACTCCCTGATTACTCACTGTATAAACACATTTGATCCAACATCCGGGTTAATGACAGCGTCTCCAAGCACATATAATCTGCTAGTGAATTCTGGCCAAGCCTGTTGTAGCGGGACCTTTACAGCACTGAGAGATCACAAGGGACTCTTCCTTAGAGAGAATCATTAAGGCTACTTTCACACTAGCGTTATGGAATTCCGGTATTGAGCTCCAGTTTTGTCCCCATTCATTGTCAATGGGGACAAAACTGAACTGAAGACAACTGAATGCTCCTGAAAGCATTTCATTCAGTCTTCAGACCGGAGAGCAAACCGCATCATGCTGCGGTTTGCTCTCCGTACTAGTTATCCACAACTAAACGGATCCGGAATGACCCCCAATGCAAGTCAATGGGGACGGATCCGTTTGGTGTGGACACACTTGTAAACGGATCCGTCCTCCATTGATTTTCAATAGAGGTATTTCCGGATCCGTTTAAAAGATGCTAAAGATAATACAACCGGATCCGGAATTACGGATCCACAAGGTTGTATTATTCAGTACGGATCCGGCGTGTCCCTTCACCCGCCGGATCTGTACTAAGGCTAGTGTGAAAGTAGCCTTAGTTCCCTTTCTTTGATATTTACTGTACAATAGACATGAATAATTTGTTAACAAGAGCCCTATCTGCCACTTATAGCACTCCAAACTGCCTGCTCTTCACAATACACCTTATGTCTTTTATTCGATTCCTTCAATCTGATTGTAAGCTTTCTAAAGTTGGTGTTACACTGTCCGATCTTTGAGCAATGCGAGCTCCAATTTCTAAACTAATTTTTTAAATAAACGTTATAGAAACATGCTAAAAGCTCAGATAAGTGGAGAGCAATGCTCCTCCCATAGAGGAAGTGATATCCACTGTAAATACTACTTATAGATATGAAAAAGCACTCACACCTACCATTATGTCACTTAAAACATTTCACCATATGTGGCATGGCATGGGTGTCCTCCTGATGAGCCACGATTATTATATCTGGGATGAACATCCTTTCTTTCTACGATACCTGTCCATCTCTACCTATGATGTTAGACTTTTGAAAATACTCCGGCGGAGGCTTACTTACCTGTTTGTTCTGTTTCTTTATATGACATGTCTTTGTATATTTCTTTATAATTCACACATTTGATTACATATTGTACTTTATCATGAGCAATGCATTTTATTGTGCTCCTATATGCCTTGTATACATCCAAGTACTGTCATAATGCGTATGAATCGTGAGATGCTATTCACGTTTCATAGTTGTATCGCTTATTGTTTTGAAAAATTCAATAAAAACTATTTGAACAAGATAAGTGGAGAGCTAGGTGCTTAGACCCCAGTCATTCGAAGGATGGGGAGCAAATATTTGGTTGAGAATTGTGCTATAGCCATATTTTTTCTCTTCTTGGAGAACTATTAACAAGCTACACTGGGGTATAGAATCTGGGGGTTATGGGGGAAGAGAACAGTAGTGTCACGCGAGGTCGGCGTCGCGCTCCCTCTGCACGACATCGCCGGACCTCTCTGCCCCCCTAGAGACGAGCAATAGGGAATTGAAGTGCTGGTCTTGTCAGCCAGCACTTCATGAGTTAATTCTCTGTTTGGGTTTAGCCATGTGGTGCTGATCACACCACATGGCTACTTTACATATTGTTTGGACAGCTTGCTCCGCCTCAGGTCATGTGATGCTGGCCACATCACATGATCCTGGGCGGGCTATTTAAAGATGGCAACTCCCTCACTCAGATGCCTGTGATTAGTCTTCTGAGATCAGTGCTTTGTGTTGGACCTTGCTGTTGATTATTGGTATATTGGATTTTGGCTTCGGACTTAGACTACGCTTTTGCAATTCCCCTCGGTATTTGACGTGACCTCCTGTTCTTGACTTGGCTTGCTGACTATTCTGCTATTGTGTTTGTTCTGTCTGTGTTCGTCTTTCCCTGTGTTCCCTTCCCTTCCCTGTGCACGTACTCAACATAGGGACTGTCTCCAAGTTACGGTTTTGCCGCCTAGGGCATCTACTGTAAGTAGGCAGGGAAAGAGGTGGGGTTCAGACAGGGCACACTATCCCTTGTTTCCCTGTCGTGACAGAATCACAGGCCGTACCTATGGAGCCGTTGCGAGTACTCACGGACCAGATGAGTAACATGGCTCAGATGATCCAGGATTTGGCCGAGAGACTCCAACATCAGGAGCAGCTGCGGACAGCACCCGCAGTCGTTCCCTCCATGCCAAACCCCAATATTGAACCCCATGTAAAATTGCCCGATCGGTTTTCTGGGGACCAAAGGACTTTCCATTCCTTTAAGGAAAGTTGTAAATTATATTTCCGCTTACGCTCACACTCCTCGGGTTCTGAGCAGCAGCAGGTAGGAATAATTATTTCCTTGCTGCAAGGTGATCCGCAGGAGTGGGCTTTCTCATTGCCACCTGACTCCCCTTGTCTATTGTCTGTGGAGGCTTTTTTCCGGGCCCTAGGTCTTTTATATGAAGAACCTGACTTGGCCGCTGTAGCTGAAACTCAGCTCAGAGACATTCGGCAGGGTAACCGTGCAGTTGAGGATTACTGTGCTGAGTTCAGAAAATGGTGTGTGTCCTCTAAATGGAATGACCCTGCTTTGAGAAGCCAGTTTAGGGTGGGACTGTCTGACCATCTGAAGGATTTACTAGTTAGTTATCCTACTCCTGACACCTTAGAGGCGACTATGACCTTAGTTATCAAACTTGACCGACGGTTTAGGGAGAGACAAAAGGAACGTTCTGTTGCCCCTCAAGTTGTCGTGTTGTCCGAAGTTCCTCTTCAGAGCCCGTCTCCTATCAAGGTCCAGGAGGAGCCTATGCAGTTGGGAGTTACTATGAGGGATCAGAGACGCCTGAGAGGGGCCTGTTTTTACTGCGGTGAGATGAACCACTGGCTCCAGCAGTGTCCGAGACTTCTGCTCTCAAAAAGGTCTGTTCCTGGAAGTAAGGTACCCCCTGTGGTGGTAAGAAAGAAAATCTTGTTACCTATTTCCATTTCTTATAACCAATTCAAGAGGTCCGGTGAAGCATTTGTGGATTCAGGTTCTGCTGCTAATTTTATTGATTATGATTTTGTGCAATCTGTGGGTGTGCCTATAATTCCTTTAAGGGAGGTAATTCAAATTATCGCACTGGATTCCACTCCATTGAATAATGGGAGAGTGGAGTTTTGTACTCCTGAGGTTGTATTAACTGTAGGAATTACCCATACCGAGACTTGTTCCTTCCTTGTATTAAAGGATTTACCTGCCGACCTTGTTTTAGGTCTGCCATGGTTACAGGACCACAACCCTGTGATCAACTGGTCGGTAGGTGAATTGGAAAAATGGGGAATGAATTGTGACAAATGTTGTAGATCAGTATTGCTGTTTGGAGGTACCACTGAGTCTCTTTCCTTGCCCAAGTATATCGGCGATTTTTCGGACGTTTTTTCCATGTCCGAGACTGAGTTCCTCCCTCCTCACCGGCAATATGATTGCGCCATGTTAATGAGGGATCCAAATATCCCAAAGGTCGCATTTATAATCTCTCTACTCCTGAACGTCAGTCCATGAGGGATTATCTCAAAGAGAGTCTGGCCAAGGGTCACATCCGGCCTTCAGTTTCTCCCATGGGGGCAGGTTTTTTCTTTGTTGGTAAAAGGGATGGAGGATTGAGGCCCTGTATCGATTACAGGGAGCTCAATAAAATCACTGTTAAAAACAGATACCCGTTGCCCCTTATTCCTGACTTGCTGAATCAGGTCCAGGGGGCCTGTTGGTTCACCAAGCTGGATTTGAAGGGGGCATACAACCTAATCAGGATTCGTGAGGGGGACGAATGGAAAACTGCTTTTAATACCCTGGAGGGTCATTATGAGTACTTGGTAATGCCTTTTGGGTTAAGTAACGCTCCGGCAATTTTCCAAAACTTTGTCAATGACATTTTTAGACCATTTATTGGGAAATTTGTAATTGTCTATATTGATGACATCCTGATTTTTTCTGCAGACTGGGAGAGTCACGTATCTCACACCAGGCAAGTGCTGGAGGTGTTGCGTGAAAACAAGTTGTTCGTTAAAGGGGAAAAGTGTACCTTTGGTGTTCAGGAAGTGGCCTTTTTGGGATACATTCTCACCCCTTTTTCTTTCAAAATGGACCCAGTTAAAGTACAAGCCATTGTGGATTGGGTGCGACCTTCCTCTTTGAAGGCGCTCCAGCGATTTCTGGGGTTTGCTAATTTTTATCGTAAATTTGTCAAAAATCTTTCTGTGGTAGCCAAACCCATTACGGATTTGACTCGCAAGGGGGCTGATCTGGTCAATTGGCCCCCTGCAGCTATTGAGGCCTTTGAAAGGTTAAAGCAGTGTTTTATTAATGCTCCTGTGTTGGTCCAGCCTGATCAAAGTAAGCCTTTTGTAGTTGAGGTGGATGCGTCTGAGGATGGTGTGGGGGCTGTACTGTCCCAGGGGTCTTCCACCTTAACTAATCTTATGCCATGCGCCTTCTTCTCCCGCAAGTTCTCTCCTGCCGAGAGGAATTATGATATTCGGAATAGGGAGTTACTTGCAATCAAGTGGGCATTTGAGGAATGGCGTCATTTTTTAGAAGGGGCATTTCACCGCATTACGGTCCTCACGGATCATAAGAATTTAATGTTTCTAGAATCGGCTAAGCGATTGAATCCTAGACAGGCGAGGTGGGCTTTGTTCTTTACTCGTTTTGATTTTTGTGTTACCTTCAGACCCGGGAGCAAGAACGTTAAGGCCGATGCCTTATCCCGAAGTTTCCAGGCGTATCAGCCTCCTGACGTCCCTCCTGAGCCCATCCTGCCAGCTGATATCATCGTGGCCGCTACCTCATCTGACCTCGCTTCTGAAATCTCGGCAGGACAACATCTTGCTCCTATTGGTACCCCCAATGACAAATTGTTTGTGCCGGCTCATTTGCGGTTGCGACTGCTGGGTGAGTGCCATAATTCTGTTTTGTGTGGACATCCTGGCATCAATGCCACCAAGGAGTTGGTCTCTAGGCAGTATTGGTGGCCGTCAATCTCCAGAGATGTTCAGGCTTTTGTAACTGCGTGTAACACTTGTGCCAGGTCCAAGAATTCCAAGACACGACCTATGGGTGAGTTACATCCTTTACCCATACCTAGTAGACCTTGGTCACATCTGTCCATGGACTTTATCACGGATTTGCCGTGCTCTGAGGGTAAAACCGTGATATTTGTGGTGGTTGACAGATTCAGCAAAATGTGTCATTTTATTCCTTTGTGTAAATTACCCTCTGCGAAGGTCTTGGCGTCCGTGTTCATTGATAATATTGTCAAACTGCATGGTATTCCTGAGAATATTGTTTCTGATAGGGGAGTACAGTTTGTGTCTAGGTTCTGGAGGGCGTTCTGTAATAAGATTGGTATCTCTTTGTCCTTTTCATCAGCCTTTCATCCGGAGACCAACGGTCAGACTGAACGTCTAAACCAATCCGTTGAGCAATATCTCAGATGTTATGTTTCTGATAACCAGCATGTGTGGGCCAGATTCCTGTCTCTGGCTGAATTTGCAATTAATAATCGTGTTAATTCATCCTCTGGGATGTCGCCGTTTTTCTGCAATATGGGTTTTCATCCACGCTTTGGCTCCTGTTCCCCATCTGCGTCGGTTGTCCTAGAGGTCAATGATTTTTCTCAAAAACTGTGCACAGTTTGGGCACAGGTTCAGTCGAACCTGGAAAAGGCCCAAGGAGTTCAAAAAGCTAAGACTGATAGAAAACTTTCTAAGGGTGTGAATTTTAAGGTTGGGGATAAGGTATGGTTATCGACTAAAAATCTCAACATGAGGGTACCATCCTACAAGTTTGCACCTCGCTTCATTGGTCCTTACAGGATCACCAAGGTGATCAATCCGGTTTCTTTTAGGTTATGTTTACCCGACTCCCTTCGTGCTCATAATGTTTTTCATGTGTCTTTGCTCAAACGTTATGTTGCTCCCGTTGGTCCTGAGGAACAGTCTCCTCCTCTGGTTGAGGTAGCAGGACAAATGGAGCATGAGATGTCCGGAATTCCTTCCAGTACCTCGTACATTGGAAGGGGTTCGGGCCTGAGGACAGGTCTTGGGTACCGTTGACCAGGATGCATGCAGACTCGCTCATCCGAAAGTTCCATCTGCAGCATCCCGATAAGCCTGCTCCCGCTGGTAAGGGTCCGGTGGCCCCTCGTGAAGGGGGGGGTACTGTCACGCGAGGTCGGCGTCGCGCTCCCTCTGCACGACATTGCCGGACCTCTCCGCCCCCCTAGAGACAAGCAATAGGGAATTGAAGTGCTGGTCTTGTCAGCCAGCACTTCATGAGTTAATTCTCTGTTTGGGTTTAGCCATGTGGTGCTGATCACACCACATGGCTACTTTACATATTGTTTGGACAGCTTGCTCCGCCTCAGGTCATGTGATGCTGGCCACATCACATGATCCTGGGCGGGCTATTTAAAGATGGCAACTGCCTCACTCAGATGCCTGTGATTAGTCTTCTGAGATCAGTGCTTTGTGTTGGACCTTGCTGTTGATTATTGGTATATTGGATTTTGGCTTCGGACTTAGACTACGCTTTTGCAATTCCCCTCGGTATTTGACGTGACCTCCTGTTCTTGACTTGGCTTGCTGACTATTCTGCTATTGTGTTTGTTCTGTCTGTGTTCGTCTTTCCCTGTGTTCCCTTCCCTTCCCTGTGCACGTACTCAGCATAGGGACTGTCTCCAAGTTACGGTTTTGCCGCCTAGGACATCTACTGTAAGTAGGCAGGGAAAGAGGTGGGGTTCAGACAGGGCACACTATCCCTTGTTTCCCTGTCGTGACAAGTAGGTGATATGAACCAAAAAAGAAAGGGACACTTGAAGTACTGGCTGAACACCTTCTATAACATGAATGTTACATCCACAATATGTTACATCCACATTAAGTGCTAAAGTCAACATCTGCCTGATACTTATTCTAGAAGGTGATAACATTCAAGGAAGAGAGATAAATGATCAGGGAGTGTTTTCTTTATGGAGTGTGTACACTAGTGGATTGTTGAAAAAGTCAAATACTGGTTTGCTGGAATTGTTTGCCTGTGGGTATTGAAATAGAGACTAGGAAAAGGTGCCTATAAACAATAAAGGTGCCCTTTCAATAGTAGTGGGCCCAACATTTTTCAGCTGACAACTATGTCTCCTGACTACCCCATACATATTTTGTTCAGATGAGCATATGCGTGCTTTCAGTAGAGATAGAGGCCAAAGCCACTGCCAGGCAACTTTGGTGGCGGCTTATTATCTCGAGAACAAAATGATTGGGTGTTGAAATGCAATGCACCTGATCCTTTTCTTCCCAGACTGATGAAGTCAGGAGCATCTCATGCACATTAGATTGTCAGCCATCCCTACAGAAAATCACGGCTTCAGCTAACAATATTTCAATGTTTATGGTGGCCCTAAGTAGCATTTCACACTAAAGTAAAAAAAAATCCCTTTATGATGGTATATTAGAAAACCAAAGATTTAACTTCTTTAGCTAAAAACCCAACCTCCTTAGTAATGGCTACCAGATAACCCATTGAGCCAAAATGGCTATGCCTATGAATACATTACAATTAATATTTAGTTAAAAAAAACTGTCTCACACATAGAAGACTCCATTATTTTGCAACCCAAGACAGAAGAGTCTGATGTTTGTTAAGAATATATTTCCCCTGGAAAAGGTCCTACACAGGTTCCCCATACACAATAGCAAAGGTGATGGGATTGGGGTCAACTAAGCCTCTCTCCGAGGGTGCCATGGCAGTTGCATGTGCTCCCTCTATGTTGCATACATCCTTGAATTAAAACTACAGGCAGATACCAGCCAAACCTTCTTGGAAGGTATCTCATTCAGTAGCTGGGTTAAATATTTATGGTCAGTTCCACCAAGATAGAGTAGAGCAGTGAGGATGATGTCCCTAATCAGGTCTTCTTTTTTACTAGTTTCCCTGTGTTCATCTAGCATTTAATTCCTATGGCCTGCAGAGATCATGGATAGACTTTTTAGGCCCATTTCACTAGAACAATGACTAACATAGTTGTTTCTGTCAATAGACCAGAGTAAGTATTAGGAATTACACTGTTAATAGGCTTGGGCCAACTAGATGCCAATTATAACATTAGATTATTCACAAAGTCAGACCAACCATTATCCAGTCAGTATATATAATGGTCACGGGTGCCGTCCAACCTGTAAACTATTAAAGCATTAAAAAAATTTAGAGGGCTAGACCAGTCAGAAGCCAAGTGGCCAATTAGAGCATTAGATCAGTCCTAGAATGTCTCCAGTCAGAATATTATAAGTTTTGTAGGGTTAGATTAGACTGGAGCCATGTTAAGAAATGAAGGCAGAAGATCATATTATAAAATATACACTCTAGATGTGATGGGGGAAAGTAAATGGATCAAAATGTTGGTGATGTCACCTATGATGGCACATGGTGTGTGGGAATGGGCTCCTTAGAGATAAGCGAATCGGTACACCTGGAAGTGTAGCAGCACATGCACATGCACAGTCAGTACCTGCACCATTCTGGCAACAGCAGCAGAGCCTCTGCGCTTGTGCCGCTACTTGGAGCTACTGTGCAGGTGCAAGATTTAGAGGCCCATTTGAGATGTCTTGGTCTGTCAAGCAAGGACCAGTCTCTTGAGCAGCGGGGACAGCCCCTCACTGTTTCTGAATGAATTTGATTGATATTAATCAATTTGCCTATCTGTAATTAGAATCTTATTATTACACACAGGACATGTCATCAATGAGATCTAATAGGTTATCATTGAGATATCCGGGAGGAAATAGCTAGTTATTAGCTCAAAGTCATCTCCAAATGGAGTTGGAAAATCCATAATATACTAAAAAATAAAATGGCATCTTATTAAATTGATCCTAGCAAGTGTCGCATGTTGAGGTCTATTTGGCAGTCAGAGACTCCCCCAGGATTCAACCCAGCTACACAACCGACTGCGTTTTGAGTCCCCTTTCACATTTTATGTTGTGGTCTAGTGCTAAAATAAAAATTCAGGTTTCCCACCATCAATCTGCACTCAGTACAGCATGATGAGAAAGTGAAAACAGAATTTTAGAAACATTTGCAAATTTCTTAAAAGGAAAAACTAAAAAATTTTATTGATATAAGTATACAGATCATTTGCTATGACACTTGAAACTCAGCTCCAGAGGCCTCGTATTTCTCTTAATCATCTCTGAGATATGTTTACATCTTGGAGTCCACCTGTAGTAAATTCAGTTACTGGACATCATTTGGGAAGACACCCCTGTCAATATAGAGTCCCACAGCTGACAATGCATATCAGAGCAAAAACCAAGCCATGAGGCTGGTGTGGAGGATTGTGTGGAAGTGCAGATCAGGGGAAGGGTACAAAAAATTCTGCTGCGCTGAAAGTTCGCAAGAGCACATTGGCACTGCCAGGACTCTTACTAGAGCTGGTCGCCCCACCAAACTAAGTATTCAGGGAAAAGGGGCCTTAGTAAGAGAGGTGACCAAAAACCTAATGGTCACTGTGGCTGAGCTTCAAGGATCCTGTGTCCAGATGGAAGATAGTATCACATGGTCAACCATCACTGCAGCATCCCACCAATCAGGGATTTATGGCAGAACTGCCAAAATGAAGCTTCTCCTCAGTAAATCACACATGAAAGTTTGGGGGGAAAAAAGCACCTAAGGGACTCTCAGACTATGAGAACCAAGAATCTTTGGTCTGATGACACCAAGATTGAAGTTTTGGGCCTCAATTCTTAAAGTCATGTTTGGAGGAAACCAGAAACTGCCCAATACCATCCTTACAGTGAAGCATGGTGGTGGCAGTGTCATGAATTGGGGGTGTTTATCAGCGCTGGGACAGGGAGACTGGTCTGGGACAGCTGAATAGAGCTAAGCACAGAGATATTCTTAATGAAAACCTGATTCAGAGTGCTCTGGACCCCAGAATGGGCTGAAGGTTTACCATCCAAAACAATGACAGTATGCACACAGCCAAGACAACACATGAATGGTTTAGGAACAATATACTGTCACAAAATGTGAAAAAAGGGTTTGAAGACTTTACGAATACTCTGTAGGTATATTTATTTATTAATGGGTGCATAAAGTCACACATGTAATATTCCTATGTGCAATGATGTTAAAATGTTATAGTTTTTATGTATGTCTTTATGTCACAGGTGAGATCAATGTATGAGTTAGGCCCTGACCGTAAGGATCTGATGGATTATACTTAAAGGGGTTATCCCATCATGGACAATGGGGGCATATCGCTAGGATATGCCCGCATTGTCTTATAGGTGCGGGTCTATGTCAGCTCCATAGAAATGAATGGGAGCCGGGCCGCGCCTGCGGGGTCCTCCAGGCTCAGAGCTCCCCCGCTTCGGGGGACCCGCACCTATAAGACAATGGTGGCATATCCTAGCGATATGCCCCCATTGTCCAAGATGGGATAACCCCTTTAAGCCTGAATGGGTCCTCACTATATGTTCTTATTTTATTTAAAAGTTATGAAAAAAGAAGTTTCCTGTTTGGACTGTGTGTATGATTGATATCTTGGGGGAAGGTGTGGTTCTGATTTTCTTGTACATTCTTTTTTTGTCATTTAGGCCCTTTTCAATAGAATGTACAATATGTAGCATTAAATGTTAGATCGTCACTTAAACGGGGCTGAGCTGCTGTTTCTGGAAGTAGGCTTTCTTCTTTTAATCTTTTACAGCTCATGTAGCTGTTCTCATATGACAGTTCAAATAAATTCTACTTTTCCTGACTTCCAGGTTAATATAAGGATGTACAGTTTCCTTATCTGTGATGCCTGAGAGTTTGCACCTGAATGTCATTGAAATTGAAGCAGTCTGTAAATGTAGACCTCTTATACCTAATGATATGAGCTGAAACACCTTATTATTGTGAACTATTGGATGACTGATGTGCCAGACAGTGTTTAGTACACTGAGTATATGAGGTGTGTTCAACTATTCTATGCTTTGTAGTTGCCTTGATTTATGCAACCCATATATAGAGCACATGTAGAAATCTACATTTGTTGGTATTGATGTTTTACTTATGGCTTGGAGATGTCCCACAGAACTGCAGGTTTTACTTATCTTTGCAGTGCATCTGTACTTCCCATCATTCACAAATCAGAGACAAAAACAGAGCTAACCTCAGGCCTAGTCTACCTGTTTTCATGAGACAAATCCCTTAACAGAAAGTTTCACCTCATTCATAGGTTCAGAAATTAGGACTATTCTACATAAATCTTTAATATTAAGAGGTCTACTCTGGTATGTGGTATCACTCGTATTTCCACCTATTATTTCAATAATGTGAATATCATAGTTTATAATCCTGAGTGACCCCTATACAAGACCTCCATCTGTTAGCTTGAGAGTGGCTGTACAGAACTGATCTATCAATGTAGTACAGGTGGTTGTGTTGCACAGAAACACTTTCTTATGGGTGCTCTCACAGATTACAGCTGATCACTGAGCCTCTCCATAGTAGGACACCCTATGATTAACTTACTGCTACAACAGGGATTGTCCAAGAGACATATTGCAAATTTATAGAAAGCCAAGATGTCTAGTGTCAACCTCCATCTATCATGTATGTACAGGTGTTTAGTTCTGTGCAATTCACCACTATTAAAGGTATTCTCCATTTTATGAATCTTCTGATGCATGTCAAAAGATAATTTTGTAGAAGGTCTTGGAGTTGGATCTACAGTGCATCTCCTCCATGTCAGGCTTCCATACCTTCAACCTGCATTATTAGTGTTAAGGCTAATTATGCACAGCTTGACACAGAAATCAGCAGACGATGATCTGAATTTAAGGCAACATCAGACTGGCCTACCGAGTACTAGTGGACCTCTCAATGGACACAGGTTCTTTCAAAGCATTATTGGCACCAATGATCCAGTAGAAGATAACTCTTGTTGAAGTAGATTTAGAGTCAGTTAATTCCTGCTCAGAACAATTGTTTAGGATGCAGTTCAAAGTGGACATGTACATATTTTCTAGTGGCGATGATGGGTCCATCACATCCGATGAGCCCAAGGTGTCTTATTCTGACACCTGGTTAAGATGTCCATCTGTTTACCAATTGTTCAGACCTCCTCAATCATTAATGGAGTTTCTAGCTCCTCGTCTGGACTGTCAACAATGTTATAATCTGACCACGCTGCCATTGTGCCATTGGCACCACTCTGAAAAGACAATAGTCACGGTGATATCTCCCACTGCTTTGACAGTAGCACTATGTTGCCAATGTTCAGTGGTGCTCTATGTATAAAAGAAAGCTTCCAAAAACAGTCCTAATCAGTCAAAATAATCCAAGAACCCACCACTATTCCTAGAGCACTAAGAAATAAAGTCTACCACTCTGATTGGACTAATGCAAATGTCGCAACCACCAATGTCTGATGAACCCCCAATAACTTGTTTTTCATGATTTAAAAGCAGTTCTATGCTTTCTGTAGTATCTGCTAGAACTGCCAATGGGGACTCTGACAGCAGAGTGAACACAGTTTTAGACTTGTCACAAGATTTTTGACCTCCTAGTAAAGATTTGTGCATCACCTCAGGTTGTTGTTGGATGGTTTACATTAGTATTCTCCTGGCAGCTGGTGACGGATGAGACCACATAGCTGATCTTTTATTAAACCTCACTATGCAAACTTGAATTTTTCAATCTTGTCAGCCTCGAGGGTACTGTAGAAACAAGATAGCAGTTTTTTTCCTTGTCACTTGCAATATTGTTCAAAACATTTCAGAATGTAAGAGAAAAGTCTCTTCATTCATTTGTACCAAACAGGTGTAATCAATATTCAGTACATAAGCTGCACCTGAACATGGGCCTCAAATGGCACTTTTCTCACAGGTCGCATTTCGTACCACCTGATAATAGATGGCCTTGTCTTTCTTCTGGAAATATACTTTTACTATTAGGTTGAGAATATAATGGTCCCCATCAGGCCATGTTTGCCAAAATAGGTTCAAAATTCTATTATTATTACAGGGGATGCCTCATTATAGACAACCCCATTCACAATGCATCAGCTGATCGCTCCAGGTCCTTCACACAGCCACCATGTAATATCACATTTCCTGCACCTGCTAAAGAAGAAATCTAAGATTACATGGCAGTCATTCAGATGCATGGCCATTCACGTAATACAAGGATGGCTTACGAGCTGCCTGTACAGGCTAACTCTCAGTTCTGGCTCATAGAGGGGGTCTCATAGTGGGATCCTCCTTCATTATGACTATATGCCTTAATAGACAATATGGACATGGGTTGTTTTCATGAAACAAGCGCTTTAATTTTCTAATATACGATTATAGAAGTCAGAGCTCTATTTTTCAAATACAGAGCTCCAAATCCCCTTTCAGTTTAAAGGAAGCCATAAAATACTACATTTCACTAGAGGTTTTCCATAGAGATAACTCCTCATGGACGGGAGTTAGACAAGCTGGTCTTGTAGGTGACCAGGTGCTTTCATTTAAATATGTCATATGATAACTTATTATTTTAATATTTTGGACTCTCATTTCCCCAGAACAGTAGATAGATAGATACAAAGATAACAATTGTTATTCCAACCTAGTACATTCTGTTAATGTCTAATGATTGGTACAAAGAATTTCTATATTAGAGAAATCATCTAAATGATGAAAGCTCCAGAAAAAATAATCTATGTAACGTTCCTCATTACTCATGAATGCATTAAGTATTGCTGCCATCTTTGGCTTGCTTTATGCTGCTATTAACATCAGTAATTGGAACATGGTACAGCAGCTCTTTCATTAAATCATTTTGTTAAATGCCAGGAAATGGCTTCCACAATTCCATAAACACTTCAGATATTTCTTCTAATCCCACAGCCTGAGAACTAAAAGCCGCCTCTGTACAAACAAGAAAAAGACCGGCGGTCAATATTGACCCAAGGGCTGTCTTATTTTATAAAACTGGAAAATAAATATGACTCGTCATATCACTTATTAGAGGCTGTTACACAACCATTTCTTGTCCCGACCTCATACTACATTCCAGATCGTGAATCTATCTGAGGTCACCAAAAAGTGGTGCAACTATATGCCATATTAGGACAGGGTTTGTGAGTTCCTACTGGTATATGATGTGGATCCATTGGGACTTTGCATGCCTTAATACATGGTCTGTGCAAGCAGCAATGGTATATGTGTGAAGATCATTAGAGAATTTGGATGAGCTGGACCATAATTCGACAACAAAAAAATATTACTTTCCTGGATGATGTATTATTTCGTAAACTTAAATATTGCATTAAAAGGGTTGGTCGCTCTTTACTAACTGATGGCCTATGCTCAAGATAGGCCATCACTAGCTGTTCAGCAGGGGTTCTGAAACCTCACACTCTGACACCTCAGCTGTTTGGGTGTAGTTCCGTCACTGGAACTACACACTATCTTCAACTGTGTAGTGGAGAGAGCCCATTAATACAGGGCAACTCCTATTGACTTCAATGGTGGCAGCACTGTACTAACAAGCTCTCTCCACTACAAGGTTGATGTTGCTGTGTAGTTCAGTGACCAGTGACTGAGCTACACCCAAACAGCTGATTGGCGGGGATGTCGGTTGTTGGAGCCCCAATGGTCAGTGGGGGGAGTGTTGTCGGAGCCCCAATGATCCTTAGGATAGGCCATCATATAGTAAAGGCTGGACATCCCCTTTTACATATTCTAGACTTCCAATCTGAGGGTGGGATAATCAGTCAGAACACTATGATCATCTAAGCACAAATATAAACCCTACACACCTGACTGTGGAGTCTTTCAAACACTCGACTGCGAGGGAGTAGGAAAGAGGGACTCAGGGTTGGAGTATCATAACTCTGCATAACTCCGCCAATTAAGTTGTATTCATTGGTCCACATTTACTAATGTGAGTACACCTAGATGTTGTCATAAATTTGTGTGCAAGTGGATGAGGCTTAACAGAAAAGGGGCATGTGTAGTACCCCAGACCTGGGGATATCTGCAATTGTTGTTATATTCTGTATTGTATTGTTATGTTATCTTATGTATTGGCCATTTATTCCAGCAGAGGAGGAATGCTTGGCAGGAACAAGGCTAACCACCCTGTTCCTCCTCACTTGGTAGGAGTGGGCTAGTCCTACTTACTGCCAGGATGGGGAGTTGTAGTTCCAGTTCAGACAGCAAAGGGAGAGAAAGCGCATGTCATAGCTCCTACTCCTAGGAACCGTATCTAATGCTCCTGTGAGACCAACACTCCTGAGAGATCTTCAGAAACCAGAACACTGCTTCCAGAAATCATCAGTGTGACAAGACTGCAGAGTGATCAGTGAAATTTCAGATTTACAGACCCTGCTGTAGGTGAGGGACTAAGCCTCAAACTCTCATCACCCAAACCACCACGCCAGACAAACATCAAGCCTGAATCTTAGAGCAGACACATTTATCCACATGTGCCATTAAATTGCCACACAATAAGCCACCATAGTTCCTCATGTGGTTCCAAAGACTGTACGTTGTACTTCATTCTGCTGGATGTGCCACAAGTTATATTCTGCACTAGGAGACTGTTATACTTTCACTTCTGGCCTGGTTCTTCTACTGCACCAATCCACAGGAGGCAACGGCCTGAAAGAGCACATTGTGACGCAACACCTCATCAGGGCCAGTACCACTCCCATCCTCTGCACAGGCTCCTCAGGGGCTTGCTGCACATGGCTTAGTGGGAAAGAGGCTACAATTCTGCTGTAAAATTCTGTCATTCAAAGTAAGCCCACTAATAGTTGGTAAATATCCAAACTGAGCCACTGTAATAAATTTGGTGCAGCTCATCTCAGTTTATGCTGTCTACAGGATTAGGAGTCACAATCCTGGTGTGAATGGTAATGTCAAGCCAAACATTCATATTAGGCTACTTTCACAGCAGCAGCCTTCTCCGGCAGGCTGGTCCGGCGGGTGAACAGCCTGCCGGATCCGTGCTGCCGCCAGTGCACGCATGCTGCCGGAAGTCTGCTCCAGCCCCATTGACTATAATGGGGGCTGGCCGGAGGTCTGGCAGCTGCACGGCAAACATGCAGAGAGGCGGCCGGAATAAAACTACAATATGTCGTAGTTTTATACACGTGTATATATATATATATATATATATATATGTATATATATAAAATATATAAAATAATAATATAATAATAATAATATAGCGAACACGTGTGAACATTATGAAAACCGTAATTACATGTGACAACTACATGGGAAGTATAATTAACATATTTGCTTAAATTGATTACATCAAAATTCATGTGATTCTCCTTTCAGTAACACAGTTTATATAGTGCCAGTCACTGCTATACTATGCCACCTATATATGGGCAAATATATATATATATATGTATCTATATCAGGCGGCCCAATTCCAGGAGTGGATCCAAAATAAAAGTATCCATCCCTGGGAAAAAGTCAGACTTTTCTATCAAAGGTGTTATTTGTCATTGTAATCATGCTTGTGATAATAATGTGATGGCTACTAAAAAGTTACCTCTACAAAACAGGAACATTTTATTAGGCCTAGTGGCCAGTATGAAAATGGCACAATTTTATTTCAGTTTTTTATATAGATAGTGACATGCAAAATGAATACACATATCAGTAAGAATTCTAGAAGAAATATGTTTAATATAAAAAGTGATTTAAGAAGCAGGTCATTTTCTGATGACATATTCCCTTTAAAACATACAGCAAATTCACTTGTACAGTCACCAGCAGACATTATTAAAACTGCCTCTGAAGGATCTGCATATGTTTCCTTTAAATTGCCTAGATCCTATAATGACTCATTTAGCAAGATCTGCTTTTCTTTAGAGCACTGCCCCTTTAAAGGAAGTGGTTGAGTAAGCTGAAAAGCAGGTTTTCAAAGCAGCGTACCTGTGACTGCATGTAATGGATATGTTAAACACAGCAGATTATCTGGAGAGTACATTACATTACAGAAACAACCTAATGGTGAAGAGAACACAACAAAGCAGCTCCCCCTACCACTACCGGGAGTTGGACAACAGAACTGACCTTAACTAGTTATTTTTGGTAGGGAAGTTGCCCATGTCTGAACAGTTCCCTGCATGAAACTAGGGCAGCTCCTTTAATTTATTAAAATGCATCATGTACAAAATATGTGGTATACTTTTAATGTGTCATATAAAATACGGCATAGTGTTATAAATGATACAAATTAGACAACTTCTTTGTAGTAATATACACCTCTTTTTAAAGTGATTCCTGACCAGAACTGATTGGTAAGAAATGCCCTCAAACTTTTTCAAAAAGAAAGCTTGCAGCGGCTAAAGCCTATATTATGATGTCCTGCCGCAGCTGGGGCACTGAACTGTGTAATATACACTGTAGTGGCTGAAGAAGCTCTTATTAAAGAGTGAGGGAGCAGTACGTGTCAGTCGATCAGCAGCTGGCACAAGAGCTGGAACTTTATTCAGAAGTGATCTTGACAGATCTTTATTCAGAAGTGACACACTGCTACGGCAGAGATAAGCAGTGCCTCAACGCCGCTGATATAGTATATATAATCATCAGGTTCTATATCAGAAAATGTCCAGTGACATATATACCGGTATATACACATATATATCCTATAAGTAGTAGTGCACATCTATGTTTTTCTTTCTACCATTGTTGGGGTTCCAGAAGTTGGGACCCCTCCTGATCCCAATAATGAAGGGTTCCCAGCACCTGATTTCATTGAAATTAATGCTTAGCCATTCCAACCTATGGAAATGCCCAAGAGCCTAATCTGACCCACCTAGTATCTAGCTCTACTGTCTGTGTCTACTCCTAAGCAGGTACAGTAAAAAGATCATTGATCCCTACCAACTACCATGGTAATAATTCTCTGACACATGGCCCTAATGTCCAAATATTTAGTCAACTCCTGGGCCAAGATCCATAGAGATAAGCTGGTCATGATAGGCTCTTCCCAGGTGAACAGGTGAGCTTCTCGGGACATCTGCTTATACCATAAACAGCTGTTTGTAAGTGCCGACTGTCAAGAGTCAACCCATCAGCCAGCACTGGTGGAAAAGACACAGCAAGTAAATTTACATGACTTGCCACAGTTCTATTACTTACTTTGACAACACAAGTGAAGAAGCTTAGGGTCTCCAGATGTCCATCCCTCCTTGGAAATGAAGAAGAAGCGCACAGAACCTTTCATATATCCACATGTGTCAGCACTGGAGAGATTTCTCTTCTTCACCTGCAGACAGAGTCTCTGGGAGTTTTGTCTCTTGTGTAGAAAGTTGTGGGAGGATTAGAACCACAGGCATTGTGAAAGTAATGAGTGAGGACAGTCACAGGCCTGCCCCGGGGAGGGACTACAGACTTAGGAAGCTTCGCTGAGAATGACAGATTTACAATGGTAGGAAAGTGAATGTGAAGTTTGGATCACTTTACGGAATATATTAGAGAATCATATAAATAGCAACTTTCCAATATGAGCTGTTTGATAACATATGTACAGTCCCAGCAGACGCATAGCCTGAAGCTACTGAAAGTCGCACCTGTCCCAACTCGCCACTTACTAGAATCCTGCACTGTGGCGAATTTAAAGATTTTCCAACAGATGCTCAGTTAGCTTTTAACTCAACAACTCAGACAGTCACAATGTCCCCAAACAGCCAGCCACAGTGCCTCCACAACAGACACATATTACTGTCAGTTACAGGGCCACATAGGAAAGGCAGAAGAAATGTCTCCATAAATCTGACATTTATCCCCATAGAAAACCAGCCATAATGTCCTCAAAACAGACCTAGCTATAGTGTTTCAATAACAGTGTCAGATGCAGTGCCACATAACCAGCCATAGTTGCTCTATAAGTGACAGCAACAGTGTCCCATAGTAATGTCATGCCTCATAAAACAGCCAGATGCAGTGCTCCTGAACAGTGGTGGCCATAATGTCCTCAACACGGTCAGTCACAATGTCGTATAACAAAGCAAGCATAGTGCCTCCTTATCCAGCTCACTTTTCACTTGTGGTAGGGGGCTATGTGGACCCCTGGGGATATAGTCAATGTAACCCAGAGCCTGTTAAATGATACCATTAAGTGCTGTTATCTGACCAAAAGGGTTCACTGAGAGCAGCTTCCACAAACACTGTCTTGTAGCATTCTTTTCGGCCTTATATTTAGTACTTGAGGAGTAAGTTGGCATTGGTGCTATCACATACACCAATTTAGCTGTTGCCAGACATTGTACAGATGCCTTAAAAGGGTTGTGCCAGTGGGCCTGGTGAATTTATCTGGTAAATTTATCACTTTTCTGGTGTAAAAGAAGACTGAAATCTAAGGCTGCTTGGAGCTGTTGTAGATATCAGTCTAGGACCACACACTGCCAGAGCATCATTAATTAAGCACATCCTCCGGCAACGCAAGGGATATTATAGACCAGTGTAAAATGCCATCTATGATACTGTAAATCACCCCCAATCTCTTTAAATTGATAATCTATTTTTAAAACCTTATCTTTCTGTCAGCCCCTTTTTGATCCAGGTTATCAGGTGTTCAGTTTCCCTACAGCGCTACCACAGGACAAATTAAGCATTACACTGCTCGCTTTGAAATCAGCAGGCCATCCATGTAATGCATGGATGTGATGGGTCCTCCAGAGTGTGAGATGTTTTTCTGTCTCTGCCCTGAATAAAGGACAAAGGTCCTCCTGGCTGACAGACAATGTCTATTAACTCATAATACAAGGATATTTAAAAATGGGTTTTATAAACCAGACAACCTCTTTTAAATTGTATAAAGAAAAATATCACTGATGGGTTTGGAAGGATTGACTTCCAGTAATTTGCTAACCATGACCTCAAGTCTGTAACTTATAAGTATTTTAAGTGCATTCTACATGGGCCTTTGAGGCACTAAGGTCCATGTGAGATTTCGAGCTCTGTGTACCATAGTACATACAGCATAGAGCAATTTGCATCATTTGTTGTACTCCTAACAAGTGCATGCATAGAACTGTGCAAAAAGCAAAATGAGGTGTTAAAGTCCCCTCCCTCTGTCAAACACCTTAGATGCTGCGGATGCTATTTGGGAAGCAGATTACTCTAATCACAGCATATGTACCTGGACTGTACTACTGGTTACTAATGCTGCATTGATGGGTCACTTAAAGAAGTATTTCCATCTCAGACATTGATGGCATATTGCTAGGATATGTGATTAATGTCAGATAGCTGCCAGTTATCTGCAGAATGGGCCCCTGAAGGGCACCATGGTCCATTCACCGTTATAGGAGTTCTGAAAATAACCAAGTCCTGTCTAGGCTATTTCCAGCAGTCCCATAGCAGTGATAGGAGAAATGGTTGTAGATGGTGGGGTGCTCTCTCCATTCACCACTTGGGGCTCCAGAAAATAGCCGAACACACCTGTTTGGGTATTTTCAGAACCCCCATTGCAGTGAATGGAGAACATGCGAAGTGTGCTACCCTTCTCTTTGGTGGGCCCCGTTCTGGAGATAGGAGCAGGTTGCAGAAGTGGAACCTTCCCCTATCTGATATTGATGACATATTGTAGTAATATGCCATCAATTTCTGAGATGAGCAAACCCCTTTAAGGGATGCATTGATGCTGCTAAAAAGGTACAGATGGACTGCAGCTTGTGAGCATGAGGAGAAGCTCAATTTTGCACAGAGCTCCTGAGCCCTTTGTTATGCCCCTTAGACTTGCCCCCTGGCTGTGACACATCATGCCCTTAATATGGATGCAGACATGTGCTTTCAATACTAGCGTGAAGTTTTCTTTATTCTTATACATCATTATTAGAGATGAGCAAAGTTTTAAAAAATTCAATTTGCCTGCTTCACCAAATTTTGCAAAAAAAATTCACTTTGTGACTAATTACTTAACCCATAGGATACCAGCGACGTACATGCACGGCGCTGGGGCGATGCGGACACATGTCATGGCCGGCAAGTCTCTGCTGTTTCTAACAACAGAGACCTGCGGGTACTTACCGAAATCGGTTTCCTCTTCAGCAATTAGATGCCGTGATCACATGAGATCACGGCATCTAGTAGTGCAAAACGCAGGAAAAACTGTACATATTAGGTATCGGCGGATTCGTACTGACCAGTAGAATGGAAATAACTGGTCAGTTTTAATGAACATCGAACGCTGTAAATAAAAAACCCGTAGAACTGTAGCGGAATAGCGTTTTTTTTGCAATTTCACCCGATTTGGAATTTTTTTCCCGCTTCCCACTACACCATATGCAATATTAAATGGTGGCATTGGAAAGTACAACTTGTCTCGCAAAAAACAAGCCCTCATACAGCTATGTGAACATAAAAATAAAACAGTTATGGCTGTTTGAAGGCAGGGAGCGCAAAATGAAAACGCAAAGCCGAAAAAACCTCCGGTACTGAAAGGGTTAAACACGAAGTGCATTTATTTGTAAATAGCAGGTGCAATGACAGGGAATACTGATTGCGCTGCCCCCATCATTGAACCCCCCAGATGCCGTGTTCATCACTGATCGCAGCATCTGATATCCATATTAAAGCACTTTTATTGTACTTACCTCACCCATTTGATCGCGAAGAGGCCGCGGCGGCCATCTTGCTTGAAGATCCAGCAACAAATCTCGCGTGATAACTTCATCGCGTCAGCCAGCGTGGTTACATCATACGTCACCGCTTACGAGATTTCACGTGGGATCTTCAAGCAAGAGGCAGCCTCTTCGTACTCAAATGTATGATGTAAGTATGATTTTTTTTTTTTACTGCCATTTCAGGGAAAATCGATTCATTACCATGAAGCGCGAGGTAATTCGGGCCTTTCGGCAAATAAAATTTTTCCTGAAAGTTCCTTTGTGAACCTCGATTCGCTCAACACTAATCATTATAGAGAAAATAGCTGACTATTGACCAGTCACTCTGAGACTCTGGGGGAGATTAATCAAAACTGGTGTAAAATAGAATTGGCTTAGTGCCCATAGCAACCAATCAGATTCCCCCTTCCATTTTCCATAGGAGCCCCAAAAAATGAAAGGTGGAATCTGATTGGTTGCTATGGGCAACTAAACCAGTCTTCCTTTACAACAGTTTTGATAAATCTCCCCCACTGTGTTCGACACCATTAACTAAAAATACTTTGTTTACATTCTGAGAGGGAAAATATTTCCATATTATATGAGACCTTGGCTCCACATGTTATTCAATATTTTCTTCGCACACTCCCCATAGAGATAAATACGGCACAGATTATACACAAAAAATGCTAAAGATCAATCCCGCCTATTTAATGTTTTATACCTAATGAAATGTGTAGAGAAACAGCACCGGAGGAGACTTTATGCAGATTTATTTCAAGAGGGCACCCTAAACCTTCCCATTTTATCGCTTAATTAAATGAGAAAATGCAGCATTTAGTTCAGGGATTATGAAGGAAGTGAAAACCACAGAACTCTGGTCCCTTTAAAGAAATAATGAAATTATTCAGCAAATCATTCTGCACCTTTATAAATGAAACTACATTTAATTATATGTTCCCCTCCTCTGTACTGCAAATGTCAGCATTCACACCTTCACCACATTAAACCACTACGAATATTAAAGGATTTCTGAGACTTAAAGGGGTTATCCCATGACTGTTGATCACCCCTTCACCTCCACAGACCTCTATGGACAGTAGTAGTTAACCCCTAAACAATTCCAGATAGTTGGGATAGTAGTTGTTAATCTATAAGTGCAATACTATTGCTAACCCCTAAACCACCATAGAAAACAGTACAAGATGGTGAAGACAATAAGATGCTAAAGCTTACACTAAAATATAGAAATGTCTAATATACCTTTGTATCTCTGCTTGCTTTAAGGGAATTAAGATATTCACTGTTTACATTTAGAGACTGAAAACCAGTTCTGATAATCTGCTGCTGACGCACAACCACAGCTTGCTCTTTTGTCACTTGGACGTGATCAGAACAGGATTTCAGTTTTTTCCCAACACTGTACACAGAAACCTATTACTAAAATCAGTCCCTGCCCATTGTAACAATCTAAATTCTCACATGCCTAGGGTCAATAACCTATCAGTATGTTTTTGGGATGTGTGAGGAAGCCACACTATCTAAAGAAAACCATGCAGACATGGAGAGGACATCTATACCAATGTTGCCCTCTAAAGTGTTGACATGAAGTCCTCAGCACCACAAGCAAGGTGATAAAATTGTCAAAACGTATGGAAAAACAGTCAAATTGAGGAGATATTTATAAAATTATATATAATATGGGATTGCTCTTTAATACCAGCCCACAGTATGCTGGTATGTGAGTAAGGCCCCATTCACACAACCGTATGAATGGGGCCGTATGTATTCCGCAAAATTGCGGAATACATGCAGCCCCATTCACCTCTATGGGAGCGCACAGCATAAAAAGATAGAACATGTCCTATACTTGTCCGTACACACGGACAAGTATAGGCATTTTCAATGGGGCCGCGTGTGTTCCGAGCGCTGCGGAACACACGCCGGACGGCCCCCCGTATATTTGCGGGTCCGCAATAATGCGGACCCGCAAATATACGGTCGTGTGAATGGGGCCTAACACTAATGTCTGAGCTAAAGGAAGAAATAGGGCTTGCCCAGGAGACAAGAAAGCATTAAACTGATAGGAGAACATCCCATTACTTGGCGCTGTATTCACCATCAATCAGCTAAACATCTCAGGGAATCTGTTCTTGAGAGAGGTGAGAGTAAATCAAACATGTTAAATTTTTCACCTAATGCTAGGGGAGGTATTGGCTCCATCAGGCCCATCTCAGACATTGATGGCATATTTCTAGGATATGCCATCAATGTTAGATAGGTTCAGGTTCCACCTATGGGATCCGCTCTTATCTCTAAAACAGGGCCTCAAAATGAAGGAAAGCACAGCACATGGTGTCTTTCCATTTATTCCTATTGGAGTTCCAAAAAATAGCTGAGTGAGCGCGCTTGGCTGTTTTTGGAAGTACCATAGCAGTGAAAGGAGAGTCCACCCTGTATGCACAGCTCACCATTATGGGACTGCCTTAAATAACCAAGTCTGCGCTCGCCTATTTTCAGAACTTCCATAGCAGTGAACGGAGAGTGGCATGTGATGCTGTTCTCCGTTCACTTCAGGGGTCCCATTTTGGAGATTGGAGCGGATCCCAGAGGTAGGACTGACACCTTTCTGACACTGATGGCATACCCTAGAGATATTCCATCAATGTCAGAGATAGGTCAACCCCTTTAAGGAGATGGAGCCAATAACTCCCATAAGATACATCCAAATCATATCACTTAGCCAGACAGAATCCTACTTTCTACTGATGAACGTGAAGCACCCTGAAATACCTGTCTGCAGAAGGATATATGTATGGTTTGGCTATTGTCCCTTGTCATGTTCCAAGGCTAGTGGAACAGTCCTCATTTTCTTGGAGATATCTCTTATCGCATATCTCCTAATACAAAAAACACTTTATAAAAGGTTATCTATTTTTGGAGCCCTTGGGACTGAGCTGCAATACAAGGTGAAGCCTAGGTAGAAGAGGGGTGCTGTGCTGTTTGTTGTAAAAAAAAAAAATACAGACCCTCTTTTCAAATCTCATGAGACCCATTTAAGGTATTTAATTCACTATATAATTATTTTGGTCTACAATTTGGAGGCTGTATATGGAAGTGAAAAGGGATCAGAAAATTTCAATATGTCATAAAAATGTTTCCTGATGCTAAAGGAGTCAGTGATTATGTAACATCTCATCCCTGCACAAAACTTCCCAGAAAGATTTGGACCCACAATGTTCCACTATCTTATTGTGACAGCACAGAGAAGGATCACATGATGAGAAGATGTCTAACCACCCCTAGGAATCTGCAAGACATCTCACCAAGTGTGCTTGAGAGGTAAGATCTGCCCACATTTTTTGCACAACTGACAATAAATGAGTATTGAGACTAGAGATGAGCGAATGTGCTCGTTACGAACACTGTAGCGCTCGGCTCCCCTGCGAACAAATACCCGCAAGCATTGCGGATCCGTCCTCAGCTGCATGTAAGTCAATGGGGATGGATCTGTTTGGTATGACACTCATACCAAACGGATCCGTCCCCACTGACTTTCAGTCGGGTGAAGAGGACGGATCTGTTTGGTATGAGTGTCATACCAAACGATCCATCCCCATTGACGGATCTGCAATGCCTGTGGGCATTGCGCAGGGGAGCCGAGCGCTACAGTGCTCGTAACGAGCACGTTCGCTCATCTCTAATTGAGACTCATTGCTATGTGTGATGCTACTACTGGAAGAGACCAAAACATTTATGAATCACTTTTTCACCAGATGGTAACTTGTTGAATTCATCCCAAGATTAGTTGATGATAACTTGAAATATATTTTTTAGATCTGAGACTTCTGAGAACACACAGGACACAACTTTATTTTTACTTTGTGGCTTGTTAGCTTTGCAGTCAAGGAAATGTCAACCTCATTCAATTATATTTTTTGCAGAAGGCTGTCTTCTGTTAGGTCCCACGGTCCCACCTGATGCTTCGCATTCTGTATAGAAATGACTGTATGCAATTTAAACAACTCATCTGTGGCTTTCTTATGAAAGCCTCAGTATTGTCGTAATCATCTAAATGTCTTGTGATCTTTTTAATTTTTCCATTAGTACAGAAATAGAAGGCATTGCCATAATTTCCTGGAATGCTGGAGTGAAGAACCTCCTCAGTATTTCTAACCCATCAATATCATCACAGCTCTCCAAAAGAACCACTCTAGGAAATATTCCTAGGACTTCTATGAAATCTCATAATTGCAGCCCCACATGTAAAAAAACAAAAACAAAAAAAAAACTCATTCATCTCCTCAAACCTCCACATAAAAATGCACTGTTGGCCCGACAAATGGCTAAAGAGCCTCCACCTGCTACTCTTCACCCTTGGTTGGCCTCCTCCACCCGCACAAGACTGTTACAGTATTCTATCGAGTTGAAAAAAGGTTGAGAGGTGGCTACGCATATGTGTCTCTCTCTTTTGAAGTTTATATGACTAGAAATATTTTGTCCCTAGTCCCCACTTAGCTCTGCAAAGTATGCATGTTTATTTCAGTGGATTTCACCATGCCTGATCTTTCATTCCCACAAAAGATAAGTGACATCACAGTGTCTGGCAAAGACTGCTCCAACAGATTATCTGACAGATTTTCTGACCAATCATTGGTCAGATGGCCAATTACACACACAGTATACACACCAAGTATTGGTCTATTGGACAGATATTGGTCAGAACAGATGTTGGCGTAATACAGGCCTATATACATTATATAGAAGTTGCTTGATGGTTGAACAAACAAACATCTGATGAACATTCATTTCACAGACACAGCCATACACATTTTAGCCCCTAGTGGCTGGTACAGTTGTTCAAACTGGCCATACATGGTCAATAAAACCGGCCAACAGACAAAAGATCTTACTGGGAAAGTTCTTTCAAAAAAAGATCTTTCATTCAGGAATGATCTTTCTTTGAACAAAAGACTTTTGTCAAACTGTCAGTCGAAAATATTAAACATGGCTGCTTTTCAAATGTTATATTGTTATATTGTTTATCATTGATAAACACTTCTGATGCTACTTATCTCATGAGGAAACAAAAATCTAACAAGCTTGATCTTTCTTTCCCTTAATATTTGTCACTACCAAGAGTGGGTGGCCCCCATAGACAAGCCAAGGTTTGTCTAAAATGTATGGGCAGTAAGGGAGTGGATGCTTCTATAACTCCAATAGAAGTCAGTGGCAGTGGCTGCCATGTCTCATATATGTGCTACAATAAACATTCGGGTCGAGTCTAGAATAGGAAGCCTATCAATTTTTTTGCCTAGGGTCCTCCACTGAATTTATTCTGGCCCTGTGTAGGAGACCTACTGCTGTCAGACCAGGGACGTACATAGAAATCATTGGGCCCCATAGCAAGAATCCTAATTTTTTTAATTAAGGAGACGTTATACTGTATGGGGGCCACAAGGAGACATTTTACTGTATGGGGGCCACAAGAAGTCGTTATACTGTATGAGGGCGCAAGGAGATGTTATACTGTATGGGGGCCACAAGGAGATGTTATACTGTATGGGGGAAGCCACAAGGAGACATGATACTGTATGGGGGTCACAAGGAGACGTGATACTGTATGGGGGCAGCCCGGCAGCTACAAGGAGACATTACTGTATGGGGGAACAATAAGGTGACATACATGGGGTCACCATCATAGAGACAGACATTTTACCTTTACTGGGGGCACCGGACCGGAGCGCTGGGGCCAGGGGTGGCCGATGAGGCAGGTGGCGACTCGCTGGCATGTGGATAACTTCCTAATAGGTGCGCGCCTGCTTCCTGCCAGCGATACACTGGCCAATCAGCAGCAGGGTCTTTGCACACTGCGAAATGCTGATTGGCCAGTGGAGTGCAGCAGACGCAGCGCCTGGGTCCGACTCCTGGATTAGGGAGCGCACAGCCACCCGTCCCAGGAACATGAAGAGGTCACACAGGGAAGGGGTCAGGGACGCACATCAAAGGGATTCTGTCAGCAGGATTTTGGCTTTTTGGCTTTTGGAGCTTTTCACATTTACACATCAGTCTCCTCGGTTTAGTTTAAAATATATTAGTCTTACTGTCATGTGTGCTGTCATTTCTGTAAACAATTGCTTTTATTCATATGTAAATTACCTGTCTAAGGAGCCCAAAGGGGCTGTCCATCTGGCCGTTGGAGCCCAGCACCGCCCCTTACAATTTATTCACTCCTTCCAGCGCCGATGTAATTGTTCTGATGGCCGTAATCCCACGCATGCGCCCTGGAACTAGTCGACTGTGCCCGGGCAGTGGCAGCAGCCGCAGGGAATGAACGGGTGCCGAAGACTAGTTCCAGGGTGCATGCGCGGGATTACGGCCATGAGAACAATTACATAGACGCTGAAAGGAGTGAATAAATTGTAAGGGGCGATGCTGGGCTCCAACGGCCAGCCCCTTAGGTAATTTACATATGAATAAAAGCAATTTTTTTACAGAAACACAGCATACATGAATCCCTTTAATGATGCAGAATAGGGGGCGGGGCTTTCCGTGCACTCTGGGCCCCCTGTGCCGCGGGCCCCATAGCAGTGGCGTGGTCTGCCTATATTGGCGGTACGCCACTGTGTCAGACAAATCTGGCACTATCCTGCATATCCAACATGTTCAATCCTATCAGGAGACCCCACTATTTTTAATCTTTATTGTGCCTCTTACAAAATTAAGAAATTTCTCATATGATTTCCAGACAGTAAAGAGTCAAACCAACTTTTTGTAAGACTTTGTTTACCTACTAAATTGACAAAGGCATAATAAAACAGTACCACTCCCACGATACCAAAGATTCCCTTCACTACAAATGAAAAACAATGCAGATATCCACTCATCATACCCATGTAGCTTCTTGATCACCAGTTTATTTAATCTTCCCACTCTTTATGTATCATGTTGAGGTGGAACAAAAAGGCAGGAGATTAATTAACCAGTCTCCACCTATGCTGGGTTCTCAGGGAGTTATCATCACATTAAGCTTGAGAGACAGAAGATGTGTCAGAGAGACAGAAGATATATATAAGAGATGAGCGAATCTATTAGCAGCTTCGTAGATTCGTATCGAATCCTCCATTTTTCCTACTCCGAAGCGAATCCGGATTTATTCAGATTCGCTTCGTATTATTCGTAAATGTTCTTAAAATTTTGAACGCTACGTACGCTATGTGTGCATTCTTCTCCCGCCCCCCGTGTGCCTGCATCAGTGACGGCCCACGCCCAGACCCTATGGGACTACAAGAATGTGGTGGAAGAATGGGTCACTGGAGCGGCGTAAGGGAACCATCCTATGGTTTTCAGTGGAGCGAGGCTGTGGCTTCCTTGCTGACGACGAGGATGGCAAGGAGTACTTTGTGGGCCGCAGTGAAACGGCGGTACCTGCCCCAACCCCGTCACAGCCTATACGTGGGGGATCAGGTGGAATATACCTCCATGGCATCCCTGGAAGGACCCTTTGCTACCGGGGTTACCTTATTATCTATGCCCCTGGTACCTGCATCAGCAGCACCAGAAATTTGGCTAGAGGAACCACCAGGCGGAGGACGGGTGCGCTGCCTACAGGAGTCACCAGATGGCACCCTCCGTTTCAGGGAGAAGCCACAGCCAGAGCCTTTGATCCCTGGATCATCGTTTACTTTCCAGTCCACGGTGATCCAGTACCAACTACTCTGGAAAATGAAGCCAGCAGCAGCCAGGGGAGCTGGCGGTTCTTCCCTGGGTGCAACCTTGCCTCAACCGCTGCAGCCAGAAGTCCTTACCCCTGCTGTCCCGGCAGGAGTATCCGGAAAAGAGCAGCCATTGTGACTACCACCTAGACCCAGTAAAGTCCGACTTCTGGAAGAAGAGGGCAGTGGAGCTCAACCATGGCAGCCAGCTTGGCCTACAGAAGGCAGGAGCGTCCTCTGATGTCATTCAGTAGCAGTTCCAGCGAGAAGGACTTCAGGTCCCTCATCTGAGGAACCCTTCTACTGGCTGTCAGTCTGGCTGATTTAAAGGACACCTCTGGAGGACCTATGGGAGCCACAACATGGACTGCACCTGACGGGTGAGAGCTAGTTGGCACTTGTTCTTAGTTTATGTTGTTTTTATTGCCCCCTGTTTGACTCTCACCCAGATGGACATGGCTTGTCAGGACTCCCCCCATTCTGCAGAAAATTCCCAGTTGTGAGAAGCGTGCCTATTTTCCTTTTTTCCCCCTTCTCAGGTTATTTGGGAGCCCGCTTTGCAAAAAGGGTTCTCTATTTGCTGCTATTTTATATTATCCATTACACGTTACCTGTTTGGATTACAAAATTAGCTCACGTGGGTTACAATTGAATTTTGGACTGTGTTCCAGTGTTTTATGCCAAGCAGCCATAAGGAGAGACTCAAACGTATATCTGAGCCTATTATGCTTGCAAATGTGAAATTGATTGCACTAAAATGTTTGCATAATTATGTCTTTGCTGTATTTTTGCATAGCAATAAAGTTGTAATCCTCTCCTCTTATACCCCTTGCTGAAATACCCACTGATATCCTATAATAAAGCCTGGACCTGATGGGATTTGTAGTTCTCTTCTCCTCAGCCTTATTCTTGTAATATCCTTTGATATCATATAACAGCCTGGACATGCTGGGAGTTGTAGCCCTCTCCTCTTATACCTCCTCCCTGTAATGTGCTCTACTATCAAATTATATAAGTTTCAACATGCTTGGGGTTGTAGTACTCTCATTATAGACCTCCTTCCTGAAACATCCTCTGATATATGTATGGGCATGCTGGGAGTTGTAGTCCTCTCCTCTTATACCTCCCTGTAATCTCTTGTGACGGTGGTATATAGATTATGCTTTCCATTCTGTGTGTTGTATCGTCACCCACTGTCCCGGGTATAATGTCCTTCTTTTGGGGGTTATGAAAGCAGTCACCCTAACCTATTATATAATGGACGAACTACATGTAGGTTGCCACCTTTACCAGCAGATTACCGGTAATATTGACTAGGCCAGTGGTTTACCAGTCAGGTGGTAACCCTAGTGGAGACCCGGCACCCCACCGATTAGCTGTTTTCAGCAGTGAATGGAGCCAAAAGCAAATGGCTCCATCCACTGTGCAGTGGCCTTGAAGTTGCCACCATACTACAGTTTGAAATAGGCTGGTGCTGCCCCTTTAAATTATTTCATCCATGCTTTGAGTGTAAGAGATAGTGCCCACCAGTCACCTGTCTTCTTGTGTCTGATGTGTAAAGGGGCCCAGCACTAATCAGGGATGTGGCAGACAAGATGTCTTGTCAAGGAGAGAAGACAGCAAGAGGCAGTTGAGGGGAAGATGACAGTTGGAAGGAGGGAAGAGACTGTCTAATGGGCTCCATAGTGTGGCCCTGACAAGAAAGCCCTGATCCATGTGCCCCGCCACATCTTGTTAGTGTGAGTTGTCAGAAACTGCAAGCAAGTGCTCTCAGGGTGAGATTTGTAACTGTAGGGCCATGTGCCTCAGTGAAAGACTGACACCATCAAGCTGTTTACCTGCTAGACTGTTCAATTGCCCATAGTAGCCACCAAGCTTATAATAACAATGAAACCATCAAGCTTTGTGCCCAATGGTAACTGTATCACTAAACACTGCGCCTCTCGCCTGGGTAAAGTCAAGATGCAAGTGTCTGTTTCATGGCTGCACCATGCTCAAGTGCGGTCCCAGGATAGGATCAAGGGTCATATAAAACTGACCACACCATACTGTTAGGCCCCATTCACACAACCGTATATTAATAATCCGCACTGCCCGGAACACACGCCGGGCGGCCCCCTTCATAATGCCTATACTTGTCCGTGCATGCGGACAAGTATAGGACATGCTTTATATTTTTTGCGGTGTGCATTGCGCATTTTTTTTCTCCAATGGAAAATTGAATGGGTCCGTATGTTCCGCATCTTATCCGCAAAATTGCGGATAAGATGCGGAAATGTAAATATGGTTGTGTAAATGGGGCCTTAGTCTGTTCATTTACATGGTGCTGTCTGGAAGGGGTTAGGTAAGAGCCAATGGTCTGAGTACTCAGTGTCGGCACCTGGATCAGTGGCTGTAAGTAACAGAACAAACCTACTCCCCTGAAGGAGGAAACCCTGTGATCATCGGAGCATCAGATAAATATATGGCGGTTATCCAAACTGGAGTACCTTGACAAAGTATGGTCAGGAAGAGGTTAAGGGCCTCTGCAGTAAGGCACATTGCCAGTCATTAAAGGGTTAACCCTTTGCAACACTGCCACCAACCTTAGTCATAGAGACCTGTGACATCACAAGCATGTGTGTCATAAAGAAAGAACCCTTGTAAAAACCAGGCGAGAGGCCATATTTGGTGCCCTACTTGATGGCCTGAGGACCTTGAGCTTGACTACCCCCGCCCACCCCACCTTGACGAAATTTGGAGGTTCTAGCAGGAAGCCCATCGCCCAATGGGAGGAAAGGGACATCCGCCTAGCCAACAGATCAGCCCGGCTGCTGCACCTCCCCCCCACTACTTATGTGGCAGCAACATAGTGGCATTACCCTCTAAGCCCAAGGGAAGGGCAGCCCTCCAGCCATGGTTCCCTAGAGGTTTCCTCCACAGGGGGTTTTCCTCTCCTGAGTGCTGTTGGGTGACTCTCCGTGAGTCGGGGGTTTGCCATTTTTAATATTTTAAATAAACAATTTGGCCATTTATTTACCCAATTAACGTGTTCTGTGTCTTTATTTTGTGTTCTTTGGTTTCAAGGGTGTATGCATAAGGAGGAGGTTAAAGGGGTATTCCCATCTGGGACATATATGGTATATATCGATAGGATGTGCCATAAATGTCTGATAGGTCCGAGTCCCACCTTTGGGACCTGCTCATATGTACAGAACAGGTGTCCAAAGTAAAATGAGAGCACATTGTTCATGCGTGGCGTCTTCTCCATTCATTGCTATGGGAATTCCAAAAATAGCAAGCGCACTTGCCTGTTTTCGGATGTCCCATAGCGGCGAATGGAGAACAGGCACAAAAGAACAGACACAAAATAAAGAGCGGCCACCTATCCATTCACCACTATGGGACTGAAAATTGCCAAACCAATGCTCAGCTATTTTCTGAAGTTCCATAGCAGTGAATGAAAGGTGGCCGCATATGCGTGACTAGCTATCTGTACACTTCGGGGGCATCATCCCATGGATATGTCATAAATGTCCCAAATAGATATACCCCTTAACATGAAATTAATTATGAAATAACCATGTTAGCAGAGCATTGCTAGGACTCATCGCAGTGTTAGGAGTCCCAGCACCGTTGCACCGAATGAGAACTGTCGCTGGTGACGCCAAGGGTCAACGACTATTCCGGTGAGTGCTGTGGGGTGAGTGGATCAGTCTTCTACACCAGTTGTATGGCATTGGAAAGTTGCAAATTTAGCCGCATGTCCCATTTTGTACCTACATTGGAACAATGCCTGGTCTAAATATATAAATGTGTATTATACAGTATATGTAATATTAGGGGATTACATAAAATAAATTAAAACATAGGTGCACCCCTCCCCCCTTGAGGAATGAATTCTCATTCACCAAAGCTCTCTACCAGTAAGACTGTCTTTATTGCCCTTACCAACCAATCAGAAAGCAGCTTTCATTTTTACAAAGCAGTCAAAGAAATGAAAGCCAAGCTCCGATTGGTTGCTAGGGGCAAAAAGATATACATAGGAACATATTTTTCGCATGTCAGTGTCATCACAGTATAGCAATAACATCACAAGTCGCAGGTGCCAGACTGAGTCCTAATACATTTAGTCAAGTGTCTGGGATTGCCCTTATAACTGCCAGCCATAGTTAGTGACAGCCACAACACTCCTACAGATCTTATCATTAATTAGAGATAGTGAGCGACAATACCATATAAGTGCCAACCAATGACCCCATAAATTTAATCTGTTGTCTCCGTAACTGACAGCCATAATTCTCAATACTGACCCCCACAGGTGTTATCCACAGTGATTACAGGGGAGATAGCCCCAGTGCCCCATAAGTGCTAGCCAATGTGCCCCTATAACTGCCAGCCACTGTACCTCTATAATTAAAAGCCACTGTGACCCCAAACTGCCTGCCAAAGTGCCCCCATAAGTGCTAGCCGCTATGCCCATCTAACAGAGCAACTACAGTGCTACCATAAGAGACAGCAATTGACAGTGCCATATTAGTGCCAGTCAATGCCCCAAAACATTTCATCCACCGCCTCCATAACTGCTTCCCATCGTTTTGTTGTTCCTCCACAAGTGCCAGCCACCCCCACTACAAATGCCAGTCACAGTTCCCCCACAACAGATAAATGTCCTATAAATTTGCGCCAAAGCCCTCTATAAGTTTCCACCATATCCATAGTTGTACCATAATTGACAGCCACAATTCCCCACTAGTGATGAGCGAATCGACTTCTGATGAAACATCTGAAGTCAATTCGCATAAAACTTTGTTTGAATACTGTATGGAGCAAGTGCTCCGTACAGTATTAGAGTGTATTGTCTCAAGTGGTACCTTGGAACCGAACCCGAGTTTGGGAAATGTTTTTTTACAGTACAAATTAATCTATGAAGTTATTACTTCGGCTCATCGGAGCCAATACATTCTAATACTGTACGGAGCATTCACTCCGTACAGTATTGAACCAACGTTTTATGCAAATTGACTTCAGATGTTTCATCCGAAGTTGATTTGCTCATCCCTATTCCACAAGTGCCATAGCCTCCTCCAGAACAGTCTAACTTTCGGGTGATTTGTTTTCTTCTAAAATAAATTGCCCAGCTGGAAATTATAAATTACCAAAAATGCCTGGGATTCTTAAGGGGGAAGGGGGTGGGAGTGGGGAGCACAGCAGGACAGGCACTATAGTCTGCTACAGTGCAAGAAATGAATGACTTGTGATGATGTCACCTTCATATGATCAGTGCAAGAGGGGCCAGAGCTCAGCAGTGGGGAGGAGAAGCAGGAAGGACCTGTGATGATATCACCATCATGTGATCGGTGCAGGCAGGGATGGAGTTCAGTAGTGGAGAAGTGGTGAGCCTCAGAAATCTTGGAAGTTGTAGTCTTCTCCTTTTATACTCCTTCTCTGAATTGTCCTCTGATATCCCACAATAACAGAATGGATATGCTTGGAGTTGTAGTCCTCTCCAGTGTCGGACTGGGGGCCCACTACACAGATACATACAAATGTGCCCTCAGGGGTACAGGCGAATCCCCTGGTGGGTCCAGAGCAAGGTGGGCAACTAGTCCCCCACTCTCTGCACACCTGGACCATGACAAAGTAGAAGGACTGCACTAGGTATAGACAGGCAGATCTCAACCGGCCTAAACATCCATATAAAATAAAAACTGGATAGATTATTTAACAGTTTATTATTATAGATGGATTGCGTGGCTGGGATGACTTCTAGACACCGGGGCAGGCCAGCCAGTATCCTCGTTTCCTAGGCACCTGGCTTCTTGAAGTAACTGCAGGGACCCCTATAATCAATAATCTTGTAATATCTAGCTGCTGTCTGCCACTGTGTAAACAGGTAATATTTGCAGGCATATGAGCAGTGGGGCCCCAGAATGAATTTTACTGGTGGGCCCTAGGCACCCCAGTCCGACATTGCATAGATAGATAGATAGATAGATAGATAGATAGATAGATAGACCGACCAATATAGCCCCACTTATTTTCATTAAGATAAGTCTCAGTTTCTTAATCTGTTGTGTACAGCCTCCCAGACAGTGTTCATGTGAAGGAGCCCTGCATAAAAAGCATGGTTTTCTTGAAAGATGCAGACTTTTTCGTGCACCACTGTTTGAAAAATGTGTCTTCTTAAAACTGGCAGTAGGTTTGGGAGTTGATTTTGAGTCCATGAAATGGTCCAGCTAGCTCATCTTTAATAGTACTAGCCTATAGCAGTGCCCCACCTCCAGCTTCCAGGAGTCTCTGTGCCCATTATTGATCCAGCCACAGGCCAATCAATCTGGTCCGTCAAGAGTCACTCTCATCTCATCAGTCCATTAAACCTTTGAAAAATCTTCAGATATTTCTTGGCCCAGTCTTGACGTTTCAACTTATGTGTCTTGTTCAGTGATGGTCATATTTCCTTCCCTTGGCCATGTCTCTGAGCAATGAACACCTTGTACTTCTGGTCACTCCAGGGAGGTTGTAGTTCTGGAATATGACAACACTACAGGAGAATGGGTTCATGGTCGCTTTCGTTTGATTGTTCTCAAATCTTTGGCAATTAATTTGCATCTTTTTTTCTTAGCATCGTTTTTTTGCTACCCTGTTGACTATTTGCTACAAAATGTTTGATGGCTCTATGATAACAATTTCAAGAGTGCTAGAAAGACTTTTAATGATTTTTGACCTTTCAGACTTGGTTGTCTCTTTTTGGCCTCAGGGTCTTGATTTTCTTAGGCCACAACCTCCCTCATTACACAAATACACATCACCTGATATGCTTCAGTCCAACAAGCATTCAAGTTTATACAGTTGTGAGTTGGAAAATATGCATAAAAAATGTTAATATGTTCAAAATACTCACTAGCCTAGTAATTGTGCACACAGTGAGTAAAAGTAGATATGAGAAAGCAAAAGAGATAGAGCAGTGGTTCTCAACTCCAGTCCTCAGGACCCACCTGCCGGTCATGTTTTCAGGATTTCCTTAATATAGAGCAGCTGATTTAATTAGCGTTCATCCATCAGGACTTACCACAGGTATTCATTCCGTGGGATATTCCCAAATCCTGACTGGCAGGTGGGTCCTGAGGACTGGAGTTGAGAACCACTGAGATAGAGCCTTTAAATCATTCTTCTAATCAATAAGGAAGTCTCAGCAGCACATCTCAGATTACACAGGGATGTGCTGCTGGTAATCAGGCATCTTTCATCCTGATAAAAGATGCCCATCAGCCGATAAACGAGTGCTTGCTCATTCATCAGCTGCTTGAGTATATGAGCTGATTATTGGGAACAAGTGTTCGTATAATTAGTAACATAGTAACATAGTTTATAAGGCCGAAAAAAGACATCTGTCCATCCAGTTCGGCCTGTTTTGATCCAAAAGTTGATCCAGATGAAGGCAAAAAAAACCTTTGAGGTAGAAGCCAATTTTCCTCACTTTAGGGGAAAAAATTCCTTCCCAACCCTAATCAGGCAATCAGAATTACTCCCTGGATCAACAACCCATTTCTAGTAACTATAACCTATAATATTATTACCCTCCAGAAATACATCCAGGCCCCTCTTGAACTATTTTAGTGAACTCACCATCACCACCTCCTCAGGCAGAGAGTTCAATAATCTCACTGCTCTTACCGTAAAGAATCCTCTTCTATGTTTGTGTACAAACCTTCTTTCCTCCAGACGCAGAGGATGTCCCCTCGTCACAGTCACAGTTTTGGGGATAAATAGATGATGGGAGAGATCTCTGTACTAACCCCTGATATATTGTATTGTTATTAGATCTCCCCTCAGTCGTCTTTTTTCTAAAGTGAATAACCCTAATTTTAATAATCTTTCTGGGTACTGTAGCATACCTCCCAAGTGTCCCTCTTTTGGAGGGACAGTCCCTCTTTTTGACCCATGTCCCTCTTTTCTCCTTAAATGTCCCTCTTTTTGACCTGGAGGATTAATGTATAAATGTGTATTAATAAATTTACTAAATTGCTCCTTACTAAAATGTCTATACCTATAAATTAGACCAGAACTTCATTATTTGGTGCAATTGGGACCTTAAAATATCTATAATCTAATGATTTATGTGCTAATATTTATATGGACAATGATGCGCAAGAAAAAAATTGCCACAGGGGTTCCAGTAATTATGCTTTGGGCGGAGTTAGAGGTGTGGCCTAGTATGAAAGAAACTGCCGTGATGCGCGCCGTACACATTGTCCCTCTTTGCAATTTTCAAAAGTTGGGAGGTATGCTGTAGTCCACCCATTCCAGTTATGACTTTAGTTGCCTTCCTTTGAACCCTCTCCAGCTCTGCTATGTCTGCCTTGTTCATGGGAGCCCAGAACTGTGCTCAGTACTCCATGTGTGGTCTGACTAGTGATTTGTACAGTGGCAGGACTATGTTCTCATCACAGGCATCTATGCCTCTTTTGATGCAACCCATTATCTTATTGGCCTTGGCAGCAGCTGCCTGACACTGGTTTCTACAGCTTAGTTTGTTGTTCACTAAAATTCCTAGGTCCTTTTCCATACCAGTGTTACCCAGTGTTACCATGTAGTATGTACTGATGACTTGCATTATTCCTTCCTATGTGCATAACCTTACATTTGTCAGTGTTAAACCTCATCTGCCACTTCTCTGCCCAAGCCTCCAATCTATCTAGGTCCATCTGTAGCAGTGTACTGTCCACTTCAGTGTTAATTACTTTACACAGTTTAGTGTCATCTGCAAAAATTGATATTTTACTATGCAAGCCTTCTACAAGATCATTAATAAATATATTGAAGAGAATAGGGCCCAATACTGACCCCTGTGGTACCCCACTAGTGACAGTGACCCTTTAATAACGTGCCTTATGTGCCTTTAATAACCACCCTCTGTTTTCTATCACTGAGCCAGTTACTTACCCACATACAGACATTTTCTCCCAGGCCAAGCATTCTCATTTTATATACTAACCTTTTACGTGGTACAGTGTCAAATGCTTTGGAGAATTGATCCAAAATTGAGCAGTGTAATAGGGCCCTTATATCCAATAATCCTGAATATTCGATAATCCAGCACCTGTCAGATCCTAGTTTAATACCACACTATAGATATTTTTACTATATACTGTATGTATGTTTGTTTTTCCCTTTCCAGGATGTGTACTGATAATTCCTTCTAGCCTAACAGCCGCACCTTAATTAACAAATTGCCTCTGGCCAGTTTACTTAATAATTAGCATTGAATGTCTTTTAGCTTAATGGGTGGTGACCGTGTGGGACAAATAACACAAGCAGTTATCCATCTAATCTCTATTCACTGCTACTGGAGACAAACATTGTGGAAAATTATTTATCACAAAGTTACAATATTACTAAAGGGCCCTCTACAAGGGCAGAGAATTATCTGGGCGGTGCAAATGTACCGCCAATTACCCGGTGAACAAGCTAAATGCTCGTTCATCGGGTAATCCAATTGCTTGTGCGTACACAAAAATCGTGGTTTGCCGGCAGCAGATGTGCTGTGTAAACACAATCCGCTGCCGGCAAACAACTACATACCTCCCAAGTGTCCCTCTTTTGGAGCGACAGTCCCTCTTTTTGACCCAAGTCCCTCTGTCCCTCTTTGCTCCTCTTTGCTCCTTTTTGACCTGAAGAATGAATGCATAAATGTGCATTAATAAATTTACTAAATTGCTCTTTACTAAACTATCTGTATGGTTTCTACCTGTATATTAGACCAGAACTTCATTATTTGGTGCAATTTGGACCTTATAATATCTATAATCTGATGATTTATGAGCTAATATTTAAATGGACATTGATGCGCAATAAAAAAAATTGCTGCAGGGGCTCCAGTAATTATGCTTTGGGTGGAGTTAGAGGTGTGGCCTAGTATGAAAAAAACTGCCATGATGCGCGCCACACATATTGTCCCTCTTTGCAATTTTTAAAAGTTGGGAGGCATGCAACTAGTCTGTACAGGGAAGAGCGAAGGCATTAGTGATCACTCCTCCCCCCATACATGCAGCGGCCTCCTCCACCAGGGAGCAGCAGATTGTCGGGAAGGAACGCTTACCTCTCGATAATCTGCTGCTCTGTCGCCCTGTCTAAAGGGACCATAAATCTTACTGATATTACGTGGACATTTGGGGTCATCAATCTCTTGAACTTCTACCCATAGTGAATATGAAGAAGACATAATGTAGGTACATGCAGGTATAACATTCTCCCCTAGAAGCAATGATTAATAAATGGCACCAGAACTACACAGCACCGTCCATCGTGTGGTGGACAGAATGGGTAACTGCAGCTCTGCTCCCAGAAAAGTAAATTGGAGCTGCGCTGCAAAAATCAGCTCCATCCACTGCACAGTGGATGATGTTGTGCAGCTACTGCAGAACAGATGATCAGCAGGGTTACAGGTTTTCAGATCCCCACCGATCATACAGTCCATCACATAAAACGAAGTGGATAACCCCTTTAATACAGACACCAGACCCCAGACCAGGCACCTTAACCTCTTCCCGACATGTGACCAGGCGCGGATTAGCCATAGACCTTACAGGGAAATTTCCCGGTGGGCCGATGCCCAGGGGGCTGCCTAGGCCCTCCTCGCGGCTGGCCAGTGGAAGTTTTTGAGGATGTATTTTGTGCTGCTGGTGGTATTCTGTGATAGACTGTGGTATTTGGCTTTGTTGGAGTGATGTAATGTGCCACAATATGGTATTGCTGGCCCTGCCTTCCATAAATTTGGACCCGACTACAAAACAAGGCCACTTTTGGAATTTTTTTCCAGGGACACTTTAAGTTCCCAGTCCACCCCTGCATGTGACATAAAGTGTATGGAGCGGGCTCAGGAACAGAGTGTGATTCATACACAACAGTTGTCAAAAGTTTAATAAAACATATGATAACATTTTTAAAAATAAAAAAATCCAATAGATCACTTAAAAATTTTAACAATATAAAAAAGTGGTATTGCCTCATCTGTAAAAGTCCAAACGACATTATTAATCTCACACAGTGAAAAAAAAAATACCTAGTGCTGTTTTGGTGACCTCGCCCCCCCAAATAATTGAAGAAAAAGTGATCAAAAAGTCATATGTACCTCAAAATGGTACCAATGAATATAGCTCATCTTGCAAAAAAAACACAACGGTTTTTATTCTTTATTCTGACACACAGAATACAGTTAACATCTCATTTTTACCTTACTGTGAATGGAGTAAAAAACAAAAAAAACAATCCCAAAAAATTGAGGACTCAGCAAAAGAGTCCCTTGAATAATTCTGTACTCAGATCAACCCTTCTAAACAAATATGGTTCACTCTATGGTTAAATTGACCCTGGTCAAAGGGGTGGTGTGAGCTTAGAAAAATGATCTGGTGCCATTTAAGAGGCAACGTCCATGGAGTGGCACTGTTTCTAGAAAATAACCGTGGAAGCGCTGCATCTTATCTATTTTTTGGTGACCACCTTATAGATCATGTGATCTCACGGATCCCAGATCAGTCCTCCCTGTGGTAAAATCTCATACTGTTGGACAGTTTCTAAGTCTAAGTCAGAGTCACTCACTATGGGAAATAATTGTGATCCAGATATTTCATAGCAAATTTTAAAAATATATCAAATGCTTATCAAATATATAAAAAAAAGGTGAAAAAAATGTAGAAATAAATGAAAAAGACAACACCACTGCCTCTATCCATAAAGTCCCTTCTCTGGAATGCAGAGGACTGCAACTCACAGACTCCTCTCTGTTACATGCCGTATTACAGGATAATACAGTGCCCCCTAGGGGAACCATATGGTGGTACACATACAAAATCCTGAACTGCTACTACTATATCTGAATCATCAGTTATCCCATTTTGTGTCTCAGCTTTAGGTCTCATGCACACAAACGTATCCAATCTGCAGTCTGCAAATTGCGGATCTGCATAATACAGATGCAACTGTCTGTATTCCGCAATTGCTTCACACCCATCAGTGGAAATGGTTAGTCCTGTCTGCAAAACGATAAAGAATAGGCCATGTTGTAGAATTTGCGGAAATGCCTCATGGACACGGACAGCACACGGAAGAGATCTGTGTGCTGTACACATTTTTGGCGGACCCATAGAAATGAATGGGTCCACATGCAACCTGCAAAAAATGGAGATTGGATGCTGATCTAAATTACAGTCGTGTACATGTGGCCTTAGGCCGCTTTCACACAGTGTTTGGTCAGTGATTTTCATCAGTTATTGTGAGCCAAAACCAGGTGCGAGTCTAAACATATAAGAGGTGGAAATCTCTCTATTATACCTCTTCTCTGCGTAGCCTCAACTCCTGGTTTTGACTCACAATCACTGATCAAACACTCACTGTGTGAAAGCGGCCTTATGTATACTTCCTTACAAAGATTTAAAGTTATAGAGTTTAAAAAGTGTGACCATTTTATCTTAGTCTTAGCTTTGTGTCATATGAAAGCATCACATGGCACTAAAGCCATCCTTTTTTGTACAAGCATGTGACTTCTTATATTAGTACTAAGGTGTTTTACACGGACTCGTTGTGCCATCATGGTGTGCAGAGATGCTGTACTGATACCAATTATTCCCCACAGAAGTCAATGGAGACTGAAAAATATAATGTACACCTTTGGGGGCATTTTTTTTTATTATTGTACTCATTTTGAGCTAAAAATCATTTTTTCAATTGGTCTTTATTAAAATATGGAGCCCTTTTTTCTTACGGAGCTGAGATGGTCTATTAGCAGCCTGAGGATTTTCTCTCTTTTTCGTCGGTTGGGGAGCAGACAGACTCCTTAAGTCTGCTCTCTGACTTTATAAACACTCATTATAACTCAGTTCTTATATTACTGATGAGAATATGGTTAAATAAGTGTTTGTGGCCTATTAGTAGTTTAGAGATAGGTTTTATTAGATGACCGGCACAAAGTGAGTGTCCATAGCTAGAAAAACACTTAACCCTTTGTGACAGAATGTCTCAATATTTTTAACAAAGGCCAAGTGAAAATATGATTTTTAGCCAAAAATGAGTAAAATACAATCATAAACAAAAATGCCTCCAAAGGTGTACATAGCCTTTAATTCACCTCCAGACGGGCTACTAAACTAAAAATGTTTCATTGGTTACCCTTTGGTACCTATTATGAATACAATATAAAATTATACATCACAAATACATAGAACTTCATTGGTGCAGTTTTTCGGGTATATACAGAGTGCCATATGGCACCAGATGAATCTGGGCAGATGCCAGGGTCTGGGTAAACATACTCTATGCTTGTCATGCTGAAGGTCATGTACACAGGGGACTTACTGTGACTCTATCGCCCAAAGCCCAAATATGCTAGAGCCAGCCCTGCCCTATGGTCTATGGTACCATATATTGTTCTTAGTCACCTTCATGTTGCGGTAAAGGGTACCTGGTCATCAATGCCCAAAATACCCCAGCCCTGGAGTAATTATTCATGTCTATTGAGGACAACATGTGAATCACATTCTGTTACTTTTATTAATCATATTTGCGTAAATCGCATAAGTATCTCCTGGAAAAGATATGATAAATGTAATTAACGTGATTTATAAAATGGACACAACTTTGACAAGAGGCTCCACATCAAAGCAAGTGGCCTGACTTGAGTCTGACAGATGAAAGCACTTGAGCTCTCATACACAAATAATGCTGTCTCTGGCATAGAGAGAAAGAGCACCACCTAGTGTTCCATCTGTGTAAGTACAATATGCCTACATTTCATATCAATAGATCACTTTATTATATGCCATCAATGCTATATCAAGAGCAACTTGTAAAATATTATATAATTTTTTTCGTAATTATAGAATTCAAAAAAATTGTACTGCTTGAATGGCATTTGTCATTTGCCTACAGGCTTTTCCTGTATCCATGAATATAAAGAAATACTACTAAAGGGGTATCCAGGAAAAAAAGGGTCTGCATTTTTTGTACAGAAAGAACATCACTCCAATCTATAGATTTTATTTTTGGTATTGTAGATCACCTTCATTCACTTAAAGGGGTTATCCCATCTTGGACAATGGGGGCATATTGCTAGGATATGCCCCCATTGTCTTATAGGTGCGGGTCCCACCGCTGGGACCCGCACCTATATCGAGAACAGGGCACCAAAAGAGAAGGAGGGTGCACTGTGCATGCGCAGCCGCCCTCCATTCATTTCTATGGGGTTGCCGAAAATTGCAGAGCGCTGGCTCAGCTATTTCCGTCGGCTCAGTGCTTGCGCAGTGAGCTCCCATTCATTTCTATGAGCGCAGTGGGGAGCTGCGCCTGGTGGTGGTCGGACCCTGGAAAACCCGGGGGGGGTTCAGGCTCAGAGCTCCCCTGCTTCGTTCTCGATATAGGACCCGCACCTATAAGACAATGGGGGCATATCCTAGCGATATGCCCTCATTGTCCAAAATGGGAATACCCCTTTAACGGTGAGTGAGCTGCAATGCCAGACTTAGCCCACTGTGTGGCACTGTTTCTGGCAAATAATCTGAATTCTGGAAGGCCCCTTTACAGGACCCATTATCAACTGGCTTTCCCTGTATTTCCTGGAATATATAACGCTACAAAAGTATCCAGATTGTGTATTTTATGACAGTAGAGTGGGTACATTAGGAGAAATGGGGCAAATCCTAAAATTTATTACAATAGTATTTATACATCGCCCAAGTTTTTGCCTAGGCCACCCATTCTCACTCCTAATGTTCACTCACCATTTCCTTCCTTTGGTTCAGCTATATGATTTCTGAGCACCATAAAAAGCATAAAAAATTCATACCGCTCTTGTGGGTCACATTAGTAGAACTGCCAAAATAACATAAACATCAATCTGTGCCACCACACCTGCAGTCCATATACAGATGCATCTCAATAAAGTAGAATGTCAACAAAATTATAATTTATTTCAGTAATTTAATTAAAAAAGTAAAACTCATATATTATATACATTTATTACACACATGCTGACAAGCTTTATGGAGATGCTGATTTAATTTTCCAGCAGGACTTGGCACCTGCCCACACTACCAAAAGTACCAACACCTGGTTTAATCACCACAGTATCACTGTGCTTTATTGGCCAGCAAACTTGCCTGACCTAATCCCCATAGACAATCTGAGGCTGTCAAGAGGAAGATGAGAGACATCACACCCAACAATGCAGACGAGCTGAAGGCTGCTATCAAAGCAACCTGGGCTTCCATAACACCTCTGCAGTGCCACAGGCTGATCGCCTCCATGTCACGCTGCATTGATGCAGTCATTCATGCAACAGGAGCCCCGACCAAGTACTGAGTGCATTTACTGGACATACATTTCATTAGGCTAACATTTCTGTGTTAAAAATAATTTTTTAATTGATCTTATATAATATTCTAATTTTTTGTAATACTGACCATTGGGTCTTTATTAGCTGTAAGCCATAATCATCAATATTAATAGACATAAACGATTGAAATGGATCCATCTGTGTGTATTGAATCTATAGAAAATATGTGTCACTTTTTTAATTGAATTACTGAAATAAATTAACTTTTCAATGATATAATTTATCGAGATGTACCTGTATGTTACAATACTAAGCTACATAACATGAGATATTTGCCGAGGCTTAGAAAATCATGGCTGCCTTGTGCCAAAAACTATTTCACAACTGTCTTCAGGTTGTTTCTGGTATTATGCTGCATCCCCATTCACTTCAAAGGAGATGAGATGTAATACCAGACACAACCCGAGGACAGGTGTAGCACTGTTACTGGAAAAAACCATCCATGTCTTACTAATCTTGGAAAACCCATTTAAGTTACCCGTAACTCCTGTATATTTTAACAAATATAGACAAAGTAAGCCCTGGTTATAAAATCTCCAAAATGTGGTAATAGGTTCACTTTAAATATCTGTGTTCAGCCCTCTTGAATGAATCTGGAAATGAATGCCTGAAAATGGCAAGGCAAATCTATATGCCATCTAGTGGTTAGAAGTGGTACTACCATGATGACAGTAAGTACTGTATATTAGTATTAAAGGGTTTCTGTCACCAGATCTGGGCATATTAAACAGGATGACATTTGCAATGTGCAAATGTCACCTGATGCCCAATCTGGTATTGTTTTTTATATCGTGCCCCCGTTTTTGTTAAAAAAGCATTTTTATATTATGCAAATTAGGCTTACTAGGTGCAAGGGGCGGTTACCCTGCACCTAGTAAGCGCCGTTTCCCTACCTCCTGGCACGCCTCCATAGTCTTGATTGACAGGGCCAGGCAGCTTGTTCGCTCTTCTGCCAGCCCTGTCCTCGCTACAAATCCCGCGCCTGCGCCGTGCGGAAGAAAATCGGCGCAGGCGCAGTGGGTGGCGCTGGCCGCCGGGCTCCCGGCTTCCTCACTGCGCCTGCGCTGCCTTCTCTTCCGAGTGTACTGTGACGTCATCGGCGCAGGCGCAGTGAGGTAGCCGGGAGCCCGGCGGCCACCCACTGCGCCTGCGCCGATTTTCTTCCGCACGGCGCAGGCGCAGGATTTGTAGCGAGGACAGGGCCGGCAGAAGAGCGAACAAGCTGCCTGGCCCTGTCAATCAAGACTATGGAGGCGTGCCAGGAGGTAGGGAAACGGCGCTTACTAGGTGCAGGGTAACCGCCCCTTGCACCTAGTAAGCCTAATTTGCATAATATAAAAATGCTTTTTTAACAAAAACGGGGGCACCGATATAAAAAACAATACCAGATTGGGCATCAGGTGACATTTGCACATTGCAAATGTCATCCTGTTTAATATGCCCAGATCTGGTGACAGAAACCCTTTAAAGCAGGTGTCACTCACAGATTTTAGTGGCAGTTTTTTCGAGCCAAGGCCAGAAGTGGGTTGAAAGGAAATTAGTATTATAAAGGAAGGGTTTATACTTCTCCTTCCTGCAGGATCCATTTCTGGCTTTGGCTTAAAGACTGCCACAATAAGCTGTGTATGACTGTATAGGGTTGGAAGTTATAAAAAAAAATATTCCCACGATAACAATCTTAAGAAATTTATCGCGAACACTATATATATCACGATAAGTACCCATTTAGAATAAAAAAACTATTGGGGCTACAAGGAGCATACCGAAATGAATGGGTCTGCATTCAGTCTGCACAAAATGCGGATCAGATGTGGCTCGAAAATACGGTCGTGTGCATGAGGCCTTAACGACATGTTTGGATGGGCATTACATACAGCACTACTAAACATACAGGGTAATACAGCACCACTTATCTCTTACATCCAGGGATGTCTCCTTTGAGGTAGACATTCTCTTTCCTTGTCTTCTCCATTCGAAGATCAGACCTCCATGATAACTTCTTCCAGCCGCATCTTGTTACTGCAGAGTTTGACACACAGACATCTTAGATTCATCACATTACTATCATCTTCCCCCTCCTGGTGTTTCAACATCATACCTCCCAAGTGTCCCTTTTTTGGAGGGACAGTCCCTCTTTTTGACCCAAGTCCCTCTGTCCCTCTTTACTCCTTAAATGTCCCTCTTTTTGACCTGGAGAATTAATACATAAATGTGCATTAATAAATTCACGAAATTGCTCCTTACTAAACTATCTGTTTGGTTTTTACCTGTATATTAGACAATAACTCCATTATTTGGTGCAATTTGGACCTTAAAATATCTATAATGTGATGATTTATGTGCTAATATTTATATGGACATTGAAGCGCAAGAAAAAAAAAGGCCGCAGGGGCTCCAGTAATTATGATTTGGGCGGAGTTTGAGGCGTGGCCTAGTATAAAAAAAACCTGCCGTGATGCGCGCCGCACACATTGTCCCTCTTTGCAATTTTCAAAAGTTGGGAGGTATGCAACATTGTCATCCTGCTGCTACCCCAATACTGAACCCGCTGTGCTCCCCAATGCCCACAAATACTATAGTTCACAAATAATAGTGCTAAACAAATAGTCTCCTCCAATTACTCAGACTGCCCTCAGTAGTAATAGTGCTCCCTACAGTACACCTCCAATAGCAACCCCATTAGTAGTGCCTTCCATATTGTGCCCCATAGGGCATTAAGGCCCCCTAAAGTTCCCCCATTTATATAATGCTCTTCACCCCATAGTATAATGCCCCCATATATCATGCGCTCCCCCCTCTAGTATAATTCATCCACATATGCCTCCCCCTGTAGTATAATGCCCCCAATATATAATGCTCTCCCCCTGTAGTATGCCCCCATATATAATGCCCTCCCCTCTAGAATAATGGCCCCAATATATAATGTTCCCCCCCGTAATATAATTTCCCCTATATATATTACTCTCCCTCCCACCACTAGATGTTTCCCCCAGGAGTGCCATACATAGATCTATTTAAAAAAAACAAACAAACATTATACTCATCTGCAGGCACTGGCATAGCTATAGGGGTCGTAGAGGTCGCAGTTGCGACCAGGCCCCTAAGCCGGGGGGGGGGGGGGGGCACAGGGCCAAAAGTGCACTGCTAATTAGCTATTTTTCGTTTTATACGATGCAGTGCATCTTATAAAGTGAACACTAGGGCTGTGCCTGTGCCTTTCCTTCTGCATAGGATGCCTGTAGTCCAGAGCCAGCAGCAAGCCCCGCCCCCCAGCTACAAGTTGTTTTACAGCAGAAACATGTAGGACCTTTGGTGATGTCACAGTCACCTGATCAAGGTCCTTCAAACAAGCAGGGCACAGGAGGAGGACTGAACTCGGCATGGAGAGGGTAAGTGCCATCTATACGTGTGTGTGTATGTGTATAGGGGCCATCTCTATGTGTGTGATGTGTCTATAGGGTGTCATCTATACTGTGTGTGATGTGTGTATAGGGGTCATCTATATAGTGTGGTGTGTATAGGGGTCATCTCTATGTGTGTATAGGGGTCATCTCTATGTGTGATGTCATACCTCCCAACTTTTGAAAATTGCAAAGAGGGACAATGTGTGCCCTGCGCATCATGGCAGTTTTTTTCATACTAGGCCACACCTCTAACTCCGCCCAAAGCATAATTTCTGGAGACCCTGCGGCAATTTTAATTCTTGCGCTTCATTGTCCATATAAATATTAGCACATAAATCATCAGATTATAGATATTTTAAGGTCCAAATTACACCAAATAATGAAGTTCTGATCTAATTTATAGGTATATACACTTTAGTAAGGAGCAATTTAGTAAATTTATTAATGCACATTTATGCAATAATCCTCCAGGTCAAAAAGAGGGACATTTAAGGATAAAAGAGGGACAGAGGGACATGAGTCAAAAAGAGGGACTGTCCCTCCAAAAGAGGGACACTTGGGAGGTATGTGATGTGTGTATAGGGGTCATCTATATAGTACGGTGTGTGTATAGAGTGTTCTCTGTATAGTGCACTGTGTGTCAGTATATAGGGTGTCATCTATATAGTGTGGTGTGTGTATAGGATGTCATCTATATAGTGCAGTGTGTGTGTATAGGGTGTCATCTATATAGTGCAGTGTATGTGTATAGGGTGTCATCTATATAGTGCATTGTGTGTATAGAGTGTTCTCTGTATAGTGCACTGTGTGTCAGTATATAGGGTGTCATCTATATAGTGTGGTGTGTGTATGTCATCTATATAGTGCAGTGTGTGTGTATAGGGTGTCATCTATATAGTGCAGTGTGTGTATAGGGTATCATCTATATAGTGCAGTGTGTATAGGGTGTCATCTATATAGTGCAGTGTGTGTATAGGGTATCATCTATATAGTGTGGTGTGTGTTTATAATGTGTCATCTATATAGTGCGTTGTGTGTCTTTATAGGGTGTCATCTATATAGTGCGGTGTGTTTACGGTGTCATCTATATAGTTATGGGTGCAATTATTTTTTTCTCTGTGCCAATAATTATTGAAGGGGGCACTATCTGTATGGTACTAGTTTTTTTAGGGGGTCTGTTTCAGCAGTATAGTATTGGGGAGCACGGCAGGCATAGTATTGGGGGTGGTAGAATTAGGTTTTGAGAAGATGTGAGGAGGAGAAAAGTAGGAAACTGAGATGTCTGTTTGTCAAACCCTGCAGAGACAAGACACAGCTGAAAGAAGTCATCATGGCGGTCTGGTCTGAATACAGAAGATGAGGAAAGAGAATGTCTACATCAGAGGAGACATCACTGGATGTAAGAGGTATATATGTGTATGTTCTGTAGCGGTGTATGTTATGTTTTTAAAGGGGTTAACCCCTATAACGACACCCCCCCCCCCAATGCCCGTGCCCCTCCTATAGATTATACTTACTGGATCGATGTGAGGTACAGGGCTGGTTCTAGCTTTGTTAGAAAGACATTGTCATGTACTATATGATGTATGATTTTGATTTCAAGGGGTTAACCCCTTTGTGCAGTAATTTGTTTAGGAGATCAGCAGCATGTGTTCAATTTCCCTGCAGTGCCACCACAAGGCAACACAGTTTTCTTTGAAATCGAAACTGTCTGTGCATTGCATAGACACACCATGTCCTCCAGAGTGAGAGATGCTCCCTGTACTTATTTTTCTCTTTCATTTTCACCTTCCAGACTGAGAATTGTCAATGTGGAATATACAAGGGGATTAATACATACACAAGTGTGAGAACATATTAACATTTTATTGTTGAATTATCAACAGGACTCAAAGTAGTAACAGACAAAAGTGCACACACCCGGTAGTACAGCGCCCTCTACAGTTAAACAAGTCACTCAATGCAAACACCTTCCATCCTGAAGTCTCATAGAGACCAAATAACAGATAGCAAAAAGGTAAATACTAATGATGATTTTCACAAGAAAATTATTGAGACATGGCAGCCACAGCATCATGGAAAGGAAAAAAAATCTAAATTATCTTTGGGTTCAATTTGAGATATCAAATTTAATCCAATATGCCAGGCCTTCTCACTGAGTGGGGAGGGAGTATATAGAATATTATTATATAGGACAGCACCTACATGATCTACACCTACCCACAGTGGTCCCTCAAGTTACAATATTAATTGGTTCTAGGAAAATGTCATCCAAGATAAGAGAAAATGAAGATTTAAGAAAAATAAGCAGATAACTAAGACAGATAAACCAAGTCCTTAGATATGACATTATCTAATTCAGCTATTTTACCAGAGAAGTGGCCTTGATTGGTTGGATCTAAGGCATTGTATGTTGAGTCTGGTTTCAACTTACAATGGGTCCGAAAAGACCATTGTATGTTGAAATTATTGTAAGTTGAGTAATCGGTTCCAAAGCCCCAAAATGTCATCCAAGATAAGACAAAATGAAGATTTAAGAAAAATAAGCAGATAACTAAGACAGATGAACAAGTCCTTACATATAACAGTCAGGAATGGATGCTAACCAGCAACTACTACAGCTATTTTACCAGAGAAGTGGCCTTGATTGGTTGGATCTGAGTCTGAGACATTATATGTTGAGTCTGGTTTTAACTTACGATGGGTCAGAAAAGACCATTGTATGCTGGAAATATTGTATCCTCAGGCCATTGTATCTTGAGGGACCGCTGTACAAGCCAGATTTAACAAAACTGGTGCAAAGAAAATGTGGAGTCACAGGTCACTGCATCTGAAAAAGGGTGAACTGGATGTAACTACTAGACTTTTCCCGTATACCACTTTAATACATCTCCCCCATTTAGTTGCCATCTTTTGTCAATGAAAAAAATTAACCATGGGGCACATTTATTAAGATCGGCATCGGCATCTTACACTGGCGTGAAAAGGGCGAAGTCGCATCTCCACCTGAAATACGCCTAATTTAGACATATTTCAGCTCAGTAAATGACCCTCCATCTGTTTTGGGGAAAGCTGGGGGACAACTATGGCTGCCATTGGGTTGTCACTCAGATTTCACCTAGTCTTGAACACCAAATCCGCCTAGTGATGAGCGAGGTATCGCTGCATAACTTGACACCCAAGATTCGGGAACCGGTTTGTCAACCTGAATTTTTTTTTTTTTCTTTTTGGACAACCAGAAATCACAGATAATCAACATTTTTACAGACCCTTCAAATCATAAAAAATATAATAACCTATGTCTACAGGTCAGATTCTACTAATAAAGGGCATTCGTAGCATTGACCGAGAGCTGTAAAACGCTAATTTATTTACAAACTGTGGGGGGAAAACTCCCATCTTTTTAAGGATTGTCCAGGAATTTCTGGTTTGGCGATGGTAGCCATATTGGTTGTCAACCAGTTTACCAATCAGATAGAAGCCACCATGCTGGTGACTTGTCACTCTCTTAGGGCAGACACACACAAGCTGCAAGAAACTGGCAGCGTGTGGCAGTGAGAGGTCCCATTCTGACAGAATCACATGGCATTAATATGATTTATAAGGCCGTCTGACCCGGAGAGGTGTGGAATCTATTGTATAACACTGACTGCATTATGTCAGTGTAAGGGTTAATGAACACAGCCGTAACCATTTTTGTGGTCCGCAAAGTCCTGCCCTCTGTAGAACTATCCAATCCTTGTCCATAAAATGGACAAGAATAGAACATGCTCTATTTTTCTGCTGGGCAGTGGAACGGACATACACATGATACACTGTGTGTTGCCTGCTTCTTTTGCGGCCCCATTGAAGTGAATGGGTCCGAATTCAACATGCAAAAAATGCAGATCGGATGCGGAAAAAATATATTCATGTGCATGAGGCCTAGTTTTGTAGATTTCAGGACTCTCGGGGTCACACAGCATTAACACGGATCCGCAAAACATATGGATGACGTCCGTGTGACATCCGTATTGCATTTGTTTTTCAGATCCATTGTAACAATGCTTATCCTTGTCAGCAAAATGGACAAGAATAGGACATGTTCTATCTTTGTTATGGAAAGGCCATGCCGACATACGGAAACGGAATGCACATAGAGTAATTTCACTTTTTTTTTCCCGGACCCATTGAAGTGAATGGTTCTGCATACGGGCCGCAACAAAATAAAAAAAGGAATGGACACGGGAAAGAAATACGTTTGCGTGCACAAGCCCTAACTCTGTGCGATCCTGTCAGAGAAGCAGAGGTCATGCCATGCTGCAAGTTCCTATCATTGAACTCGCTCGTGTCTATCTGGAAGAGCATTTAGTGCAGGGATTAGCGACCTCCGGCACTCCAGATGTTCTGAAACTACAACTCCCAGAATGCTCCATTCACTTCTATGGGAGTTGTGAGAACAGCTGAGCATGTTTGCATGTTGGGAGTTGTGGTTTCACAGCAGCTGGAGTGCCAAAGGTTGCTGATTCCTGATTTAGTGGAAATGACCTTGAAAACAATACATGAAAGCTCTCATATTGCACCTGCCTTCTGCCTTCCACATTTACTCACGTACCCTTTAATCCAGATTATCCTAATACAGTATCTGAAGCTGAATTTCCCACTCATTTCTGGAACGTTCTGCACCACACAGCACTTCAAGTTAAACCGAGCCATTGGAGGATGGGGCAATAAAGAAACAAAGACTCTTTTAATCCGCCATTACTGGGAATTGATAGATGCTGGATTATGAAACATGCTGGATTATCTGATGCAAAGCTTGCACAACTTTGTAGCAGCTGGTTTCTCTGCAGATTTCCTGCAAACAATTCTGCCGAGGAAAATCTGTAGTGTGTACATGTGGCTATATAGCCTTAGAGGTTATCACTGCGCAGGTGTCTGCTTCTAGAATCAAGTCCCAGACTGGAAGGATTTCTTATAAAGGCCCCATGCACACGACTGTATGCGTTTTGTGGTCCGCAAAGCATGGATACCAGCCCAATGCGTTCCTAGTGTCACGCCCTATGTTTAACAGGCCTATTCTTGTCCGCAAAATGGACAAGAATAGGACATGTTCTATTTTTTCTGTGGGCCGCGGAACAGACATACGGATGCAGACAATACACGGTGTAATGTTTGATATTGGAAATGAACGGGTCTGCATCCAATCTGCAAAAAAATGCAGATCGGATGCAGACCAAAAATACAGTTGTCTTAATTAGATACTGGATTAAAGGGGGTGTAAACTTATAATCATCATAAAATGAAAAAAATCTGAAAAAAAACCCAAAAAAACTATTGTTCACCATCGTCCAATTCTCCGGCTGTAGACAGTAGTGTAAACAATAGAAGTTTTTATTTTGGTTGCCATGGTTACGTCCAGAGTGATGTGTATGTCCATAAATACGCGAGCAGTGGTTTTCATCTGGCTATATCCTGGCATTAATGGCAGAAGCAGGCCGGATTGCATATAGTTAATGGGCTTCGGCTATCTCTGACAGAACAGCCTGCCAGAAGATTTTAGCACTAGTGTGAAACTACCCTTATAAATGTAAGTAACTTTTAAAAGATACCATATTTTTGGACTATAAGACGCACCCCCCCAAATGCAGGGGAAAAATGGCAGTGTGTCTTATGCTTCGAATGCTAATTGCTTACATTATGGAAATGATCCGCAGGAGGGGGAGCGGTGAGTAAAATGCTACGCTGGCTGTACTCACCGCTCTTTGGTCTTCTTCCAGTCCCTGCCCTGCGTCCTGAAGGCGTACAGCGATAGGACGTAGTGCACGCTGTGACCTGACGTTGTGTAATGTCATCTCACTGTGCAGGGCGGGCCAGAAGAAGACCAGGTAGCGGTAAGTACACAAGGAGCGCACAACCTGGAGCAGGAAAGGTTATGTCATTTTTATTTTTGTCTAATGGCACTTGGGAGTCTAATCTAGGGTCTGAGGAAGAATGGGGGTCTGGGGCTCTTTTTTCTTATTTTCCTGCTCTATATCCTAGATCCGTCTTATGGTGTGAAAAAATACGGTAAGTAGACGTGCCTGAGGGTAGTCATGGCAGCCTTAAAACATCCATTGTTTATCCAGCTGGCTTCACTCCAAAAATTTAGGAAAAAATAGGAAAATTAAGATTTCAGAATCTATTTGCCTATTATTTTCTTGAATTCATCAAAAGCAACTCTCAAACCTGATGAATCAATTTCCCAACAAATCACAATGCAGGGAATCGCAAACCATTTTGCCAGCTTCATACCACAAGTGATCCCTTTGATGGTACAATAGTCTCATCATACTTACAGTATTTTCAGCGGTGACGTAAGTAAGTGGCCATTTTGAATTGCACTACCTGTCCCAGCATGACCCTTGCATATTGGGCATGAAAATTGTATGAAAGGGGTGATACAGTGACATCATAGACATAGCAGAGCTGAACTTGTCATGTGGTATAATTCATGCTGATATAAATCTGTGGTTTTACATAGGACTGCATTTAAAAAAAAGCATTATAGGATGACCACAGGATGTCAGTAATCAGCTATAGTCAGTAGGGTAATCTAGCAGCAACTGTTCATTTTTCCTGCAGTGCCACCACAGGGGGAATTAGGCATTGCATGATGATCATTGAAATCAATGGGCCTCCAGAGTGGAAGACTTTTTTTTTTTTTTTTACCGTCTGCTCTGACCAGGGTCCTGAAAGGGGGCGCTCCCATGTAATAACTCAGAATATCCTTGTACAGTATTTGAAAATAGGTTTTCTAAGCACTTAAACCCTTAGTCAGCAAAAAAAATGCACTTAAATAACAAATTCATCTCTGCTACATCAAAGATGCAAAAATAATGCAGTTACATTACAAATTCAACCCTGCTACATCATCAGCCTATTGTTCACAGGCTTTGACCTTGGACACAACACAGAACAGCTCTGCCTGGATGACATACAGTGCTTGCTGTAAAACACATACAAAAGGAAGTAATCACTGACTTGCACAGCAGTCATCACAATAAACTTCAGTCCTCCAAAGAAATGGGGAACCTCTGCCGAGCGGCAAGGGGTTTGGGCACAAACATGAAATGTTGATAAAATGTTCCTAGAAAATCCCCACGCTACCAGGTTTTCAAGTAGGTGAATGTATCCACCGGATTTCAGTTCCACAGAAGGCAGTTCAGCATCACACAAAGTCCTGAACCGTCGCTTTAAATGCCTTATGGACAGCCACAAACAGGAGCAGCAGGGGGTCCTGGAGAAAAAGTCATCGATTTGTCTATTGGGCACCATATAACACAATCCTGATGGTACACCACTCTCAGACTGGGGGGAGTGCCAGATCATCAGACTTGCACTGGATACCCATCCACAGTAGATTTAGTCTCAGTCCTCTTGGCTATTATGGTCTAATAATAAACACAAAAAAAAAAACCCAAAATGTCAATCAAAGTGTATTAGATATTCCGGGTAGATCTGATTGCTGTCGAATATGACGTAAATGAGCGGAGAGAAGGGGTTATCCACACAGCTGTCATACAGGTTCGTAAGGCTGCCATCCTTGGATGGAGGTCGGATGTACTTGCTGTCTCCTGTGGCGTGTTCCCCCACCAGGACTCGAGCCAAAAACATGGATTTCTTAGAGAAGAACTGAAAGCAGTCCGTGGTCACTCCGTGCAGTTTCAGCGTTGGCCCGTGCTTGCCTGTGTTTTTACAGTACTGGCTTGATAAGGACGCGTTCTTTGCAAAGTATGTACCTGAAATGTAAAAATAAAAAAAATAAAAAGGCAATTTTAAAAAAAAATTTCAGAGCTGACCACGCACAGTGCAATAAGAGGGAAGTTACTGAGTGTTACTCGCAATCAGAAATTCTGGCTGATCACCAGCTTCTCTTCACACATCCATAGAGTGAAAGGAGTTTTCCAACCCCTAAAAATAAAATTCAGATGTTTGAAAAACATTTATTATATTCTGCTATAATTTCCTTTAAAAAGCATCTGTCTGCAGTATCAACCCTATTAAAGCAGAAATACTGCCTTGGTAGGGATGATTCTACTGATTGTAAATGATACCTGTCGTATGAAAATCAGTTGTGGCGTTCCCGAGAAGAAAAAAAAAAAGACTTATTTTTTTTATCCAAATGATGGCTTCAGTGCTCCAAGGACCGGGGCCTAGCCCCCTTGGTGCACTTCAGCAACTCATCATCCATCCTGCCTCCGTTCTGCTCCCCTGTTGCCTTCTTCAGAAAATGGCCACTACAGTCTGAGACTAAGATATGCGCAGAGTGCAGCTACAGTCTGAAACATCCAATGTCTGGATCAGTGCTTGTGACTGTACAGTGCAGGGACAGTAAGACTGAGGCAACACAAAAGACCAGAGTGGCGTAAGTATGAATCTTCTATTTCAGGGGGCAGGCAGGGGGAATTTGCTTAAAAATCAATATCACTGGAAAATCCTTTTAAGGGTTGGAAAAATCTATTTTAAAAAATCTATTTAAAGAAGACCTGTAGCCTCTCCTGACATGTCGCTTTTAGTAACTACTACCATTTCAAAAGTAATAAAAATTCTGAAACCTCTAGTCATATGACTGTGCTATTCCTTTATTATTCCTGCTAAAAGTTACGAATTAAAGGGAACCATGGAACATGGTGTTTCAGATAGAGGCAGCATGTTATAGAGCAGGAGGAGCTGAGCAGACTGATGTATAGTTTTATTGGAAAAGATTCAATAATTTATTCATTTAAATTCCTGCTCATTCTGGGTTTTGAAGTCCAGGAGGCGGTCCTATCAGTGATTGACAGCTAGATGTATACACAGTCATAGTGGGCAGGCTGTCAATCACTGATAGAACCGCCTCTTTGACTTCAAAACCCAGACTGAGGAGGAATTTAAATGAGTAATTTACAATCAGAAATCCGCCTATATTAGGCGTATTTCTAGCGCAGATTGCGGCGTAAAGATTATTTGCTACGAAATCTGCGACTTTTCCCTGTTCACGCCAAGTTTCAAAAAGGGGGCGGGAAAGGGCGGGCAGGTCCGTCTCATTCATCATTTTCTACGTCTGTTTTAAACATAGAAAATGGTCCAAATGTAAGCCAGCAAGGAAACTATCTTACATTTAAACCAGCGCTGGATGCACTGAAGTTATGTAGAAACTGACGCCTCTTCATAACTTCAGCGTCAGCATAGGGGCCAATTAAAGGAAATCTGTCACTTGTTTTGAGTGAATTAAACTAAAAGTACTGTTGCGTGCATTAAAGTACCTTGTATCCAGGTGTGGTGTTCTTTCTTTTGTCTGTCTTCTCATTTTCTTTTAATTAGCGTTTTTGGGATATGCAAATGAGCTCTGAAGGAGCCCAGAGGGGCGTTACAATAGATGAACTGAGCCCAGTAACGCCCCCCCCCCCCCCCCTCTTGAGCCCAGCCCGCCTTCTAATTCAAATTGAACACTCGTCTTTAGGGCTGGAGTAACACCCATATTTGAATAATTCGCCGCCTCCCCCCTCTTCCTTGGCACGGCAGCGTTGGAAACACCAGCATCAGCTGCCGGCCGCGCTCCGATGAAATCTTGCGCCGGCGCAGTACCGGCCGCTGTCTAGTGGGGCAGTGACACTCTTGAAGCCGTTGCCCTCACCTGGAACAAGATCGCGCAGGCAGCGGCCGGTACTGCGCCTGCGCGAGATTTCATCGGAGAGCGGCCGGCAGCTGAAGCTGATGTTTCCAACGCTGCCGTGCCGAGGAAGAGGGGGGAGGTGGCGAATTATTCAAATATAGGCATTACTCCAGCCCTAAAGACGAGTGTTCAATTTGAATTAGAAGGCGGGCTGGGCTCAAGAGGGGGGCGTTACTGGGCTCAGTTCATCTATTGTAACGCCCCTCTGGGCTCCTTCAGAGCTCATTTGCATATCACAAAAACGCTAATTAAAAGAAAATGAAAAGACAGACAAAAGAAAGAACACCACACCTGGATACAAGGTACTTTAATGCACGCAACAGTACTTTTAGTTTAATTCACTCAAAACAAGTGACAGATTTCCTTTAAGACCGGAGTCTAAAACGCTAGTCTTAATAAATGACCCCCTAAATGTATAACTTATAACTTAATATTGCAGAATACTTCCTACAAAACTATCTATCTCAGCTCCTCCTCCTCTAGAACATGCAGCCTGCAGATTACACTGCATTTTCATGTTGACAGGTTCCCTTTAACTTCTAGAACTTTGCAAAGAAGGTGCAAATGGGCGTTACCAGTTTGGGGTGTGTCCTTACACAGTCTGGCAACACTGATTGGATAATGTCAGACTGTGCAGAGGCACAGCCCCAACTGGAATCACCCAGATTCACCTTCATTGCACACTGCTAGCAATTCATTCATAGTTCTAGCAGGAATAATAAAGGAATGGCACATTATAGATGCTCCAGGTATGTAATTACAAGGGGGATGCATGTAGTTACTAACACAGACATGTCAGAAGAGGGGACGGATTATCTTTAAATGGTAAAATTCTGGCTGCCCACAGCAACTATTAGAGGAAGTTTGCTACAGATGGATTTAGTATCGAGCTCTGTGGGAGCTGTACAAATCCACAATCTATAAAACCGCAGCCACTTCCACTGTACTGAAAGTTGGTTGAAGATTTGCTGTGCGAATGTTGCACTGAAAAGACCTAACACAGGTGCCGGGCAGTAGCAAAGGCGATAGGACAGGGAAAAGTGCCCCAAGTAGACAAGATAGGGAAAGGGTGGAACCATGAGAGCAAACACGATGAATAAAGCAAGAAGAAGGATAGCGCAGGGGTGGGTTATATAAGCGGGGGAGGGTCTTACAATGACAAGGAGTTATGGAGAGAGTCTCACCTTTCCCATACACAGCTCCATGTATCCCATTAATCCTCCAGTCAAAGTTATGGATACAGATGGCATTTACAAACTCATTACTCGTCCCGTGAAACAGCATCTCCTCTGCAATCTGAGACAGACCCTTCTTCTTCTTCAGCTGAGCTTTCTTTCTATAAGGAACATGTAAAACGTCCACCATTATGACATCCACCATCCCTCCAGAAACACACTACGCAGGCGGAGACTGACACATATTGGGCAGAAACAGTCACTGGTGGCGGAGCTTACCTGCAGTAAAACTCCCATAAATCTAGATTTTGTATCCTAAGAATATTTGCAATCCGGTTCTTATCCATGGATTCTCCAAAGAGATTGGCCACTTCATTATACTCGTTACAACACTTGATCAATGGAATGAGCTGATAGGGCTCAGAGTTGTTCACGTGTTCCCAGTGAGACGGCAGAGGAATAGAGCCATTGTCACAGATGTAACTAGGACAGAAAGAAATACTCGTGAAATAAAATACCGGAGAATATGCATAGAAATCTATACCACTGATGTCATACACATAGGTAGGTGACATAACACGTACACGTTTAACGGCTTGAACAGTACCTCACAGCTGTGACGTAATATTCAAGCCAATGACTGCTAAAGCCTGTGACTGGCTGCAGTGGTCACAGGACCCGCCCACTTCCTGGTCCCACGGGGCCAGAAATGTCTAGGAACGGAGCATTGGCAGGACCACGGGCAAGTGAATCTGCCTTTTTAGGCTCAGGGGCATAGATCTGGAAGATAGTGATTGGCGGCTCCAAGGCCAGACAACCCCTTTAAGGGGTATTGCCATTTCAGAAATGGATGGCATATTGCTAGCATATTCCATCAATGTCGGATAGGACTGGGTACTATAGGCGAGACCTATCTCCAGAACGGGAGCTCCGAAGCGAAGGAACAGCAGCTGTGCATGCACAGCTACACTCCATTCACCGCTATAGGAGTTCTGAAAATAGCTGAGCGCTGGCTCGACTGTTTCCGGAAGTCCCATAGCGGCAAAGGTAGAGGGGGCCGTGCATGAGCGGTGTGCTCTCCATTAACCCATAGCAGTACATGGAGAGCACGTCACCATGCACAGTTTGCTCTGCTTCACTTCAAGGGTCCTGTTTTGGAGATAGGTGCTGGTCCCAGAGATGGGACCTGCACCTATCTGATACTGATGGCATATCCCAGTGATATGCCATAAGTGTCTGAGATAGAAAGACCCCCTTTAAATTGTGAGGTAGGGATTGGACAACCCCTTTAAGAGAACTGCATAAATAACAATTCCCTCATATAGTATCACCATTTCTCAATTCAGTTATATGCACCTTTTCAATTATTTTTATGTTACACCAATGCATCAAAATAACATAAAGTAACTCTGCAAGTAGTAATGATTAACAAGCTGCTGGTGGGGGGCGTGGCCTGGACGCTGATGGCGCCGGTCGTGTGAAGCGTGAGCTCCGACTCTGAAACCTGACTGAAGCGGCTAGAAGCGGCATCCCCGTTTGCCACATACACTCTCCGGTGCCTATAAAACCATGCCTAAGGGTAAGACAACAAGGAAGGGTCCTCCCTCCAAGCTAGAGGAGTTTTTTGCCAAAAGTCCTGTGGCAACTCCAGATCCAGAGCGCGCGTCACCTAGTGCGCAGGCCTCTCTTGCACCTTCCCGCGCTGGCGGAGATACAGCGGAGCGCACTTCTGTGCCCCCAGACCCCGAGGCTGAAGATTGCCCTCTTACTAGTCAGAATATGCAGCTGATGTTGAACACTCTGCGGACCACTTTATTGGGGGACTTCAAATCCATGCTGAATGATCAAAACGGGAGCTCGCTGACCTGGGAGGCCGCACGGCACATATAGAATCCAAGATGGCGGAGTACGCCTCCTCACATAATTCTTTGATAGATGCGCACTATGCTTTGGAGGAGGATGTCGCCCGCATGAAAAACAAGCTGTATGACCTGGAAGACAGATCCAGGCGCTACAATGTACGTATCAGAGGAATTCCAGAGAATGTCCCGGACTCAGACCTCCGTGAGTTCCTTACCTTGATGGGGAATGGACTGTGGCCTAGCGTCGGCTGGCCTCACAGGTTTCTTGAGCTGGCTCACTAGCCGCTTTATGCTCTTCCAATTCGGGCAATGGTCCTTGTTGCCCGCATTGCCCTGACTACTGCCAGCGTCCTGCTGGTGTCTTTTTCTGTTTTTATTCTTCTTTGTTTTCTTAATGTTTGTTCTGGTATTCGTTCCCAGTTTGTATATTGCATCATACTGCGCTGGCATCACTATATGACTTGTTTAGTGTGTGACCCTATGGGTTGTGTGGGTGTCTTGACCTTAAGCTCTTATCTCACCATCCACCATGGGTATTAAAATAATATCCTTCAATGTTCGGGGTCTCAATTCTCCATTTAAGAGGTCTTTACTATGGAGGGAAATACTCAGATCTAAATGTGATGTTGCATGTATTCAGGAGACCCATTTGTTGGAAACTGACACCCAGCGGTTACACCATAGGGCCTTTCCTTATATGCGTCATGCCACTGCCGCATCTAAGAGAGCTGGAGTCAGCCTTTTGATAAAGAATACAGTGGCGTTGGATGTCATTTCCGAATATGTGGATCCTGGTGGACGGTTTATTATTCTTGTATGCAAAATCAATGGCCTACAATGTACCCTAGTAAATGTTTATTCTCCTAACAATTCTCCCAGCTCTTTTATACGTTCTGTTTTGCAGAAGGCGAGGTTGATGGCCAGGGGTGGGGTGTTGGTGTGTGGGGACTTCAACATTCCGGTTTCCTCTGAGATGGATTGTTCCTCTAAAGCTGTTCTACAAAGAGGAGATATCCGGAACTTATTGCTAGAGGAAGGTTTTCATGATGTATGGAGGTACCAACATGCTAGTGAAAAGGATTTTTCCTATTTTTCCCCCAGATTTAGATCTTATTCACGTATCGATTATTTCCTAGTGGATAATCTCCTCCTCTCTTCTTGTATGCATACCTCCATTGGTATAATTACATGGTCTGACCATGCCCCTGTGGAACTAATCCTGGATGATCGTGGTCCCCCCGCGCCACATTCCCCCTGGCGCCTCAACCTTTCCTTGCTAAAGTCCCCTGAGGTGTTAGCTAAGATCAACGCAGCACTGCAGGATTACTTCCGTATAAATGATAATTCGGAGGTATCTGATGAAACTCTTTGGGAGGCCCATAAAGCCTTCATTAGAGGTTTATTTTTACAAACTGCCTCCGCTCTTAAGCGTAAGCGGACAGCTGAGGTGACAGAGGCGCTGAAGAGCATCAGGGACTTGGAGGCTGCTAATAAGGTACGTTCTACCTCTGAGTTGGTGGCTAAACTTAGGACTGCCAGGGATAAACTAAGAGTATTATTGCTCCACAACTATGAGTATAATATGAAACGTTGTAAAGCTAAGTACTATGCCATGGGGGATAGAGCGAGTGCCTTACTGGCCCACAGGGTTAAACAGGCCACTGTTAAATCAAAAATTGCTTATCTGGAAGGGGGCCCAGATGGTCCCATAACGGATCCTAGAGCCATAGCGGATGCTTTTGCTTCCTATTATTCCAAACTGTACAATTTGAAGGATGACGCTGCAACTGTTCAACCTTCTCCAGATTCCATAAAAACCTTTCTGGATAAATTACACCTCCCTAGTCTGTCTGAGGAACAACTGTCCTCCTTGAATGCTCCGTTTGATCCACTTGAAATTGCCCATACGATTAAGTCCTCTCCTTCTAACAAGGCCCCTGGCCCAGATGGCCTCCCTAGTGACTATTATAAGGTATTCTCCACTTACCTCACTCCTTACCTGTCTCGCTTATTTCACCTATGGCGAACAACAGGGACCATCAATCGGGAGCACTTATCTGCGACCATTACTACTCTGCCCAAGCCAGGTAAATCACCTACTAAACCAGAAAATTTCAGACCTATTGCTCTTCTTAACTGTGATCTAAAAATTTATGCTAAAATGTTAGCCTCTCGTTTGCAAAAGGTGATTCCCTCCTTAGTACACCCAGACCAGGTGGGATTTGTGGAGGGCAGACAGACTAGGGATGGCACCCGCCGTACGATTAACCTACTACAAATTATGCAGCTGTCGAGGTCCCCCGCTGCTTTCCTCTCATTGGACGCAGAGAAAGCCTTTGACAGAGTGCACTGGGGGTACCTGGAAGCAGTTCTTCTCAAATTTGGGTTCCAGGGCCCTATATTGAAGTCTATTTTAGCCTTGTACTCCAGGCCCTCCGCTAAGGTTTTGGCGTCGGGTTTTTTGTCTACCCCCTTCCAGATCAGTAATGGGACTCGCCAGGGCTGCCCTCTATCTCCTGTCATCTTCGCTATGGTAATGGAACCCCTGGCAGAGGCAGTCCGATCTCATCCTGATATATCAGGGATACTGGTGGGGGCGAAATTTCATAGTATTGGATTATATGCAGATGATGTGATTGTTACATGTCTAAAACCGGACTCCTCATTCCCTGCACTTATGTCGGTCCTTGATCAATATTCTAGGGTGTCTTATTATAAGCTGAACTCCTCCAAGTCCCTGGTGCTCCCAATATTATTAGATCAGCCACATATTCAGCGTCTCTCAACAAATTTCCCTTTTGTCATGTCGCCCTCTGGTATACCTTACTTGGGAATAACCCTATGTTTTCCAGTAGCGACTTTAGCATCCCGAAACATAAAATCGCTTCTTACCTCCATTAAGCCAGAACTTGCCAGACTCTCCTCTCTGGAATTGTCTTGGATTGCTCGAATTCATATATGTAAGATGATCTTTCTGCCTAAGATTCTTTATATTCTACGCTGTGTCCCCCTTCCCATTACTAGAGCACAGCTCCAAATAGTACAAAATCTTCTTCGCTTCATATGGGGTGACAAACTTCCTAGAGTGTCACATAAACTTTTGTATCACGCCCGGTGGATGGTGGGATGGGAGTGCCCAATTTGGGCGCTTACTATAGAGCAGCAGCGTTGGATGCCATGAGAGAGTGGTTTAGACCAAACATATCTCGTACGTGGGTCCAAATTGAAAATACCTTGACCAAAGGGACCTCCCTGAGGGGATTAGCTGAAGCTATGTACTTACATCCTATACGGGTGTCTCACCCATTAAACACTGTGTCGCATTCACTTTCTATTTGGAGGACCCTGGTATCTGCTCCTATTAGAGTGAGCATTCCATTTAAGCATCTCTCGGTTCGTTGCCTTGAACCTCACATTATGGGTTTAAGCCTGGTGGGGTGGGAGGCTAAAGGTATCAGAAGTTTGCAATCCTTATTTGATAACAATGTTCTTAAATCATACGAACAGCTTAGGGATACTTATGACCTACCAAAAGCCTGGTTTTATCAATTCCTACAAATAAGGCACTTCCTCTCAACTGTATCTACTAAAGATGTACTAACGCCAGAAGTTCAGCTTTTCAAAGCGTTTTATACCTCTGACCGCACTTTCCATGGCCTCTCTCCTTTTTACCGGTTTCTTAACCAGCCGAAGGGCATAGATAAGCTCCCTTTTATGATTAAGTGGGAAGCTGATCTCCAGCTCTCTTTCACGAGGCTGCAATGGCATCAGGCGTTTCAGTGGTCTGCTCGTGCCTTTAAATGTGTTAACCATATGGAACAGGTTAAAAAGGTGCACCTACGTTGGTATCTCACCCCAGACAGGCTTGCTCATTGTATACCAGGGTACTCCAACTTGTGTTGGAAACAGTGTCAGGAAGTGGGAACCCTGTTCCATTCTTGGTGGTTATGCCCAAAAATTGTTACTTTTTGGTTGAAGATCTTTCAGCTACTATCCAATATTGTGGGATATACTCTGTGCCCTAACCCTGCATTAGCCTTACTGCTTATTGGAATCTCAGACATTCCTCTCAAATATAGATGGGTTGTCACATATGTCCTCACGGCAGCCCGGTTGTTCCTTGCCTCTAAATGGAAATCGGTAGATATACCTAATATATCTGATATTATATCCAAAGTGGATCTATATAAACAATATGAAACCGCATTAGCGGTATAGTTATGCCCTAGATGTGAGGTGGTTCCCATGGACGGTTTATAAGAACTCCCTGAGTAGTTGATCCCAGCCCCTTGTATATGTGTTACAAGAATTATGTGATGAACAGCTCTACGGGTATTGCATATCACTACTATGCGTGCTTCTTATTCATTGTATGTTTTTTCTTGTCACCTACACTGATGGCCTGCGTGTCATTGAGTATGTATGATGCGATATCTTTGTTCTCTATATCTGTATGTTTTATTCTTGTTTTTTCTCAAAAGAAATGAAAAACTAATAAAAATATATTGTTATAAAAAAAACAAGCTGCTGGTGGGGGCATGGGGGAGGATCCATAGAGTGAACACGACGATGGAGGTGGTCCCACAGATGTTGAATTGGGTTCAAGTCTGGGGAATTAGGGGACCAGGGTAGTACCTGGAAGTCTTGGTTATGCTCTTCCAAACAATGTCGGACATTTCTAGACATGCTGCATAGTCTTTCTGGAGGATCCCATCCACCCCAGGGAAGACAATGTGCATGTATGGGTGTAGGAGATCTGCAAGGATGGATTCATACCCAAATCGGTTGAGAGTGACTTCCTCATAGATTATGTACCCAGAGAATGGCCACGAAAACCTACCCCAGACCATAAAGCTGCCACCACCAGCTTGTGTTCTTCCACCAGTGGTTACAGGGTGTTTGTCCTCTGATGTTTCTCGCCTAACACGCCAACATCCATCTGTTCCATGAAGCAGAAAAGGTGACTCCTTGAAGAAGGCAACCCTTTGCAATCGGCAGAGGTCCAAGTCTGAAAGCGCAGCGAAAATTGAAGCCTTTTCTGCAGATGCAATTTCATTACCAGAGGTGCCGTGACTGTCCCTCTGCTTCAGAGCCCCATACACAGTAGGCTTCACTGAACTGTTGTTATAGACACGTCTGGAGGCACTCAGGTCCCTTTTGGTGGGGAGCTGCTCCACTGTAGTGTCAGTCCGCCCGTGCGCACCTTTATAACTGACGTTCACCTCCGACATCAGTGGCATGAGGTGCTCTGCCTTTTCCAAGTCACTTATTCACAGTGGTGCCATTTGTCCATTCACCATACACTTTCACCACAGCAGAATGCGAACAATTCACATACTGCTCACCACCCTTGGCCAGAAAGCCAATAATCATCTCTTTTTACAACTCTGATAAATCACCATTTACCAGGACAGCAACAAGGTATATGTGTGCAGACAGCCTATCACACACCTTATATACTCACCAAACCGGCTCACAACTGTGACTTCCATCCTGAGCTACGAGCTGCCGATGTCAATAGCAGGAAGTGGTCATAATAATGTGACTGGGCCGTGTATTACCGGGGTGTTCCAGGCTCAGTATCAATAAAGGGTCTGACCCCCAATGTCCCTGCCCGTCCTGCCGCACAGCGCTTAGTATAAGCCATCAATGCTATTTACGCAGTAAGATTTCCACCATACATCAGACATTCTTCCATCACCGCAGTCAGTATGATTTTTAGAAACTGAACCTGAATTACCTGAAAGCAGAAATTGAAAATGGAGCTCGCTTTACTGGCCTTTGTTTTCCGGTGCATAAATTGGTCTGTTTCATGCCTGCGCAAGGAGTGAAGAGAAGAAGAATGAGGGAACTCTTGCCATCAATGGAAGCACATCACGAAAAGTAGAGAAAAACAACGGGGTAGATTTGCTGACAGTGGGAGGAACGACTGCGGTATTCAGGTGTAGTCTCCCTCATTACACAGGAAGATGTGCTGCCAATAATCGGACGACGAGCAAACGCTTGCTCATTCATCTGCTAATCGATTACATGGTCCAGTTATCAGGAACAAGCTTCCTGATAATTGGCCCGAAAATCAAGCAGTCTAATAGGGCCTTAATGTCTCACTGGGTAAGTGGGTGTGGCTGGTCAGGAAAGGGGTGTGGTTTACATTGTGAAACAGCGCTCAAAACGTGGCACAAAGTAAGCCAACTAAACAGGTGGTACAGCTTATCCTTCAGCATTGGCCAGTGTGATCAACCCGAAGCCTCTTTAGACTATCTAGTCTAAGTTTACACTGTCTAAATCATAGTCTTCATAAATCTGTGACAAAGTGGAAATTGTGAGATGGCCAATTCCTGCTCCCCGACATGCAGGTTTTAGTAAGGGACAAAAATACATAAAATTAAGATTTACTTTTAAGTAACAGTGGTTATACAAACCAATCCAAAATAAATTCTGCTGTTGTTTCCTGGAAACCATAAACAAGCAGGCTAAATGCTTGGTCAGATCTGTTATCTGAATTGTGTCTTTCGTACAATTTAAGCACCTGGTGGAGTTCTGTTCTGGGTGGGCTACTGGATGGAAAGGCTCATTAAAGGGGTTCTCCAGGAATGATTTATAATGGCCACCAGCAGCCTGTACTAGAATGTGGCCACCGCTTGCAGAGCTGCCTAGGGTAGGCGAGGGGGGGCGGAGCTTCACCACACTGCTCTACAATAGATGGTAATGATGGGATCCTCCTGCCTACAATAATGCCATTATGGCTGAGCAGCCCGACAGGAACGCTCACCAATGTATGCAAGTGCCAGAGTTTAATGTGTAGGGATGAGCGAATTGACTTCGGGTGAAACATCTGAAGTCCATTTGCATAAAACTTCGCGCTCCGTACAGTATTAGAATGTATTTGCTCCGATGAGCCAAAGTCATTACTTCATGAAGTCTTGCAAGACTTTGCGTAATAACTTCATAAATTTGATTTCTACTGTAAAAAAAAAAAACATTTTCCGAACTCGGGTTTGGATCTATGTGGTACCTTAGAACTGAACTGGAGTTCAGGAAATGTACAGTATTGAAACAATATTTTATGCTAATCGAATGTGGCTGTTTCATCCGATTTCGATTCGCTCATCCCTAGTAATATGCAGTAAGGCCCTCCCCCAAACCCTACCAGGCTCCTAAGTCACTCCCGGAGAACCCCTTTAAAACCTTTAAGAACTGTTTAGAAGTATTTAAAAAGAAAAAAAAAACTGACTCCCCTCCCCCCCCACATCTTTTACATGTCCCATCAGAAAATGCTTACGTGTATCCATACCCTTTAAAGAGGACCTGCCATTTCTGTTTTAGGAAATGCTTGCATCTCTCATTAAATAAGAGTTCTGAATAGGGATGAGAGAACTTCTGCTTTGGAGTCTGGCGTACAAGGTTTGGGTTCAGGTTATCTAAGAATTCCATTATGGATAAGTTATGGTTCATAGTAGCGGAATCCATAACGGAATTCTTAGATAACCCGAACCTTGTATGCTGAACTTGAAAACAGAAGTTCGCTCAGCACTACCCTTGACCTACAGATGCAGCAGCTGCACATGACACCCTCAATGTAGCATGCTTATGTTATTTCTCCAGCAGTCTATTCATACTGTATATTTAGCGCTATGGCACACTACGTTAAAGCGGCTTTCAAAGTTTTTAATATTGATGGCCTATCCTCACGAGACGTCTTCAAAATCAGATGAACGAGGGTCTGACTCCCGGCGCCCCCATTGATCAGCTGTTTGAAGAGGCGGCCTGTTCCTAGGCCAGTGATGTCACCTCATCAGTTGCCTAGGTGCAGCTCAGTTCCATTCAAGTGAATGGGGCCGAGCTGCAATACCAAGCACAACCACTACACAATGTACTGCGCTGTGCTTGGTAATCTGCAAGGAAGCTGCGGAGCTCACCGAAGCGCTATGGTCTCTTCAAACTGCTGATCGGCGGGGGTGCCAGGTGTCTGACCCCCACTGATCTGATACTGATGACCTATCCTGAGGAAACTTGGACAACCCCTTTATTAGTGTTGTCTGTTCAAATAGCAGCTGTTTTATCGTTACGACTCTATGAGACATTTATGTTATACCCCGTGTATATGCCAGAAATATCTGAAGCAGGAACACCACTTCATAGGTGTATAAGCTAGTGTGGTTCTCAAGATGTTGCAAAATTGCAACTCCCAATTTGCTGGGAGTTGTAGCTTTGCAACAAATGGACATCCCGGCATGAAAACCACTAATAGAGTATAAAGAAGAAAGAAATAAAACTGCTCACCTAGAAAATCTAGTGTGTAGTTGAACTTCATGGTCCTAAAGTTTACCGAACCGTGCGGATTCGCTCTGTAGTGTTGTTCAATCTCTTGGCTACTTATGGAGCAATAGGCTGTGGACGTCGTCTACAAGACACAAAGATAAGAGAACCATCTCGGGTGAGCATTATTTTGCTTTATTACTGGTGTTTACTCTATTAGGACATATGGATATTACAGAGGTAGGTTCCCCGCTAGGGTGCCCCTCTCTATCAGCAACTGAAAAGAGCAGCTCCCACTCTAGACCATGTGACTGGGTGTGAGGTTATACTAAAATTTAAAAGATATAGTTAAAGGGGTGATCTCATGAGACATCCCTATTCAAAGAGTCATGGCCAGCCAGTCTTATAGTATCACACGGGGGCCACTAAGAATGTCCATGTATTACAAAATGGCTCCAGTCAGGGGCGTAGCTAAAGGCTCATAGGCCCTGGTACAAGACTTCAGCTTGGGCCCCCCTTCCCTCAGTGCTTTGTGGCCAGGGGCAGGGAAGCACATAGCCTTCCTGCTGCCTGAGGCAAAAATTGAAACGGCACCCCCTATGCCAAATACTCCAGCCAGAGGTGTAACTTGTCCAGCATGCACTTTCTATAATACTGCATAATCTACGGCACAAGGGTCTTTGGGCCCCCTCAGACTCCTGGGCTCGGTAGCGACTGCTACCTCTGCACCCCCTATAGCTACGCCTCTGGCTCCAGTCCAACTTATAGAGGAAGCATGGAGCAGAGAATTCCCCCTCTAAGATGTCCACATGCCCTAACATGGCATACGGACAGGGTTGTCTTCAGGACACAAACCCTTTAAGGAGAACCTGTGAGCTCTCCTGACACACGTTTTAGTAAATGCTTAAAGGGGTTGTCTGGGTTCAGAGCTGAACCCGGACATACCTTTCAATTCACCCAGGCAGCCCGCCTGAACAGGGCATCGGAGCATCCTATGCTCCAATGCCCTCCTTTGCCCTGCGCTAATTAGCGCAGGGCAAAGGAATTTAGCCCGGTGACGTACCGGGCTCTGCCAGGCGGAGGCTTCTGCCCGGCAGTGAGCCCGGTGACGTCATCGGCGCTGATGGGCGGGCTTTAGCGCTGCCCTAGCCATTCAAATGGCTAGGGCAGCGCTAAAGCCGGCCCATTACGGCCGGTGACGTCACCGAACTCACTGCCGGGCGGAAGCGTCCGCCCGGCAGTGAATGTTTATAAACAAAAGAGCCCTTGCCCTGCGCGATCCAGCGCAGGGCAAGGGAGGGCATCGGAGCATGAGATGCTCCGATGCCCTGTTCAGGAGGGCTGCGGGAGTCAAAACCTGGGTATGTCCGGGTTCAGCTCTGAACCCGGACAACCCCTTTAAATTTCCCATTAAATACTGTAATTATGGAGCATCTTTCCATAGAATTACGCATGTCGTTTCTCTGTTACCTCTCCTGGAAATGTATGAATAAATTGATTAGTGGATGTTACCATTCCCCCTTGTCAGTGGGGCGTGCAACTAGAAACTAGCACTGCCCTTTCCACACTCTTACAAGGTCTTCACTGATTGGACAGTGTCAGAGTCTAGAGGCACATCCTATAAATGATGGAAATGGTGACACTCATTACTCGTATATTGTCAGGAGGAATAACAGAGGGGAAAAAAACAGATCTAGGAAAAGGTGCTTCAGCATTAAATGAAGCCTCCATCTTCTCTTCAGTGTCTTCCACACCTGACAGGCCCTATAGGCTCACATCATCCACACATCCATTCTCTCTCTAGGAGCTTGCACTTTCTATTACATATGTACTGATGGTATATCCATTACTTACCTATGAACAGAGAAGACAGCAGCACATGTCACAACAGAAGAAATGAATCCCAAGACCAGGATCCACCAGAAAATCAAAGGTCTGCCTCTATTTTTGGATTTCTCTCACATATATATCTAGTAATATTGTTACTATTTTATTAATAAATATTTTTTAATTTTATGGGGGGGGTGATTAGTTGGTGCCATCATGGAGGTTTTGTGAAAAATGGTTTACTGGTAAAACTAATTCAGTTTTTTAACTTTACCCTCCACATCCTGCTTAGCATCAATACCTACCCTGTAGTGTTTTATAAAGGTGTGTGGATTGGACCAGGTTGCAAAACTGCTCTAGTTGAATGAGCTTTTAATCCCTCTGGTGGTTCTTTTCCCATAGTTTTATAGGATTCAAAATGGCCGACTTTAACCACCTAGTAACAGAAGATTTCAAAGCCTTCATCCCTTGAAATTGGATGAAAAGACTTAGATTGTCTCAAGGATACTGTGGCTGCTTGGTATTGATACATCTCCTAACATCCAATTCATGAAAAACTTTCTCTGCCTCTGCTTTTGGGTTTTCACAGAACAAAGGAAGAACAACCTCTCACAATGGTCAAGAATTTACCCTTCGAGCTGTGGTGATTGCAACAAGATTAGATATTTCAATCCAGTTTCTCCTAATAGTTCAAACGCTGGAAGAGTCAAAGCTGACAAGACAAGGTTTAAATTCCAAGGTGGGATATACAGTATGTTCTAATCCTGGGTCTGAGCCTATCTGTTCCTTTCAAAAATCTAATTAATCATGGATATACCGCTAGCTTTTCATCAAGGAAATACTTAGAACCGATACCTGAACTCTCAATGTACTTGGTTTAAGACCCTTGTTAAACCCTTGCTGCAGAAAATCCTAAATAGAGGGGATGTCACCAATATTATCCATAATGTTAGAAGCCCTACACCAGGAAATACATTCCTTCCAAATTTTATGATATATTTTACATTACCACCTTACAACTAGCTATCATGGTCTCAATTACTTTTTCCGATAATTCCTTAGATTTAAGAATCCTCCTTTCAGGATCCATGATGCCAGATGTGAGCTTTTCACCTCAGGATGAAAGCCTGGACCTTGGGACAACAAATCTGGACCCCAAGGAAGAGTCCAGGGCTCCGCCAGCACCATAGCTGATGCAACTGAAATAATCTGCCTTTTTACTTTCTGCTATCTTCCGATAAATCGCAGACAGTGGCATTATGTTCTGTTCTGCCCAACAAAATAGGTCGTCGGTCAGAGAATGGAGTATTTTGCTTTCTGTTCCTGCCTGACGATTTTTGTAGGGAACCACACTTCTGTTGTCAGACTGAATAAGAACATTCTGATTCCCAAAGCTAAACATCTCCGGGCCTTCCAGACGACTCTTAATTCTCTGTAATTTGAGGCTTTCCAACCCTGTATCTGGCTCCAAGCACCTTAGAAGGACAGATGTGCACCCCATCTCCAGAGACTGGCATCATGGTAATAATTTGAGGGACCTTCTCCTCCCAAGGTCCTCCTGACTCCAGATTTATTTTTAACTTCCACCAGCTTTAAGATGTTCATACCTGATCTGGAATCACAATTACCTTCTCTGGTGAATCTGATCTCCTGTTCCACTGTTGGAAAAGATATCTCTGAAGGGGCCGAGAATGGAAGTGTGCCCATCTTACTGCTGGAATTCAGGCTGTAAAGGACCCCATAGGAGCCATTGCTTGCCCAACTGTGAAAGATTGCCTTTTCTTGAAATCCTTGACCTGTCTCTGATTCTTTGCACCTTTTTTGTTGGAAGAAAACATTTCAAGCAATATTTTTGTGAATAATCTGGAAGCCGTCATGATCCCAAAGGGAAGAGCCTAAACTTGAAAATGTCTTATTTTTCTCCTTATATACACGGCTATTCTCTAATAATTCTGAAGAGAAGAATGGATAGGGATATGGAAGTTTGTGTCCTTTAGATCCAAGGAGACCATAAAAACTATTTTCTTGTAAAATATTTACTGTGTATTTTATTGACTCCATTTTGAGTTTTTCGTACTTTATGGACTTATTTAGTTATTAATTTGTTTATGAAATGAAATTTCCCATTTGGCGTTGGAACAAAGAAAATTCTGGAATAGTAACCCATGTCCACTTGGTCTTGTGGTACCTGAACTAACACCTACCTCTATGTCTAATAAAACTCCTGTCTAATTCCCTGTTCTAGAGTTTTTTGCAATTCTCCTGAGCTTTGAATCGGGGTAGCCACAAAATTTGTGGGAGGGGGCGTCAAGAACAGAATCATGTAACCCTGAGATAAGATGTTCATTAACCAAGGACTTGAGGAAATTTCTCCCCAGGGTTTCACAACCTCCTCTCTAATATCATCGCCTGTACACTTTTCTTAGAGAATTTTTCAGGTAATTTTACAGAACAAATCCCACATCTAATACAGTGGGATTTCTGCATACCTTTAGGTTTACCAGATGCATCGGTGTCACTCTATTCACACCAGGAATACACAAATTACTCACAATACTCCCATCTCAGGCACAGACACTGCAATAACACCAGACTCCACATACTCTCCAGTTATCGATATAGAAGCAACAGGAAGGCTGGAGGACGCCAAGTGCTTAAAAAAATATGTTTCATGGGTCAGAGGGCAACTTTCACCTTAACCCATGTGCCAGAATTCCAGCCAATCAGCACAACGAGCACCGCCGATGGGCTACTCCTCCACCTACAGCAGGCACTTCTAGAGGCAGTCTCACAAGGCACCTATCCAGGGGCGTAGCTAAAGGCTCATGGGCCCTGGTGCAGAGTTCAGCTTGGGCCCCCCTTCCCTCAGTGCTTTGTGTTCTTCTTATGCGGCACAAGGTTCTTTAGGCCCCCTAAGGCTCCTGGGCCCGGTAGCGACTGCTACCTCTGCACCCCCTATAGCTAAGCCCCTGCACCTATCGTGGCGTCACCCGCAGCGGGCAGCTGGTTACAACTGGAGTGACTCTGTGAGTGCACAGTTACCGTGGATGCTCCCCCTCCAGTGGTGAATGGAGGCACGGGAATCGGAGTATCCCGGCGGGCCCAAGGTAGGCCTCACTGCAGTCATACTGCTCCTCTATCCACCTGGAAGGGACAGGAAGACAATGAAGAGAAGATGGAGATGGACCCTTTCTAAGCTTCCTGTCCCTGCCTGGTGGGAGGAGGTCCATCTCATGGTGGGCGAAGGGGGGACTATTTTTTTTATTTTTTTATTTTTTTTACACAGGGTGTACTATGCGGTATAAAAATCATTTTCACTTTATTATACACATTGGTATGAGTTGTGCTGATACCAAATATGTATATTTGCTTATTTCACTATTTTTGCAATATATATTTATGATTTTTTTTTCTGAGGAAAATGGATTTAGTGTATCAATATCAGATCAGTGAGGGTCCAACACCCGACACCCCCACGACCAGCTGTTTCGGGCAACCACAGTGTCAGAAAGTATACAGTGTACGAAGCGGAAGCAGAAGGCTGTGTAGTTTCCAGCTCAACTCCCATTTACTTGAATAGTAGCTGAGCTGCAGTACCCGGCACGGCCACCACACAGTGTATGGCGCTGTGCTTCACACACTGCATAACTTCCAGTCCTGTAGCTGCCCAAAATAGCTGGTGTCAGATACTGATGATCTGTCCTGAAAATAGCTAATCAATATCTGTGGCCCAGACAACCCCCTTTTTTTATTTTTTTAAAAAACTTTATTGATTCATTTTTCCCACTTTGGAACTTCCAGTTTCATGATATTAATGACCTATTCATCAATTTCAGATTGGTGGAGGTGCGACTTTGGACACCGTGGTGGTCAGCTGTTTGAAGGGGCCGCGGCTCTGGTGCGAAAGATGTGTTCTCCTTACCTGCACGCTGTCTACGTTGTAGCTGTGGTGCGGTGTAATTAGAACTGTGAACGGGAGAGTAAGCTGTAATTACACTTCACCGCAGCTACAATGTAGACATTCAGGAGAACGCAGCTCTAGCACCAGCACTGCAATCCCTTCAAACAGCAGACCAGCAGGGGTGTCAAGAAACGGACCTCCACCATTCTGAAACTGATGACCTATTTTGAGGATAGGTCTTCAGTATCATGAAACCGGAATACCCCTTTTAACCATGTGACCCTTTGATCACTTCAATAATACACTGCAATAGTCCTGAATCGCAGTTTATTTTTTCTGACCAGCAACCTATTAGGCCCTGCTTTGGGCAGGGCCTAATAGGCCAATACACATGGCATATACAGGAGCCTGCCATAACAACCAATCGCTACTCCCTGTTCAGTTGCAGTCCCATCATGTTATTCCCTATCCCAGGCTACAGTATTGATCAGAAACTTTGGTGGAGGTCCTATTTAAAGGGAATTCCCTATACAATTGGGTGTTAGACATATAATCCTACCTCAAACATATGCCATTTACCGCATTCAGCCAGGTAGAACCAACCCCACTGTGTTTCAGAAACGTCCATGTCCTCTGTTACATCGATGTCAATGGTTGCCCCCATTTTTTGTGTTGGTCGACAACATTCAACCTGAAACATAAATCGTCATTAGTCATTCAACTTTAGAAACTGCCGAGTATAATTTTTAAAAAGGTTGACAAAAGAGAATAAATCAAGGAATAATATCATTAGAGAATGACCTATTGTTTAAATCACATATTTTTAAAGAATTTTTGGTGGTGACTTGGTCTGTACAGATCACTTTACTGCAGTTATCTGCTTATCTGTCATTCTAATCCTGCCTGTAATGATATCACCTCTGTGTATAGATAAGACAGGATCCACCATTGACAATAGGTGATTGTCACAGCTTATCTATTCTTCCCTTATACAACGACCTCTGCACAGGTCACAGAGCATGTCTAGAAAACTCTCCCATAGTAGTCAATGAGGTCCCATCCTGTCCATTGTGTCTATGGCCCATGCAGCTGCCATAAAGCAATTTTCTTAATGCTGTTAAGAACAGCTCAAGCAAGATGGCCTCCCCCATAATCATGATCAGGAAACAGAATAAGAAAATATGAAAGTGAGATGTCTTGCTATCTGGCAGGAAAAAATGTTGGTGACACATTCTGGGGGATCTGGCGGTAATCATCCAGTCACCGCCGGATCAATCTGCAGGAAGCCACAGATCTTCTAGTTCTGCAGTGGCCACTGCAGGAGAAGTGTGGTATTGCAGGGTGCGCATTCCACTGGGAGACTCTATAATACATGGTAAGGCTTCATTCACACGACCGTATGTGTTTTTGCGGTCCGCAAATTGCGGATCCGCAAAAAAAACGGATGACGTTCCGTATGGCATCCGTGTTTCCGTTTTTTTTGCGGATCCATTGTAACAATGTCTATCCTTGTCAGCAAAACGGACAAGAATAGGACATGTTCTATCTTTTTTGCGGAACGGAAATACGGACATACGGAAACGGAGTACCTTCCGTTTTTTTTCCGGACCCATTGAAATGAATGGTTCCGCATATGGTCCGCAAAAAAAAACAGAACGGACACGGAAACAAAATACGGTCGTGTGAATGAAGCCTAAGGCAGAGTCCTCCAGAACAGGAGCTGCTCTTTCCAGCAAGTCTCTGTATGACACTAGGCACTGGCGTGGTCACTAGGACACCGTACGCCCTCTTATGGCATGTAGACGCCAATTCTTTACTGGCGGAATGGCCACAGATTTATACCCGCTGCGATAATTACCATCTCTCGTCTTGGTAACCTGCTCTGCTTCCTTACACCACAGCCATGAAGGTAGAATGGTCGCCTAGGAAGAGAAAGGACATCATTATTTCCTCATCCAGTCCCGATGCCCGTCCCATGCTACAGTGCCTGCAGAATGTAACACTCCTGACCTATCCCCTAGAATAGGTCAGTGATATCAGATGGCACCCCCGCCAGTCAGGTGTCTGGCCTTCGGACAGCACAGCTCAGTACAATGAGTAGTGGCCTTGAATGGCACTTCTCAGAAATTTCTAGGAGTATTAATAGAGAAACGGCAGAGTTTTATTTCATGGGGAAGACAAGTATTTACTAGAACAGACATGTCAGGACATCGGACAGGTGACTATGACCGAGCTGTAATACCAGGCACAGACCATGGACAGGGGCGCTGTTTCTGGAAGAAAGCGTCATTCTTTTCAAGGATGTCTGGATGACCCATTGACTTTAATGGGATCCGGCCAGTTTCCGGCATGCAGCACTATTTTGTCCATCTGACAGCTGGCATTTATGGTGGATCAGCCCGCCGGATTATCAAGGCAGCTGTGAACGAAGCCTAACAGCTCTCCGGACATGTTTATTTATAGTAAATACTTGCACAGCATTCCCTCTGTTATTCCTCTTGGAAGTGTTGACATAATATAGCACACTAAGTGTTACCATTTCCCTTCTCAGCAGGACATGTCCCTAAACACTCAGTCAGCACTGACAATGTCATACATTAACATGGGGAAATGGTTGCACCCAGCTGTGAATTAAGTCATACATCGCCAGGAGGAATAATAGAGGGACAACACAGCACAGTGTCTTGGAATAGTAGGCGGCTGGTTGGTGATGTCACAATGTATAGATAGAACAGACACACACTACTGTATGTGATCAGGTCCATGTCTTGTCTGGTACAGCCGCTCTGCCCTATTCACTGGAACTGCAATACCAGACACAGCCAAGGATATGAGTGGCGCTGTTCCACAATGGGCCATATCTGGAAAAGCAAGGCAAGCTTAATGTCCGCCCGACTGGGCAGCTTTCCCAGAAGTGAGCGTACCTACCTGCTCTCTAGGTATAAGCCTGGGACAGCAGCTGTCACTTATCTCTGTGTCTGTGAAAGTTGGGTGACCCCACTAGGTCCCCCCTGTACGTATACAGGGATGACCTAGGTAATGGGAAAGCTGGGGTATTGGCACAATGGCTGTCACATACACTCTGCATAAACCGGCCAGTCAGGAGGCCAGGAAAGCCGGGTGACAACCTCCCTGGAAGCTGCACTGGTACAGAACGGTTGTCACCCGGCTTCCAGCACAGGACAGCCCCAAGGACTCCCCAGTTTTGGCGCATTCTCTGTAACCCCTGCTGTGCGGGAGCAGGTGACCCCAGCCCTTACCTCCAGAGGCGCACAATGGCCGCAGTCTCCGCACAGCCAGCCTCAGGATCTGTACAGGTTTGGGCAAGATCTCTATAGGATTCCTAGACTCCTTGCGTCACCATGACAGCGCAGCGCCGCCCCGTGCACCTACCTGCTCCCTGCATTCACTTCCTGGGCTCCGCTCAGCTGCTACCAGGAAAACGAAACGCCAGAGGTGGGCGGGGCCTGGCACTGTGACGAGACAGCTGGGCGGAGCTCTCGGATTAAAGGGCCCGGTCCCTTTTTTACTGTAACCCTGCGGATGTGTTCTTACTGGGACATGGAAAATCCTCATCATTGTATGTACTGGCAGAACATCAGGAGTCTATGAAAAGGTGCAATTACCGTCTTAGATAGATAGAAGTTAGATAGATATGAGAGAGCTAGATAGATATTGGATAGATATGAGATCGATAGATATAGACAGATATATATATATTAGATACATAGATGTAGAGAGACAGATATGAGATAGAAGATAAATTAGAATACATAGATAATTATAATGAAAGCGGCACAGCAATCAAAAAAAGTAAGGATGTGCCAGCGGCTGTGGAGGTGGTTCAGCATCCAAGAAAATAAAGAAATTTCACGGCACACCCACAGATGTGATTTCAAAGTAGTGTTTTTTAATTACCAGAGCAACGTTTCAGTCCTCTTAGGGCTAATGCACACAAACGTATCTTCTTTCCATGTCCGTTCCGGGTTTTTTTGCAGACTGTATGCTGAACCATCAATTTCAATCAGTCCGCCAAAAAACCAGAAGGTACTCCGTGTGCATTCTGTTTCCGTATGTCCTTTCCACAAAGAATAGAACATGTCCTATTTATGTCCGCATTACAGACAAGGATAGGACTGTTCTATTAGGGGCCAGCTGTTCCGTTTTGCAAAATACGAAATGCACACGGACGTCATCCGTATTTTTTGCAGATCCGTTTTTTTGGGGACCGCAAAATACATACGGTCGTGTGCATGAGGCCTTACTGAGACTTTTCTCAAGCACTCTTCCCCCATATTCTGACAGGTCTGTGTAAGAGGATTTACAGATATGCTGGTAGATAGGCAGATTATTCCTGCGAATGATCGTTCCTGACAATCTTTCAGTGTAAATGTGCTACCAATCACCTAATGAACGAGTGAAACGCTCGTTCATCATGTGATCCTGTTGTTCGTGCTGGCACATCAATCATTTTTCCTGGGCAGCAGATCGTATGGTCTAAACAGCAATCTACTGCCCAGAAACAATATAATAATAATCTTTATTTATACAGCACCACAATATTCTGCAGCGCCTTACAGTTCAGAGCGTTCATGTATAAAACAAATGACATCATAAAGTTACCAGCTAATATACAACTGGAACACTATGAGTCAGGGCCCTGCTCGCAAGAGCTTACAATCTATGAGGAATTGGTGGTGACACATAAGGTAGTCGATTGTTATATTATGTAGTCCAGCCATATCTGTACTGAAAGGAGTGGTGTAGGTCGATCTGCATGTGCTAGTGCATTGGGTAGTAGGACTGTCAGAAGACTGAGTTCAGGTCTGAAGAGTTGGGGAGGGGAGGTTACTGGGGGGAGAGTCAGTTTAGGAATCATGATAGGCCATGGTACTGAAAGCTAAATGTACTGATAGTCTGTCCAATGGGGGCTGTGTAGAGACAGAAAAGTAGAGGACCTAGGACTGAACCCTGAGGAACCCCAACATCAAGAGGAAGAGGAGAAGAAGTAGAGAATGATACACTAAAGGAACGGCCATAGGAAGAGAAACAGGAGAGAACAGTATCCTTAAGGTCAATTGACTGGAGCATGGTGGAGTTTTTGGTCTAGCGTATTAAATGCTGCAGTGAGATCCAGAAGAATCAGTAGAGAATAGTCGCCATTCCTTTTTGCTGTCAGGAGATCATTAGACACTTTAGTAAAGGCAGTTTCTGTAGAATTGAGAGGGTGAAAGGCAGATTGTAAGGAGTCAAGAAGAGAGTTTTCAGAAAGATACCTTATTAAGCGAGTGTAGACAAGACATTCCGGGTGTTTCAAGATGAAGAGGAAGTTAGAAACAAGTTGGTAGTTAACAGCACAGGTCAGATAACGTGATGGTTTTTTTTAGTAGTGAGGCTAAAACCGAATGTTTGAAAGAGGACAGAAAGATAGAAGAAGAAGAGAGAGAGGTTACATATTGTAGTAAGGTTAGTAATGACAGCCGGGGAGAGGGACTGAAGGAGGTGTGAGGGAATTGGATCAGTGCTGCAGGAGACTTTTTTTATCAGTTATAGGGTCAAAAGAGGAGAGAGAGCATGTGGAAGTGTGGGAAGGAGGATTGAAATTGGTTGGGGAATGGGAGATTATTTCCTACCAGAAGTTACCAATCTTGTCTCTGAAGTAGGTTGCCGTGTCATCTGCACAGAGGTCAGTGATGGGTTCTTGAACTTTAGGGCTTACAAGGGAATGAAAAGTGTCAAAGAGTTGTTTGGGGTTATTTGAGAGTGAGGATATGAGAGAGGTGAAGTACTTCTGGTTGGCAAAGTTAAGTGCCAAATTGTGTGTTTTAAGCATAAATTTATAATGGCAGAATGCTGATAGTCAAGATTTTCTCCATAAGCATTCTGCACATCTGGAGCACCGCTGGAGAAAACGTGTTTAAGGTGTATTCCAGGATTGACGTGTTCCATGTTGGGATGGTTGGATTGATACTGGAGTAGCTTTACCCAGGGTGATTTTGAGGGTATGGTTGTAATGATTGACAGCCTGGTCTGGACAGGAGAGGGAAGAGATTGGGGTAACAGCTAACTGTAAGGTGTCAATGCGTTGCAGTTAATGGTGTGTAGGTTTCTATACATAGGATTGTCGTGAGAACAGTGATATGTTTTTATACCAAAGGAAAAAAGATTGTGATTGTCAGAAAGTCGGAAGGATGAATTAGTAAAGTTTGAGACTTAGCAATGATGGAAGAAGACTAGATCAAGTGCCCTGTTCATGCGTGGCAGAGGAAGTAAATTGTGATAGGCCAAGAGAGTAGGTTGCAAAGTGAGAGACTGATGGGGAGATAGGATCATCAAAGGGGATATTAAAATCACCCATAATAAGAGTTCAGAAGATAGGAAGCTAAGCAGCAAACTGCTCCAGGAATTGGAGGGGAGAGCCCGTGGGGCAATAGACAACAGCAATTCGCAGGGAGAATTGGCGAAGAGTCTGATGGTATGGATCTCTAAAGAGGGGAATGTGACAGTGCACAGGGGGAATGACCTGAAATGTGCACTGAGGAGAAAGTAGTACGCTTATTCCACCATGCCTGTCATCAGATCTGAGGGTATGGGAGAAGTGAAGTCCACCATTGAATAAGGTGGCAGGGGAAGCAGTGTCAGAATGTTGAAGCCAGGTTTCTGTAAGGGCCAGCAAGTTCAGAGATTGTGAGAGGAAGAAGTCATGGATTGTGGGGAGTTTATTCAGAATACACGTTCCAGAGCGCACAGTTAAAAGAGACTGGAGAAGATGTACAGGGAATATTAATAAGATTTTTAGGGTTTCTATGTGGCAGGTGAGAAGAAATTAGTGATAGAAGGAAGACAATGGATTTGGCAAAACATCCCCTGCAGCTAGTAGCAGGAGAACAGAAAGAGACAGAAAGTTGTAAGGGTGTTTTTTATGCTGCACCATGGAGGAAGATGGGTCAGGGTGATGTACACCATGTTCCAAATTATTATGCAAATGATATTTATCTCTGATTTTCCTAAATGGTCGGTGCAAATGACAGTCAGTGTAATAAAAGTTATCACCCGTTAGAGTATACATCGAATTTTATTGAACAAACCTCCCAATGATAACAGTATATTCTTCAAAAATAAAAAAAACCTCAAAATGCACTGTTCCAAATTATTATGCACAGTAGAGTTTCTAAACATTTTATATGTTTTTAATAACTGAAAATGCTCATCTGTGGAATTTGCAGCATTAGGAGGTCACATTCACTGAAATAAAAAGCTATTTAAATCCAAAACATCCTAACAGGCCAAGTTACATGTTAACATAGGAACCCTTCTTTGATATCAACTTCACAATTCTTGCATCCATTGAACTTGTGAGTTTTTGGAGAGTTTCTGCTTGAATTTCTTTCCATGATGTCAGAAAAGCCTCCCAGAGCTGCTGTTTTGATGTGAACTGCCTCCCACCCTCATAGATCTTTTGCTTGATGATACTCCAAAGGTTCTCTATAGGGTTGAGGTCAGATGAAGATGGTGGCCACACCATGAGTTTATCTCCTTTTATGCCCATAGCAGCCAATGACACAGAGGTATTCTTTGCAGCATGAGATGGTACATTGTCATGCACGAAGATGATTTTGCTCCTGAAGGCACATTTCTGCTTTTTGTACCATGGAAGAAAGTTGTCTGTCAGAAACTCTATATACTTTGCAGAGGTCATTTTCACACCTTCAGGAACCCTAAAGGGGCCTACCAGCTCCCTCCCCATGATTCTGGCCCAAAACATGACTCCACCTCCTTGCTGACGTTGGGACATGGTGGCCATCCACCAACCATCCACTACTCCATCCATCTGGACCATCCAGGGTTGCACGACCCTCATCAGTAAACAAGATTGTTTGAAAATTAGTGTTCATGTATGTCTGGGCCCACTGCAACCGTTTCTGCTTGTGAGCACTGGTTAGGGGTGGCCAAATAGTAGGTTTATGCACCACAGCAAGCCTTTGAAGGATCCTACAACTTGAGGTTCGAGGGACTCCAGAGGCACCAGCAGCTTCAAATATCTGTTTGCTGGTTTGTAATGGCTTTTTACCAGCTGCTCTCTTAATCCGATGAACTTGCCTGGCGGAAACCTTCCTCATTCTGCTTTTATCAGCATGAACACGTCTGTGCTCTGAATCAGCCACAAATCTCTTCACAGTACAATGATCACGCTTAAGTTTTCGTGAAATATCTAATGTTTTCATCCCTTGTACAAGGCATTGCACTATTTGATGCTTTTTGGCAGCAGAGAGATCCTTTTTCTTTCCCATTTTACTTGAAAACAGTGGCCTGCTTAATATTGTGGAACATCCCGTTTTCCTTTAATTGGGCTCACCAGGCAAACTAATTATCACAGGTATCTGAGCTTGATTTCAGTGATCCAAAGAGCCCTGAGACACAATACCATCAATGAGTTTCATTGAAAAACAAAAAATTTAATCTTTATGACACTTAAATCCAATTTGCATAATAATTTGGAACATGGTGTATGAGGGTAAGGCCTCTTTCACACTAGCGTTAGCACGGATCCGGCACCTAAAGGGTGCCAGCGGATCCGTGCTAACGCTGATACATGTGTGGAGCTGGAGCAGCGATCCGGCCCCACACATGTTAACACAGACACACAGACATACAGTACATACATACAGACATACATACATACTGACATACTCCAGGGACGCCGGCAGAACGTCTTCACGCGCCTCCTGCGCGCAGTGATGACGATTCCCCACAGCGCCCTCTGCTGGGCACAGTGGGGAAACGTCATAGCTGCGCGCAGGAGGCGCGTGAAGACATGCTGCCGGCGTCCCTGGAGTATGTGAGTATGTATGTGTGTATGTATGTCTGTATGTATGTCTGTATGTATGTATCTATGTATGTAGCCGGATCCGGAATGACCCCCCATTGGAAATCAATGGAGGACAGATCCAGATTACTGGTGTGTCCACACCAAACGGATCCGTCCCCATTGACTTGCATTGGGGGTCATTCCGGATCCGTCTTGGTGCGGATGCATGCTGCGGTTTGTTCTCCGGTCTGAAGACGGAACGGAATGCTTTCAGGAACATTCCGTTGTCTTCAGTTCAGTTTTGTCCCCATTGACAATGAATGGGGACAAAACTGAAGCGTTTTTTCCGGTATTGAGCCCCTATAATGGAACTCAATACCGGAATTTAAAAACGCTAGTGTGAAAGTAGCCTAAAAAGTGTATGTGAACTGAACATGGGTGAGGGAAGATGGGAGGGACTGATGAGGAGAGAAGGGACAGAGGGTGGAAGTTGTGGGTGAGTTTGAAGATAGCCAGCTGCAACGATGAAGACCAAAGCAATAAATTGAGTGAAAGAATACTGTAACATACTTGTGCTGTGTATAGATTTGTGTACAGCACCTTTGTCTCCTGCCCTGTCTAACTGCCATGATAAATGCCAGGTGCTCTTGGCTCGTGTATGACCCCCTGCGAGAAACAATGATTCTGTATGGGGATGAGCAATGGCAATAGCGATCCCTCATCCTCATACTGTGGAGGTGATCACTTTTTGTAAATATGGCGCTGTCCTTCACTGAACGAGCTGCTGACTGTCAGGAAGGAATGCTTCCTTCCCCACAATCTGCTGCTGCTCAGCCTGTGTAACTGCGCCTTTAGGCTTGGATTACAAGTTGCAGCTGCCTCATGGAGCCAAAAGCCTTCCCATCTGCGGCATCCAATGGGTGCACAATTTGGTATGTAAAACTAAGCTGTTAATTTCAAAACATTTAGCCAGTGGCTACCATGTGTGGGTGAGATTTCAACTTCATGAGAAAACTGGAGCTTGGAAAAGCAGGGCCCATTCACACAACGGGTTTTACTGCAGAGCGCCGGTTTATGGCTGCGGCCATGGATTTAAGCCGCCGCCGCTCTGCAATCCTGAGCTCTGCCTCTCAGTGAGATGTGTGGGAGACAAAGAGGAAGCGGCTGCCGACGCATTTTCAGGAGGATTTTGCCATGGTTGTACACACCAAAATTCCACAGTAAAACCCGTTGTGTGAATGGGCCCTGAGGCTGCTTTTCCAAGCTCCATTTTTCTCATGCAGTTGAAATCTCACCCACACATGGTAGCCACTGGCTGCATGTTTTCATCCTTAGCACTGGCTCTCTTTGAAATGAATGGGAGGCAGAGAGGATGTGGCTGCCAGGGGGCTTTCCACAAAAATTTTTGGCGAGGCTGTCTGCACCAAAATTCCACAGTAAAACCCGTTGTGTGAATGAGCCCTTAGGCTACATTCACATGAAGTCTGTTAAAACAACAAAAAGGACGTTTTTTTCACTGATACCTTTCTAAGAAACGGTCGTTAAAAACGGTCTCCTTCAATTGTATGGTGGCTGTCGGTCATTGAAAAAAGACAAAATAGGACATGTCCTATTTTTTGAGGGTCATTATTCATGGCCCGTCAAAAACAGACATGTGAATGACCCTTAGACTACCATTGTTCGTGTGAATGTAGCCTAAAACCACATGGCAATTAACAATGAGCTAACACAGTTCTTTAGCAAACCGCACCATTGTGCATGACCGCCTGTCCATAGTGGTGTCCACTGCTCAAAAGTGAGCAAGTGTTCCTTAAAGGGGTTATGTCACATATTTTCACCTCTCTACAGGAAAGGTTAAAAATATTGGATCCCGGTCAGAACCTCAGCAAGTCTCCTCTTGGAAAGGAGTGGTAGTGCACATCAGTCCACTGAGCCATTTACATCTATGGGAGTGAGGTGGCCCTACATCAGTCTCATAAAAGTGAATGGAGCGATGGACAAACATGCACTACTGGTCCATTCAGAGGGGACTCAGGGACCCTCGCTCTCGGGATTGCTTGGGGTCCTGAGGTGTGAACCAGAGCACTCTTATGTTGTCCACCCTGGTGGTGGGGGCGGACTAGGAGTAAAAAAAACAGTGGCAGAATCTGTGGAGCAGCAACTACTGCCAGATAAAGATGGCTGCCATTGTTGAAAGACCTCACAGGTCTTTTTTAGGTTATGTCCACACGTTTCTGCTTCTAATCTGCAGCATTTTTTGTTTCTAATTTTCTTGCTGATACGTTGATTTCTTTACATTGAAGCACAGGTCAATATGGAAATTGCTAAAACTGTATTCACTTTGCTGGAACTGTACAACACTGCAGATCTGTTGCCTGAAAATCTCGGAAATATGCAGCATTTCAGTCATGTAGGGTTGCCACCTTTCCCAACAAAAAATACAGGCCAAGTTAAGCCACACCCCAAAGGAGGTGTAGTTATGGGGCATGGCTTAACACAGGGTGTTAAGTTGCTATGTCATAATGTGACTCTCAGTATTAATAATGACCCCCATTAGTGCCCCCAGTAATAGTAATGCCTCAATTAGTGCCCCACAAAATTAATAATCCTCCCATTAATTCCCCCCAGTAATAGTAATGCCCCCATTGGTGCCCCCCAGAATTAATAATGCCCCCATTAGTGCCCCTCAGTAATATTAATGCCACAGTTAGTGCCCCCCAGAGTTAATAATGCCCCCATTAGCCCCCCAGAATTAATAATGTCCTCATTAGTGCCCCCTAGAATTAATAGTGCCCCAATTAGTGCCCGCAGTAATAGTAATGCCCCCATTAGTACCCCCTAGTAATATTAATGCCACAATTAGTGCCCCCCAGAGTTAATAATGCCCCCATTAGCCCCCCAGAATTAATAATATCCTCATTAGTGCCCCCTAGAATTAATAGTGCCCCAATTAGTGCCCGCAGTAATAGTAATGCCCCCTATTAGTACCCCCTAGTAATATTAATGACCCAATTAGTGCCCCCACAATTAATAGTGCCCCAGTAATAGTAATGTCCCAATTAGTTCCCCCCAGTAATATTAACGGCCCCAATAGTGCCCCCTAGAATTAATAGTGCCCCAATTAGTGCCCGCAGTAATAGTAATGCCCCCTATTAGTACCCCCTAGTAATATTAATGACCCAATTAGTGCCCCCACAATTAATAGTGCCCCCAGTAATAGTTATGCCCCCATTAGTACCCCCAGTAATAAAAATGCCCCCATTAGCAACCCCAGTAATAGTAATGTCCCCATTAGTGCCCCCCAAAATTGATAACACCTCTTCTCTGCTTGTGCAAAAAAAATAAATTAAAAAAAAGAACTCACCCCATCCATTTGATCGCGCCGCGGTGAACACTCGCTGCTGACTGGATGCTCAGGACAGGACTTGCGCTCCAGCGTGAAGATGTTTCACAGGTCCTGCTGCTTCCAGTCAATGCTGTGAAACGTCATCACACTGGAGCACTGGTCCGGTCCTGTCCTGAACATCCAGTCAGCAGTGAGTGTTCATCATGGCGCCAGTGGATGAGGTGAGTTATTTATTTAGTGGGAGATCAGCGGGAGTTAAAGGCTGTACTAATGAGCGCTCCACAGTGGAAGCGCTCATTAGTAACAGTCCATATAGGAAAATTCCAGCAATTATTATGCCGGTAAAAACAGCTGGGTGGCATCCCTACAGTCATGTGTGGACGTACCTAAAAAACACCACCTGCACACGTTGAGGATTACGTTTTTATTTTCCGTGTAGATTCTTGTGTTGAAAAACCGCATAGTGTTACAGTACCAACAAAGTGTGTGAGATTGCACAAATTTAATGTACACTTTGTTTTATGGTTCTGTGCAGAAATTGACCTGCCATGCAGATTTTGAAATCCACAACCTGTACAAGGAAGACCTGCGGCAAAACTGCATCAAATGTGGTTTTTGTTGCGGATTTGATAAAGAAATGCACAGAGATCTGCCTTAAAACTGCATGGATTTTCTATTTTGAAATTCGCACCCATTTGAAGGCACCCTTAGGCCCTGTTCACACGACACGGACACAGCAGCAAAAAAGTGGCAGGAACATCAGCCCCGGCAAATTTACTTAGGCTTCATTCACACGTCCTGGAAATGGGTCCGCATCCGTTACGCAATTTTGCTGAACGGGTGCAGACCCATTCATTTTCAATGGGGCCGCAAAACATGCGGATGGCACACATCTGCACTTCTGGTCTGCGGCCCCGCAAAAAAATAGAACATGTCCTATTCTTGTCCGGAGCCACGGACAAGAAAAGGCATTTCTATTATAGAGCTGGCCATGTGCGATCCACAATGACATACGGACGTGTGATTGAAACCTTAGGCTACTTTCACACTAGCGTTCATTTTTTTCCAGTATTGAGCTCCATCATAGGGGCTCAATACCGGAAAAAAACGCTTCAGTTTTGTCCCCATTCATTGTTAATGGGGACAAAACTGAACTGAAGAGAACGGAATGCTCCTAAATGCATTCCGTTCAGTTCAGTTGCGTCTCCAGACCGGAGAACAACCTGCAACATGCTGCAGTTTGCTTTCCGTCCTGGGGATCCGGAACAAGACGGATCCGGCATGACCCCCAATGCAAGTCAATGGGGGCGGATCCGTTCTGTGTGATGAGGCGCCAATGAGGCGAGGTGAGGCACGGCCCTGGTGACTAGTGGGGGCGGCAGCGGCGGCAGGCCAGCAGGAGATGAGCGCTTCCATGATACAGATGCTTGTGCTGCGGCGGAGCAGGGGAAGGAAGGAGAGGCATGTCCCTTCCCTGTTCCTCTATCAGAGGCCGACTCAGGCAGCGCGATGACGTCATCGCGCCGCCTGAGCCGTGCATCGCGGGACACAGGCTACTAGAGGCCTGCATCGCATCGCTGCCAGCCTGATGGAGGTAAGTATAAGTGTTTATTTTTTTAATATGGTAAAATACAGAACAGGGGCATCTATGGGAGCACTTAATGGACCATGATTGGGGGGGCATCTATGGGGGGCACTTACTGGCTCATATATGGGAAGCACTTTCTGGCACATATTTGGGGGGCATCTATGTGGTGCAACTTACTGGCACATGATTGGGTGGGAATCTATGGGGGGGCACTTCTTACTGGCACATAATTGGGGGGGAATCTATGGGGGGCATTTACTGGTACATGATTGGGGGGCATCTATGGGGGGCACTTACTGGCCCATGATTGGGGGGCATCTCTGGGGGGCACTTACTGGCACATATTTGGGGGGCATCTATGGGGGGGCACTTACTGGCACATGATTGGAGGCACTTACTGACACATGATTGGGTGGGCTTCTATGGGGGCACTTACTGGCACACAATTGGGTGGGCATCTATGAGGGGCACTTTTTACTGGCACATGATTGAGGGCATCTATGGAGGGCAGTTCTTACAGGCACATTATTGGGGCACTATGAGGGCACTTCTTACTGGCACATTGTTGGGGGGCATGGTACTAGTATTATCAAGGGCTTTATCTGTTTCTGTAGTATAATATTGGGGAGCACAGCTGCACTGTATTGGGGGTGGTAGGATGATTTGTCCAGAAGATGGGAGGATTATGGAAAAGTAGTAAACTAAGATTTTTTTTGTCAACCTGCAGAGATGAGAAATGGCTGAAAAATAGAGTCTGGTCTGAACATCTACATTAAAGGAGACGTCACTGGATGTAAGAGGTATGAGGCATGGTATCACCCTGGATGTTCTGTAGTGATATATGTAATGTTAGGAGGGAAGGAGGAGGGAAGGGGTTAGGTTGAGAATTTGATATGGGGGGGGCGCTTTTTCAATTTTCGCCTCAGGCAGCAGAAAGGCCAGGTGCACCCCTGTGTGTGACACAATAGAAACCGGATCCGTCCTCCATTGACTTTCATCCGTCCCAGCAATGTTAAAGATAATACAACCGGATCCGTTCATAATGGATGCACACAGTTGTATTATCAGTAACGGAAGCGTTATTGCTGAACCCTGATGGATCCAGCAATAACGCTAATGTGAAAGCAGCCTAATGCCTTATTCACACGTCAGTGTTTAAGGCCCCATTCACACGTCCTGAATTTTCATCCGCATCCTATCTGCGTCCGTTCTGCAATTTCGGACGTTTTTTGCGGATAGTATGCGGATCCATTCATTTCAATGGGTCCCGAAAAAATGCGGACATTGCACCGTATGTTGTCCACATCCGTTTCTCTGTTCCGTTCCGTTTTGCGGATCCGCAAACAGAAATCCACCTGTCCTACTTTTCCTCTGATTTTGCGGTCCGTAGCCCAATGAAAGTCTATGGATCCGCAAAAATGCGGATGACATGCAGAAAGGCATCCGTATGTCATCTGCATTTGCGGATTTCGTTCCAGGAGGGTAGGAAAAAAAAAAAAAAAAAGAATTGATTCCTCCTTACGTTTTTTGCGGATCCGCAAAAAAAGGATGACATACTGATACATCCTTTCCATTCAGTTGGGAATATTGGTAAGAAACTATTCCATTCAGGGAAAGAAGTAGTTTTTCACTCCAGGTGCACGGACTGCCAAAGATGCACCTAATTTGTGATGAGGTGCATGCCTTGTCATAAATTAGGCGCATCCTACGGCAGCACAGACGGGAACCAAAGATTGACGTAAAACACTAGTCTTTGTAACTGATGAACTAGGCCTGACTGTGTAAAAGGTAGCTTCTTTTTTTGCCACCTGTCGGGTTTTTTTAGCGTTTTTTTGCACTCAGTGGGGGTCATTTATCAATGGTCAGCTTTTTACGCTGTTCTTTGATAGCCCCTGTGCTGCCGGAGGAGGTGTCTAATTTATGACAAAGCGCAGGCCTCGTCATAAATTAGGTGCACCTCCAGCAGTCCATGCACTTGGGGGGAGATTTTTTTCAAAACTGGTGTAAAGTAGAACTGGCTTAGTTGTCCATAGCAACCAATCAGATTCCACCTTTCATTTTTCACAGCTCCATTGGAAAATGAAAGGTGGAATCTCATTTGGTTGCTATGGGCAACTAAGCCAGTTTTCCTTTACACCAATCTGATAAATCTCCCCCCTGGAGTGAAAACTACTCTAGTCCTAGACTGGAATAGTTTCCAGGCGAAAATGTTAGTAAATTTGCCGGGAGAACACGTACAGCACATGTCCGTGAAACACTGACGTGTGAATGAGGCTTTAAAGGAAATCTGTCACTTGTTTTAATGATATTAAAGTATTAGTATAGCCATGACCAATAAAATACCTTCTTTCTTCTTGTAGTCTTCTTTCTTTGTTTTATAGTCTGGTTCTCTTGTAAATCCAATTTTTATAATATGCTAATTTTTCCACAAGGAGCCCAGAGCATTCTTCTCGTTCCATGTAGCCCAGTAACACCCCCCTCCTGTGCCCAGCCCGCCTTCTTTCAAATCCTAAGAACACCTCTTCAATACAGAAGTACACGCCCACATCAGCATCGTTCGCCGCCGCCCCCCCCTCCGCTACGTCTGTGGAGTGATTTAACCACTCCTACTGATGCCCGGCTTCCAGCACCGAAATCTCGCGCAGGCGCAGTACAGCTGAATGCCTGCGCCTGCGCGATATACATACTGAGGGAACAACTTCAAAAGCGTCACTGAGCATGCGCCCAGCCCAGTGACGTAATCGATCAGCTGTTCTCATACCGAGCATAGGAGAGGAAGCGGGCCTGAAGCGCTTCCTACGTCAGCAGAGTCAGCATCCTTGTGTGTGCTGGAAGCCGGGCATCAGTAGGAGTGGTTAAATCACTCCACTGACGTAGCGGAGGGGGGCGGCGGCGAACGATGCTGATGTGGGCGTTTACTTCTGTATTGAAGAGGCGTTCTTAGGATTTGAAAGAAGGCGGGCTGGGCACAGGAGGGGGGCGTTACTGGGCTGCATGGAACGAGAAGAACGCCCCTCTGGGCTCCTTGTGGAAAAATTTACATATTATAAAAATTGGATTTAGGCTACTTTCACACTAGCCTTTACTACGGATCCAGCGGGTGAAGGGGCCCGCCGGATCCGTAGTGATAATACAACCTTGTGGATCCATAATGAACGGATCCGGTTGTATTATCTTTAACATCTTTTAAACGGATCCGGAATTAACTCCATTGAAAGTCAATGGAGGACGGATCCGTTTACTAGTGTGTCACACCAAACGGATCTGTCCCCATTGACTTGCATTGGGGGTTAATTCCGGATCCGTCTTGGTGCGGATGCCTGGACCGGAGAGCAAACTGCAGCATGCTGCGGTTTGTTCTCCGGTCTGAAGACGGAACAGAATGCTTTTAGGAGCGTTCCGTTGTCTTCAGTTCAGTTTTGTCCCCATTGACAATGAATGGGGACAAAACTGAAGCGTTTTATTCCGGTATTGAGTCCCTATGACGGAACTCAATACCAGAATTCCAAAACGCTAGTGTGAAAGTAGCCTTACAAGAGAACCAGTCCTTGAAACAAAGAAAGAAGACTACAAGAAGAAAGAAGGTATTTTATTGGTCATGGCAATACTAATACTTTAATATCATTAAAACAAGTGACAGATTTCCTTTAAGGGTGATGTAAAACAGCCTGTACAACAACGTTTTGTCACATGGGCGTTTAAAAAAGTTACAAAATGGGGTATTGCCATTAGTAACATAAAAAATGATTTAGCTTCTTTGGATAAAAGGTCCAAACTGTGGAAATTGCAGTTCAGTGTTTCCAAATGTAAAATAATGCACTTGGGGAGAAGGAACCATCGGTCTGGGTTTCGTTTCAGCAGTTCTGTGTTAGTGAGGACTTCAGAAGAGAAAGATCTAGGTGCAATGACGTACCTCCTATACAGGCAGACCACACAGCTGCTATGGGGCTAGGGTTGCCACCTGGCCGGTATCTCACTGGCAAGGCCGATGCAGGTAATTTTTTTCTACCAGCAATGTTTGGTATTGTAGGTATTGGTAATGTAGGCATTTTAAGGTAAGTACAGTATATACTGGCGTATAAGACTACTTTTTAACCCCTTAAAATAATGGCTACAGTGGGGGGTCGTCTTATACGCCGGATATACGGGGGCCGCACTGTGTGAGGTGTTTTTTTTTTCCCCGTCAGCGCGTAGAGAGCCCTGCTCTTAGCATACTGAAGTAGCATACTATTCTCTATATTCTCAGGAGGATTTTGAAGGCTTTTAAAGGGAAACTGTCATGCCAGCAAGACCTGTTACAATATCGCAGCTTACAGTTATGATCACCAGGCACTTGCTCTCTTGTTTGTTTTGCAAAGTTTTAGCTTTACCGTACATGTTTGAAACAACCTTATGTTTATAAGTGACAGTTTTGCTGCTATATACAGTACCTGCATGTCATATGCATTTGAATTAAAATTAACATGTTGAAATCAAAGCAGACTTTTTTTCATTTGGGAGAGGGGTAGTCTTATACAGTGAGTATATACCAAATTCTATATTTTTAGGGCAGAAGTTGGGGGTCGTCTTATACGCCCAGTCGTCTTATACGCCGGCATATACGGTAATAATATAAGGCAGACTGGATGGACCATGTGGTCCTTTACTGCTGTCAATAGTACCAGAGGATCCTGTGGTGGCTGCCGGCTCTGATACCACAGTGTGCCCCAAAGACTCAGTAGTAATAAACCCATTTAGAGCTGCCTTTGAAGCCAATCACTTACCACTAGGGTCTATTTCTTTGAATCAAAACTTATTAGACTTTATTGATAATATACGAGTTGGGCCTCAATAATAATTTCCTGTAGTGTGCTGAAGAAACCTTAATCTGGCACTGCCCGCCATGCATGGGATCAGCTGCTGACCTGCCCTCTTGAGCCTCATTGACATATTATTACATCAGGGGTTGCAAAGGTGTTAAAGGGCCCAAAATTATGCCGGTGGCTGTGTGGAGTCTGCTTGTGGTTGAACTCCATTCACAAAGTGCACTGTGTGACTGGGCCTTAACAATAGCTTCCTACTGTCTCTATATAAGGGCCTGAGCTAAGGAATTTCATGGGTCAAAATGATTGTGGCACTATTAGGCCCCATTAACACGTCCGTTTTTTTTTTATCCGCATCCTCTCCGCATCCATTTCCGCATTTGCGGACAATTATGCGGATAGGATGAGGATCCATTCATTTCAATGGGTCCCGAAAAAATGCGGACAGTACACCGCGTGGTGTCCGCATCCGTGTGTCCGTTCTGACTGTCCGCATAAAGAAATCCTCCTGTCCTACTTCTATCCCGATTTTGCGGTCCGTAGCACAATGAAAGTCTATGGAGTTCCAGGAGGGTAGAAAAAAAAAAAAAGGTACAGATGTTATTCATATGGATACATCCTTTCCGTTTTTTTACGGAAAAACGGAACGATGGGCTGGAAAAACAGTTTTTTGTGGAACAATGGATCCGCAAAAAACTGACCGTTTTCCAGGATGTGCACAAATACGGACATGTGAATGGGGCCTTAATGAGACAAAAGGGGTGCGTTAAAGTAAGTTATTGGAGGGTAAGGGGCCCATATACTGGCTTCACACAAGGGTCCTCTGATTTCTATGCTCATCCTGGAATATCCCTTTAAGGCCTCATCCACATTTATGTTTTTCACTGACGTGTGCTGTCCGCATTTTCCACGGAGAGCACACGTACCCATTGATTTAAATGTGTCTGTTCACATTTCAGTATTTTTTTCCTGACCATGGGTGCTGCGTGATGCGGACCAAGCACGTCCATTGAAATCTATGGGTCTGTGAAAATCACTGACACACATCCGTGTTGTGTCCGTGTTGCGTCCGTTTTTCATTAAAGACTAAAAAGAGATTCTTTGGAAATTAGTTTTCAATTACGGATGACACACAGATGGTAAAAACGGACACACAGACCATCCACAGATCCTTCACGGACAGCTTCACGGATGAAACATGTATGCTTTTTTCACGGACGTGTCACTGACACGGAAATGTGAACAAGGCCTAAAGGGCATCTGTCAGAAGTTTTTTACCTATGAAACTGGCTGACCTGTTCCATGTGCACTTGGCAGCTGAAGGCATCTGTATTGGTCCCATGTTCATATGTGCCCGCATTGCTGAGAAAAATGATGTTTTAATATATGCAAATTACCCTCTTGGAGCAACGGGGGCGTTGTCATTACACCTAGAGGCTCAGCTCTCTCTGCAACTGCTGCATCCTCTGCACTTTGATTGACAGGCCAGGCAGTGAAAACATGATCACGCCTGGCCCTGACTTCTAAAGTTAAAGTGGAGAGGGCGCACCAGCTGCAGAGAAGGTGGAGCCTCTATGTGTAATGGCCACACCCCCGTTGCTCCTAGAGGCTCATTTGCATATCTTAAAGGGGTATTCTAATCTTAGACAATGGGGGCATATCGCTGGGACCCGCACCTATATCCAGAACGAAGCGGGGAGCGCTGCGCCTGGAGGATCCCGGTTTCCGGCCACCACCAGGCGCAGCTATGCCAGTGACGTCATGCTCATCGGTCACGTGGCCTAGGTGCATCCGAATCTTGGAAAACCCCTTTAATGAAAAAACCCATAGCAGAAAAAAAAAACGTTTCATATTTCCTACAGACCTTTAGTAAGGATGAGCGAACTTCTGTTTTCGGCGTACAAGGTTCGGGTTATCTAAGAATTCACAAGTTCACTTATCCCCAACCTTCAGCTAGCGCAAAAAAATCCCAGAGGTGCAAAAACCGACACTAAAAACATAAAATGCATAAAGAAAGGCCAGCAAAAACCTATGTCAGGTGACTAAATACATACACAGTGGGGGTAATTTACTAAGGCTTTATCACTGCTTTTTGGTGCAAAAAAAGCTGCAATATTGGCACAAATATTGCAACTTTTTATGTTTCACAGCACTTTTGTGGATGGAGCTTAGCAGGGCCACCACAGCTATATAGCTGGCGTAAATGACCACTGAACACTACCCTGGCCGCATTAGGTTACAGTTTCCGGCGCAGAGAACAGACAGATGTGCCAAAATGATTAATAAGTTGGTCACCAGCAGGTTTTTTATTAGGACCAGTCTTTAGTAAATGACCCCCAGTGTTTTTTGGCTGTGTGAACATAGACTACCAGTGAGGGGCTCATGTTACCTCAAAACAGAGTCTAAGAGACTCCTAGGAAACTAACAGGGCTTGCTTAGACTTGTAGTTCCTCTCCATTAATAACACCAGCTGCAGACACATCATGACTTCAGCTACACGCAAGAAGCATAACTGCTTGGAAGGTCTGCCAACTTCCAGAGCAGCTTTGCTGGCAGAGTACCAACCAGCCCCTGCATGTCTGACAGCCAGAGGAGCCGTGTAATTGATAGCCCTGGTTACTTCCGTTTTGCTGGCCATTGGGGCAGGGCTAGTAGCGAGTGTAGTAACTACGAGCCTAGAACAATCGGATAACAAGTGGGGAGTGTCTCTTTAAATGGGCGTGGTTACGAGGAATCTGCCACCAAGAAGGGCGGGGCTTCGTGCTCTGCCAATCTGAAGACAGAGTAATAAGAGTTTGTAAACAAGTGGTGCTAGTGACCGTGCGTGCTGCTGGCTCTGTGCGAGGCGCACATGTCCTGAGGGGACGTGCGGTAAGTGACCACTCATCTGTGCGGGGGAGGGAGGGGTCTCCATACCGTTACTGCCTGAGTGTGAAGCCTTATGTTTCCATTCAGTGACAGCTATGTTGTGGTGGGGGAGGGGGAAGGTATAGCATCCAGCTATTCATCAGGTCTCCTGTCATCTCCTCCGGACAGAAAATGCTGTTTCTTCTGGGCTGACATTATGGGGGAACTGAGCACTTAAAGGGGTTGTCTACTTAAAAAAAAATTTTTTTTAAAAAAGTTATACCCACCATTCTGAACGCTCTCCGCTCCTCAGTCATGGTGTCCGATGCAGCGGTATACGGTACAGGATTGCAGGGGCCAGTGATTGGCTGCAGTGGTCACATGTTGTATGATACATGTGTCATGAAAACATACCTGTTGGAACTCTGAGTACGTTTTTTTTATTTCTATATCTTGTCATGCCTTTTACCATTTTATTATTTTTTAAGCTCATCTGGTCCTCACAGCCAGCTATTTTATTTTACTCACGCGGACCCATTCATTTTTAAGGGTCCACAAAAATGCACACAGATGACCCATTACGTCCGCATTCGTGCTGCTGAGCCTCAAATTATGGAACGTGTTCTATGCTTGTTCGTTTCACAGACAAGAATAGGCATTTTTTTCATTGGGCCCCCAAAAAGTGCGGGATGCACACAGACGGCATCCGTATTTATGGATCCGCTATTTGTGGACCGCAAAACGAATACGGTCGTGTGTATGCCTTATAAAGGGATTGTGCCAACTTTAGAAGTTATTTCCTATCCACAGATTAGAGGATAACTAACGGATCGCTGGAGGTCCCCCATCGATTCCGAGAACAGGGGTCCCGTTTCTGTAGTGAATGAATGGAGCCGCAGGGCTCGAGCTCAACCTACTGGTCCATCAGATTGGGGGAAACGGGACCCTGTCCTTGGATCGGTAGGGGTCCCACTGATCTCACCTACATCAATCAGTTTGTTATCCCCTATTCTGTGAATGGGTCCGCCTCCGACCAGCACAAAATGTGGAACGGATCCAGACCAAAACCAACTGTTGTGTATATGAGCCCTAAAGGCTTTCCACAAAGAACACTTATCCATTAGGCCTCATTCAGACGGCTGTAGTGTTTTGCGAATCCAAAACACGGATACCGGCCATGTGCGTTCTGCAATTTGCAACCATAATAGAAAATGCCTATTCTTGTCCGCGATTGCCACGGAACGGAACCATGGATGCAAACAGCACACGGTAGGCTGTCCGCATCCTTTGCGGCCCCATTGACATAAATGGGTCCGGACCCATTCCGCAAAATTTCTGCAAAATTGCAGAATGGGTGCAGTCCCGGTTATATGGAGCCTTATCCACATGATATGTGTCTGATCACTGGGGGTTGGACTGCTCATACCCTCAGCGATCATGTGAATGGATTGGTAATGCACTTGCATGATCACCGCCCTTCCACGTAAGTGGGACTGACCGAGACAAAGCTGAGCGCTATCTCCCTCTGTCCCATAGAAGTGAATGGAGCAGGCACACCACCACATTGGGAATTGGGGACCTCCTTTCCTGTGATTGTTTTGGGACCCAGCTATCAGACATTTTAGTACTACACATCAGTACCCTTCCTAGTGCCCTGTGGAAGGATGGGCACCCAGGAGGGACATCCATTGAAAGTTACAGCTGACCACGCGGTTTCCCTGTAGCGCCTCTACAGGAGGAATGCGGTATTACATGGTGCTCATACATGGCCCCCAGTCTAATCAACATCTGACCATGTAATACATAGGAGGACGAAATCTGTTAGGCCCCTTTCACACGAGCGTCACGGATTCAGTTCAGATGCGTTCCGGAAAATCCGCACGCAATCAAAATGCAGTTTTGACTGCGATTGCGTACATTTGTTCAGTTTTTTCCACACGGGTGCGAAGCGTTTTGATGTGTTTTTCACGCGCGTGAAAAAAACTGAATGTTTACAAACAACATCTCTTAGCAACCATCAGTGACTCACGCATTGCATCCGCACTTGCGTGCGGATGCAATGCATTATTCATGTAGCCCCATTCACTTCATTGGGGCCAGGGTGGCGTGAAACACGCAGAATATAGAACATGCTGCGATTTTCACGCAACGGCGAACTGATGTGTGAAAAACATCGCTCATGTGAAAAGACCCATTGAAATGAATGAGTCAGGATTCAGTGCGGGTGCAATGCGTTCGCATCACGCATTGCACCCGCGCGGAAATCTCGCCCGTGTGAAAGGGGCCTTAGAGCAGGAGTGCACAACCTTTTCTGGTTGGGGGCCACATTGTCAGAGTGAAGGAATCCCAAGGGCCAAAATTAAAACCTAAAGGGGTATTACCAACTGAAATACCATGTTTTGGCAAATACCGTAATTATGGCATATTGAACATACGGTATATACCATAGGATAGCCAGGTGCAGCATTGTATCGGGGAGTCTAGGTTGTTGGTTGTCCATAGGTAACGTAAGACCTCATGCACACAGTCGTATCCGTTTTGCGGCTGACATTCATGTTGCGTCCGTTTTTTCTGCATCCACATTTTACGGCCGAGAATAGGATATGTTCTGTCTTTTGTGGAATGGACACGTGGATGCAGACGCCACATGGGTGACTTTTTTTTGCGGACCCATAGAATTAAAAGAGTCCGTGTTAAAGGGAGTCTGTCACCTCATTTTCACCTATATAACTAACAGCAGTGCCCCACAGAAGATTGCATACACATCCCAGATATACCTGTGTGCACTGTGTGTCTGTATTACATGTCACATCCCAGATATACCTGTGTGCACTGTATGTGTGTATTCCTCGTTCAGAAAAAGCACTTTTATTCTGCTGGAAAACAGCTCCCAAGTGCCCAGCTCTGCTGCTGCTGCAAAACAGACTGGAGAGGGAGGGCAGCTTTAGCTGCTCATATCTTGGGATTAGTAGAAGACAGAAACATGGTTCTGACCTTCTTTGAAAGCTGGCATTCCAAGCTTTAAAATGATACCAAAATCACAGCATTATATCCGAAGATATAGCAGCATATTATATCAGAAGATATAGCTGTTAGAAATCGAGTCAGGAGAGAAAGCTGTTTTTAGTTTCACTTTCAGCTGGGCACTTGGGAGCTGTTTTCCTGCAGAATAAAAGTGCTTTTTCTTGCCATGTAATACAGACACACAGTGCACACAGGTATGTCTGGGATGTGTCTGCAATCTTCTGTGGGGCACTGCTGTTAGTTATATAGGTGAAAATGAGGTGACAGACTCCTTTTAAATCCGTAAAAGAAGTGGCTTGGACACTGATACAAAATACTGTGGTGTGCATGAAGACTAAGATTTTTGATTTTGGATACTGGATGTTAAAAATTGGGCTTCCCCTTTTATTTTCATGCGCCACACATTGATCTTTAGAAAGCCGGTGACACAATGTTTCCATTCACTGACATTAACCACAAAGCTATTTTTGTCTCATCCATCAACAGAAATGTACAACAGGTCTAGTAATTTAGGTTTTTTTTGTGTAATTTTTTTTTTGTCACTCAGAGTACAGTAATAAAACACGCAAACCCCTTTGGCACACCTCAGATATTTTGTAGAAAGCCCCTTTAAAAAATGCCCACACTTTTAAAGCCTGGTTTTCTGGTCGTGAAGAACCGCCTGTTACCCGGTGTGTACTGATAGTTTGCTTAGAATGAATGGTGTGTCACATTTCTAGTAACAGAAATCTCTGAGCAGTATCAAAGGAGTTTGACCCTTCTATAGAGACTTCATTGTGGAAATCAGAAATCTTCCTCAACTTCTGAGAAGATCATTTTGATCGGATTTCCTCGCAGAAGGCCCTAATTAAACTGTTTTGTCAGTCTCCATTGTTAAATGGGTTATCCAGTCTTAAAAAAGCCCCCTCACGCGGAATATATTTACCCCCTGCTCCCTGCATCGCTCCTTTTCCCCCGCACTGCCACTGCTGCTTCTCCCCGTGCACGGATGAAAACATCCGTGTCGGGAGTGGGGGGAGCAGCCAATAGCAGGTGGGGGGGAACCTCCCTAGCGTCACCCGTGATGCTAGGGAGACTCATCCCCGTCCGACACTGGATGTTTTCATCCATGCATGGGGAGAAACGGCGGTGCGGGGACCAGGAGTGGCGCAGGGAGCCAGGTAAGTATATTCAGCATGGGCGGGGCTTGTTTTTGGACTGGATAACCCCTTTAATGGTGGTATTGCAGGTGCCGCATGGCCATTAGCAATGCAGACCGACTAAGGCTGGGTTCACATCACCGTTTAGTTTTCCGTTTTTCTGATCCGTCAGAAGAACAGAAAAGTAAACAGAAAAGCAGATCCTTTATTTTAAGCATGCGTTATGCTCAGTTATGCTTATTTTCCATCCGTTTTAGCTATTTCCATGTGAGATCCGTTATTTTTCGACGAAAAAAAACAACTTTGTGTAGGACTTTTTTTCCCGTGTAAAATAACAGATCTGAAACTGAAATGGGTAAAATGGTTGGAAAATATGCATAACTGAGCATAATGGATACCAAAATACAGTATACTTTTTTTTTTGTTTATTTTTATGTTCTCCTGATGGATCAGAAGAACTGAAAACTGAACGGGGATGTGAACCTGGCCTAAACAGCGTGGTCAGCTGCGGCCCGTGTGGCCACACGGTACTCCAGCAAAACAGAAACCTCTTCCACCCAAGAAGGGTTCTTGTTTCGCTGTTCAAGCCGCTCCCCAAAATTTTTCAGATGGACCGGCATTTTGTTGTGTTCAAACACCTGGACCTTCTCTACTGCTTCCCTGAGGACCTTATTAAATGTGGTCCGAACCCCCCCATCATGGACCCACCAGTTTCCCACCTGGCTAAATATGGTGTACGCAGTTTCCTTCTCCAACCAAAAGAATGGGAAACTAGAGATCGTCATTTGAAGCCATGGGGTCAAGTCTCCTTAGGGGCGGATTGGCCATAGAACTTACAGGGAAATTTCCCGGTGGGCCGATGCCCTTGGGACCACCCTGACCATCCTCATGGCTGGCCAGTGGAAGTTTTTGGGGGTGTATTTTGCGCTGCTGGCAGTATTTTGTGAAGGACTGTGGTATTTGGTTGGGGTGGTATAATGTACCACAATATGGTATTGTTGGCCCTGCCTTCCATCAGTTTGGACCCGACTACAAAAAGGGGCCACTTTTAGTATTTTTTCCAGGGCCACTTTAAGTTCCCAGTTCGCCCCTGAGTCTCCTCCCGGTCTTTGCTTCCACCTGGGTCATTTAAGCCACACTAAAAGGTCCGCCCGCCTCCACACCGGTATCCTTGTGGTAGAATCCTGAAGGACCTGGCAGATTCAGATTTTCCACATCTGTGAAGCCTGCCTGGATACCGCCAGATTAGTGGCTCATTCCTCAGCACTGGTGGTGCCATCCGTAGGACCCTGTGGCTTTCTTGTTGAGCAGCAGTTAACGTTTCCAAAAAAGCACTCACAGCCCTCCCTTTTTTCTCTGCCTTTTTGGTAAGAAGCTGGACAACATCATCTAGGATGCCACTGGGGCAAGAGTACACACCTTCCGCAGAACAGGTCAGCCTGCGTCAACTGCTCCAAAGCCTTACTTTTGCTCCATTCTGCATTTTTCAAGCCCTCGAGTGTCAGAGTCTAAGGTACTTTTGGACCACAAAAGGAACCATCCTATAAGCCCCACCCCTCATGGTGAACCTCGCATCAGTTCCTCCAAACCCTGTCCCTTCTTGCGGCCCCCATCCAAACCCGCTCAGCTTCGGGGGGGCAACTACATCTCATTTGGGAGGTCTGGATTGTCCGCATTTCAGATGCCTGGCAATGAGGGCTCATATCGAATAGATATCGAATAGATACAAAATAGAATTCTCCTCCGTCTCTCCCTCTCCTTTTTTTCCAGATGATCATCTCAGCCTTCCAAGCCAAAGCCTTAGCAAAGCCATCCATGTTCTACTCGGTTCTTCAGTCTCCTACAGTCCAAGGGGGTTGGTCTCTAGAAGAGTCATCCCTTCCCATCAACATATTGGAACTGAGAGCCTTGTGGTTATCTCTACTACATTGGCCTTCCAGTCCATATCTGGACAGATAGCTTTACACCAGTGGCATAACTCAACTATCAAGGACTCCGGCAGTCATGATGCAGATGTTTCAGATCTTCAGATGGGCAGAGATTTACATACCAGCCTTGTCTGCTGTTTACATTCCAGACAATCTAGGCAGGGAACACATAAAAGCGGGAGAAGGGGCACTTTATCCTCAAGCCTTTCAGGCGATATACAGTAGTTTGGGATCCACTGGAAGTGGACCTGATGGCATCCCTCTTCAACAGTCAAGTCTCTGTCATTGTCACTCAGTCCCATGATCCACTCGCTCGTTCAGTGGACGTGCTCATCATTCCATGGAGCCATTTCTCATTTCCTTACGTGTTCCCTCCACTTCCGTTATTGTCCAGACTTCTCCAGAAGATTTGGGCCAAGGATCTACACAGCATCATAGTTGCTCCAGATTGATAGGCGTCTCCAATCTCCTAGCGGACCAACCTAGACCTCTTTCACTACAATGGAATCTTCTCTCCCAAGGTCCTTTTCATCACCCTAATTTATGGTCGCTGTGTTTAACAGCATGGCCTTTGAAGCTGCTATTATCAAAGCCAGGACATTCTCAGAATCTGTCATCCAGACTGTGATCAAGGGCAGAAAACCAGCTTTCTTACGGAACTACCATAGAACTTGGGCATTATTTTTTCACTGGTATGAACAGTTACACTTTACACCCATGTGCTGATCACTCTTCTTCATCCGTTTTTTTCATTCAGGCAGGTTTGGATCTGGGCCTAGGCCTCAGTTCTCTCAAGGGACAGGCCTCTGCGCTATCTTTCCTTTTTCAATCCCCCCACCCCCCTTGCCACCAGTTTGACGGTTTGCACCTTTCTTCAGGGTGTGGCCCATGTGGCACCCCCTTACTGCTCTCCACTTCCACCTTCGGACCATATCTTTGTCTTGGAAGTCCTACAGCAGCCCCCTTTGAACCTTTACATTTCCTTACATTTTCTTTCCTTCATGATAGTTTTCTTCAGTGTGGTTACTTCTATTCATTTTGGAGCTGGTGGCTTTGCGATGTAAATCCTTCTTGGTGATGCACCAGGACAAGGTTGGTTTGTTCCCTCCATCTTCCTGAAAATTGTGTTGGCCTTTCATATTAAAGGGAATCTGTCACCAGGATAATCACTATTGAAGTAAAGCCACAGCCTAATAGCACATAGTACCTTATTTTCAGATGTGCCTTTGTTTCAGCAATAGACGTTTTGTATGTTCTTAAAATCCAGTTTATTTGGTATGCAAATGAGCCAGTAAGGTGCCCAGAGGGGCGTCACTCTTGGGCCCAAGCCCATCCTAATGCGGGGAGCAGGGAAAAGGGGGGCAGAGTTATGGCTTGAATGTGATGTAGGAGGCGTGCAAGGGCTCCTTCCTGCAAGAGTGACGCCCCTCTGGGCACCTTACTGGCTCATTTGCATACCAAATAAACTGGATTTTCAGAATATAGAAAACATCTATTGCTGAAACAAAGGCACATCTGGAAATAAGGTGCTAAATGCTATTAGGCTATGGCTTTACTTCAATAGTGATTATCCTGGTGACAGATTCCCTTTAAGAAGGACATTGTCTTGACTTTGTCTGTCTCCAAATCAGGCCATGGAACAGGCCCTCCATACACTGGACACAGTGTGGGCAATTCGCACTTATCTGTCTAATATGTTCTCCTTTCAGAGATCGGACTGTCTTTTAATTTCCCTGATGGTTTTAGGAAGTGTCTGGCGCCATCTAAATCCACCATCTCCCGTTGGATCTGTCTTGCCTTTTTGCATGCTTACCGCTCTAGGTTACCACTCATTCCACCCATTCCATGGGGGCCTCTTGAGTCACCAAGCATCTACCCTATAGATGTAGAAGGCCGCTAACTGTACACACTTTTACTATGTTCTATCGGATGCACACCTTTGCATCTACCAATGCAGCCATGGGACACTAGGTCCTGTAGGTGGAGATACGCTTACTACTCTTTGGTCTTCTGAATCATTTTTTTTCCCATGGTCTATCCTGTGTTCCACAATGACGTGGATGCAAAAAGTTGTTTTTCGGTTACTTTCTTTGAGGGACACAGCTCCCACCCTGCTAATCTTTCTTTGTTTAGTTTTACCCGCGTTCTACAGCTTGTTTGTTGCTGGTCGGCTCTGTTCTGGCTTACTACATTATTTTGGCTACTGTTTTTTTTCTGTTCATGTCCTACTGCTGTAGAACACCCTGATTTAAAGGGGTTCTACAGGTCTATTAAGCTGATGATCTATCCTCTGGATAGATCATAAGCATCTGATAGGTGGGGGCCGAAATCTTGGACCCCCGCCGATCAGCTGTTTGAGAAGGCAGCAGCGCTACAGGAGCGCCGCTGCCTTCTCTGTGTTCACCGCAGGCCAGTGACGTCACGACTAGTATCACTGGCATGGGCGGGGCTAAGCTCCATTTAAGTGAACAGAGCTTAGCCCCGCCAGGCTAGTGATACTAGTCGTGACATCACTGGGCCTGCGGTAAACACAGAGAAGACTGCGGCGCTCCTGTAGTGCTGCTGCCTTCTCAAACAGCTGATCGGCGGGGGTCCAAGATTTAACCGAACCCCTTTAACATAGTCCCGGTGGGAGAGATATAGCTGGTAGGAAGAATGAACACTTTTAATGCTTAGTGTCAGCCTCCTAGTGGCAGCAGTTATACCCATGGTCTATCCTGTATTCCCCAATGAATGGAAGAGAAAGGTATTTTACAATAAATAACCAAAAATGCGCTTATTGCGAGTATTATCCTCAATCATTGTGCACATTATCATGCATTAGTACATCACTGTGAGCATTATGCCTGTACTGTGACATCATTGTGTGTCCTATTTCTTTACGGAGACCTAATTTTCTACAGTATCACTGTACTGTGACATCACTGTCACAATAATAAGCTTTAACTTGCTGATGGATGTGGCCATGGTAAAGTTGGGGCCCTTACCACTAGGACATGCCATCAATGTCAGATAGGCACAGGTCTCACCTTTGGGACCCACTCCTTTCTCCAGAACAGGGCGCTCAAAGTGAATGGAGTGCAGCCGCACATGCGCGCCTAACCTCCGTTCACAACTATGAGAGTTTGGAAAATGGCAGATTTTCTGTATCGGTGAATGTAGAGGTGGCAGCCCTTGAGTGGTTTACTCTCCATTCATCGCACTCCGTGCCTGGAGTATGCTGAGATCTGTAGTCCTGTAGATTCTCCTCTGCACTTCTCCAGAATGTCTTATATGGAAATTATAGGATGACAGCCAGCTGAAGATGTTTGCATTGCATAATCCCAGTCATTGTCTGCATAGCAATGTTCTGGATGGGATGCTTGCTGTGGGGATGTACTTAAATAACCCCAAACTTTTTTTTTTCTAGTAGCGCACTTAAAGGTATACTACCGTTAAAGTCAGTACTAATATTATTCACACAGATGTACAGCAATATATGACATAGAGCAGATTCACAGTAGGAGCAGGCTTTACTTGACTTCCTGTACGTAATCCCATTGAATAATGTTATAGTCGGCTTCTGAAATGGCTGATAACAGAGAACCGTTGTATACAGCACTGAGATACTGTAGACTTCTGACTAATAAAAAAGCAGGAGGCTGTAAACTCAGGCTCTGCACAGCACCAGGCGGGCTGCACCCTATTAGTTTTAGAGGGCACTGCCACTCAGACACCCTTCTGATTATGGCATCTCCTCCATGATTTGCAAGATTCGCCAACATGTTGAAAACTCTTGCAAATGATGGCATCCTACTCCCATCAGCCCCTGCTCTATGAGCGGAGATAAGCGTCACTGTTGTCAGTAAGTAACTGTATGTTTGGATGCGGACACGTTCATTTCAATGGGGCCACAAAAGATATGGACAGCACACCATGTACTGTCCACATCCGTATGTCCGTTCCGCGGCCCCGCAAAAAAGATAAAGATGTCCTATTCTTTTCCATTTTGTCGACCAGGAGTAAAAAAAAAAAATGTCAGCATGCACACGGCCAGGATCCGTTTTGTGGTACACAAATTGCGAATCCACAAAATACGGATGCTAGCCTTGTGCATGTCACAAACGAACAAGAATAGGACATGTTCTATATTTTTTCCTGGGCTGCGGAATGGACCTACAGGTGCAGACGGCACACGGTGTGCTGTCCGCATCTTTTGCGATTAAAATGGGTCTGCATCCGATCTGCAAAAAATGCAGATTGGATGCGGACTAAAACTATGGACGTGTGCATGAGGCCTAAGACAAAGCATTATCTGTCCCAGTGTTTTTGGAAAGTATTATGTAATTACTGAACTAGCAACCCCCAAATGTAGTATTAGCCCGATCACTGCCCTGATCTGTGAGCTGTTCTTTGAGATTTTCATTAGGCTATAAACTACTTTATGACTGTCTGTAGCATACCTCCTAACCATCCCGGATCCAGCAGGACAGTCCCGGATTCCAGTGACTTTCTCGCTGTGGCTACTTTCACACTAGCGTTTTTAAATTCCGGTATTGAGTTCCGTCATAGGGGCTCAATACCGGAAAAAAACGCTTCAGTTTTGTCCCCATTCATTGTCAATGGGGACAAAACTGAACTGAAGACAACGGAGCGCTCCTGAAAGCATTCCGGTCCAGGCATCCGCACCAAGACGGATCCGGAATGACCCCCCAATGCAAGTCAATGGGGACGGATCCGTTTGGTGTGACACACCAGTAATCCGGATCTGTCCTCCATTGACTTGCAATGGGGGGTCATTCCGGATCCGGCTACAGAGAAACATACAGACATACATACATACATACATACATACACACAAACACATACATACTCACATACTCCAGCCAGGGATGCCGGCAGCATGTCTTCACGCGCCTCCTGCGCGCAGCTATGACGTTTCCCCAACCGATGTCCTGCTGCTGCTAGGAACAAGGTAAGTATGTGGTGTTTATTTTTTTACTTTCTGTGAGTGGCACAATGTGGGCATATTACATGGGGGCACAATGTGGGCATATTACTGGGGCACAATGTGGGCATATTACTGGGGCACAATGTGGGCATATTACTGGGGGCACAATGTGGGCATATTACTGGGGGCACAATGTGGGCATATTACTGGGGGCACAATGTGGGCATATTACTGGGGGCACAATGTGGGCATATTACTGAGGGCACTATGTGGGCATATTACTGGGGAACAGAACAATTGCGCATATTACTGGGGGCACAATGGGGCATATTACTGGGGCACAGCTGGGCATATTACTGGGGGGGCACAATATGGGCATATTACTGGGGGGCACAATGTGGGCATATTACTGTGGGGCACGGTGTGGGCATATTGCTGGGGGCACGGTGTGGGCATATTACTGGGGGCGCGGTGTGGGCATATTACTGGGGGGCACAGTGTGGGCATATTACTGGGGGCACAATGTGGGCATATTACTGGGGGGGCACAGCTGGGCATATTATTGGGGACACAGCTGGGCATATTACTGGGGAACATAACATGGCATATTACTGGGGGCACATGACGGCATATTACTGGGGGGGGGCACAATGTGGGCATATTACTGTGGGGCACAGTGGGGGCATATTGCTGGGGGCACGGTGTGGGTATATTACTGGGGGGCACAGTGTGGGCATATTATTGGGGACACAGCTGGGCATATTACTGGGGAACATAACATGGCATATTACTGGGGACACAGCTGGACATATTACTGGGGGCACATAACTGGGGAATAATTACTATGTGGGGCAGTAAGGGGATTGGGTGGGATTAGGTGTATAGTTATGTTTGGGGCGGAGTTAGAGGCTGAAAAACTTTGCAGCAGCGAGTAATGTGTCCCTCTTTGAATGTTTACAAAGTTGGGAGGTATGCTGTAGCCCATATAGATTGCCATAAACTGCATTGTGATGCCCTATGGCAGGGAAGTTACTGGAAATTTCAAGTTCTCCTGGCTGCCCTGAACAGTTGCTTAAGGGATACAACAACAAGAACAACATTGATCTTAAGCAATCACCCGTTAAGCAATTTTCTCTCTTTTTTTTTTTTTTTTTTTTTTTTTTTTTTAAATGTCAGGATCTCTGTGTCCATTTTTACTGGATTGAAGCTCCAAACTGGAAGACCCAGTATGGCACTATGCTACACAGACCATAAGCACCATGTAATGCTCCACTTCTCCTGTAGTGGTGCTGCAGAGAAATTGGACACTCACTGCAGATTACATCTGATTGCTGAGGGTCCCAGCAGCAAGGCTCCCTGTGACCAGCTTATTTTCTATAGACAAGCCTAATAAATATGGGGTTTTCCAAAGTCAGTTGGTGGAGACCCTTTTCCATTCCGTGGTAGAATGAATAGGACGGGGGTTATCCGAGACTAAAAAATGCCCCCCATACGCCTGGGCCCCTCACAGGGAATATACTTACCTGGCTCCCTGCTCACTGCACCGCTCCTGGTCCCGCACCGTTGCTGCTGCTTTTCCCCATGCGCGGATGAAAACATTCGGTGTCAGGGGAAGGGGGAGCAGCCATTGGCAGGCGGTGACGGGGATGAGCATCGTGGGTGACGCGCGGGGAGAAGCAGCAGTGGCGGTGTGGGGACTAGGAGCAGCGCAGGGAACCATGTAAGTATATTCAGTATGGGGGGCATTTTTTTTAGTATCAGATAACCCCTTTAAGGCCTCTTTCACGTCAGCGCTTTTTTTTTTTTTAATTTCTGTTGTTGTCCCTTATAAATAACGGAAGTGCCGGTTTGGCACACAACTGACAGGAACACAGTCAAACAGATCCCATTGACTATAATGGAATCCGTTTGGTTTCCATTTGGGAGTACACTTTTTTAGCGGAGAAAAAAGTTCTGCACGCAAGACTTATCTCTCCGCTCCTCTGTGACGGAAGCCCCGAGCGGAGCCTCCAACGCAGATGTGAAAATGCCCTTAATGTTTTTTTTTTTATGTGACAGAATGTTCTCTCACAAGTCCAGATTATATTTGTAGCTTTTGTATATGTTCAGCGGGTAAAATACAAACTCCAGACACACAATGAGTCAGTCAGTGCCGGGGATTGGAGGCTTTATATTACACATCTGGACAGGATTAACAGCCAAGAGGAGTGTGAAACCGATCTTATAAAGGGCGAGATCCTGCTGACATGACCAGATAGGCATGTGCGTCACCCAATGGTATTGCACATTGGCATAGAAAAGAGCACAAAAAGTTGTTTTTTTTTTTTAATTTAAAGAGCACTTGTCATCAGGATCAGTCCTATTAGACCAGGCAGGGGCACACCCCCAACTGGTAACATCCATCTGTACCTTTACTGCAGACTGCTGGCAATTCATTCATAAACTTCTAATAGAAATAGAGCCATAACAATAGATGCTCCAGAATTGTTATTACATGGTGAATGCAAGTAGTGACTAAAACAGACGTGTCAGGAGAGGAGACAGGTCCTTTTTAACTATAATACAATTCACCAAGGTTATTAAAACACTTGAAGCAGTACAGAGTATTTCAGATATTGAGAGCAGTCTTAAAGGGAGTCTGTCACCTCCATAGCCCCTATAAAGCATTTACATAGCCCCATAGCACAAATAATGACAAATGTAACTGTACCTGGGGCTCTTTCCTCTGACTTCTAGAAGCTGTAAAAACGTACTTTAATCCATATGTAAATTAGCTGTTGGAAGTGCCCGGAGGCGGAGCTCACCGCCGTGGAGCCCGGGCTCATCTGCTTTTTTAAACGCTCTCCCCGCCCCTGTCACTGCCTCCGCCCGCCCTCCTCTTCACTTGCGTCCTCCGTCTGTTCCAGTCTCTCCCCGAGCCGGCGCATGCGCAGTGGCTACGCCGATGCCGTGCCCACAATGGGCAATGCAGTGCGCATGCGCCGGCTCAGCAAGAGCCTGGAACAGATGAAGGACGCAAGTGAAGAGGAGGGCGAGCGGAGGCAGTGACGGGCGGGGAGAGCGTTTAAAAAAGCAGACGAGCCCGGGCTCCACGGCGGTGAGCTCCGCCTCCGGGCACTTCCAACAGCTAATTTACATATGGATTAAAAGTACGTTTTTACAGCTTCTACAAGTCAGAGGAAAGCGCCCCAGGTACAGTTACATTTGTCATTATTTGTGCTATGGGGCTATGTAAATGCTTTATAGGGGCTATGGAGGTGACAGACTCCCTTTAAAGGGAATCTGTCACTTGATTTGGGGCCACTAAAGCACCAGTATGTAGTTATGCAGCTGGGATTTTGGGCTCATGCACACGACCGTATGTTTGGTCCGCATCTGCATTTTTTGCGGATGGGATGCAGACCCTTTCATTTGAACGGGGCCACAAAAGACGTAGACAGCACATCGCGTGACGTCTGTATCTGCACGTCCATTCCGCAGTCCTGCAAAAAGATAGAACATGTCCTATTCTTGTCTGCTTTGCCTACAAAGATAGGATATTTCTATTGAAATGAAAAAGTAAATGGCAGCATGCACATGGCCGGGATCCGTGTTTTGCATGAGGCTCACAACAAGGCCCTGTGCATGAGGCCTTAAAGAAGAACTCCCGCAAAAATTTTTATTCTCTGACCTGTTAGAAAGGTGCATGATATAATCTATAGTGAATGTCATTTTCTTATCAGAGGCTGAAATTGAGAGTTTCCACTCTCTTCTTATTGTAGCTGGGTCATGTGACCAACTCCCTGACCTCCAACTGACCCAGGACAGCAAGCCAGTCACTTCTCTATTCATTCTTATGAGACTGAAAGTGAGGCTCCCATAGGAATGAATAGAGAATTAGACTTCCTGTCCACACATAAGGTGCTGTGTGAGTTGGTGGGTCTAATTCCTAGTCACATGATACAGATAGGAAACTTCAGGATGATATAACTCAAAAATTCACCTACTGGTAAGAAAATGATATTCACTACAGATTACATCATGTGCATTTCTAGCAGGACATGGAATAAAAATTTTTGCGGGAGTTTTTCTTTAAGGTCCAAAACCTGCTCATAGCAAACCCCCCCCACAGATGAAAGTAAATGAAATTCAAAGTTACTAGGAGAAGAGGAATTGTAGTGTTCCCAATATTGTGCCTGTAGTTATAAAATGCCCCCTATAGGGCCCTCAGTAATAATAATGCCAACTATAGTGCTCCCAGTAATAATAATGCTCATTTAGTGCCCCATAATAATGCCTCCTGCAGTGTCCCAAAATTAAAAATGCCCCCTCTTGTGCCAATACAAATAATAAAAATTCTGTCCTATAGGGCCTGCAGTATTAAAAATGTCCCCTATTCTGCCTCCAGTAGTAATAAAAATGCTGCTCTATAGTGCCCCCAGTAATGTCCCCTACAGTGCCCCAGTAGTATCCTCCCCAAGTGGCCAAGAAAAGTAAACCTGAAAAGGTGGTCACGTCGATTTCGTAGTTCCAGCTGCGTCCCAGCGCAGGTGGTTGTGATGATGTCATCACTTTGCAACTCCTAGGCCATTTATACAATAGCTCATAGGCTTCAGCTCAATTTGGGAGGGCGTCGACCTGCTGGGTTGTTAGTACCGTGAGCTTGGGCACCTGGGGCCAAAACTTTGTCCCATTTCACCATGTAAACTGCAAGATGAGACAGCCTCTTTATTTAACACTGGGATCATCAGGTTGTTATGCTCCTGGCCAGCGGCAGTAGGTGGTCTCTGGTGGCCCACCCGGGAGTTTCCCTTTTGGGTCTATGGCCAGTCTTCCCTTACGGAGACCCTGATCAGAATGCTGAATGACTTAATGACTATAATTGACCCATTAGTTTTGCCATCGTTCTCATGACTGCTGCAGCCAGTCACTGTCTAGCTTGAACGGCACATGGCCGCTGAGGCCAGTGATTGGCAGCACATTTAAATGGTTAGGGTTTAATATATATATTTATGAGGTTTTTTTGCTTATTTTACACCGCTCCCTTTTATATGTCCATTTTTTAAATAATCTTGGAAGACCCCTATAAAGGAGTTGCCCTATGATTTAAACGTATGCCCTATCCTTCTTATATCTTTAGTAGAATTGTTTTTCTGGTGCAGGGAATGCCAGACGATATATCTTACTCTAGCACACTTCTGATTAAAGGGGTTGTCTGACCACCAAAGCAATGTTTCTTATGTCCTTGAACGTGCTTAGCATAATGAGAAAATAGCCAATTATGTGACTCAACGGTAACATTTTCCCAAGCGGCATGTGACCGCTCAGGCCAGTGAGTGGCTGTTGTGGTGTACGTGATCACACTTTCAGTCCACAGAGAACTGAAAGCAGCAGGAACAGCACCCACAGTCCTGGAATGTGATGCTGATGAGTAGGTAAGTGGCTTTTTTATGCTAAGGACTTTTGTAGGCATAAGTAAAATAATTTGGGGGGTTGGGCATCCCCCTTAAAGGGTTTCTGTCACCAGTTTTGGGCATATAAAACAGGATGACATTTGCAATGTGCAAATGTCACCTGATGCCCAAACTGGTGATAATTTTTTTACTGGTGCCCCCGTTTTTGAAATAAATCATCTTTTGTTGTATGCAAATGAAGCTTACTAGGTGCAAGGGGCGGTTACCTCGCACCTAGTAAGCTCCGTTTGCCCACCCGCGGTCACGCCTACCTTCACTTGATTGACAGGGCCAGGCAGCTTGTTGGATCCTCTGCCGGCCCTGTGCTCCATTCAAATCCCGCGCCTGCGCCCTGCGGAATAAAAGCGGCGCAGGCGCAGTGAGCGGCGCTGGCCGCCGGGCTCCCGGCTACCTCACTGCGCCTGCGCCGATGACGTCATGTGTACTCTGACGTCATCGGCGCAGGCGCAGTGAGGTAGCCGGGAGCCCGGCGGCCAGCGCCGCTCACTGCGCCTGCGCCGCTTTTATTCCGCAGGGCGCAGGCGCGGGATTTGAATGGAGCACAGGGCCGGCAGAGGATCCAACAAGCTGCCTGGCCCTGTCAATCAAGTGAAGGTAGGCGTGACCGCGGGTGGGCAAACGGAGCTTACTAGGTGCGAGGTAACCGCCCCTTGCACCTAGTAAGCTTCATTTGCATACAACAAAAGATGATTTATTTCAAAAACGGGGGCACCAATAAAAAAATTATCACCAGTTTGGGCATCAGGTGACATTTGCACATTGCAAATGTCATCCTGTTTTATATGCCCAAAACTGGTGACAGAAACCCTTTAAGTCTGTAACACCTCTAAATACTTCCTACCATTTCTCTAATGCAGTACTATGTGTTTCCATGGTTACAGACTACAAGCAAACTCTGTGTAGTCTGATCCTGCAGTCACACTCTCATCTATCTGTCTCTTTCGTCACATTAAGATACTGTGAAACATATGGATGGATAAAACCTTCTAATTAGGGTTGATGGCCTTTACATTGGTTTCACAACTAGAATGCTGGTAGATTTGGTCACACATGTGCATGAAGAACCACCAGCAAGTCACGTAGGGCACAGACCATACAACTTGGCAGATTTACTGCTTATGGGTATAGGAAAGCTGTTTGACAGTCCCTACTGGGACCTATAGGCTGCACCGTCCCTGAAACCACTGAATGCCCTTTAGTACTTTTATTTTCCTTGTGGTTTTTTGTTTTTTTTTAAGTAAACCATGACCCTATTTTGCCACCCAGACACAAAAGAAAAGTCTTGTGCCAGTCCTCTATGAAGCGAATGTGCTGTTAGCAAAACCACAAATGCACTTATTTTAAAGGAAGTTGGAAATCATTTCAGAGAGCGGCGCCAGCTCTTTGTACAAATGTTGGCAGCTCATATTTTTCTCCTTGTTTCTCACGAACAGCCATTACATTCTAAACCTGTAAGTGGCAGCTGCTGGTTCCACTTAAATTGTACCCTCCATGCCATAGCCACAGAGAACATGAGTGTCACAGGATGTATGGCAGTCATCTGCTGTACATGTCTCGTATGATTTACGCAGCAGTCAGGCATGGGTGAGCAAAATGTTATGTGGTTACAGACATACTTCCGACACTTCCCACAAACACGTCTTTATCTGCTGCATCAGACAACACGATGTTCTTTTCCACGTCCTATTACTATCGAGCTGTGAAAACGGTTAGTTATTATAAGTGACTGTCTGGTAGGGGGAGGGAAAAAAAACAATAGCAAAATCTTTTCTCTACATAAATAGTCAGATTGTCACACTTCTGCTAGTCGTCACATTACTTCACATGTGAGGGCAGAAGTATGTGCTCCAGAGCTGCTTTTCCTACTGTAATTTTGTATAGGAACGCTACTTTGGAATCTATGGAGAACTGCTTTTGGTCACCCCACTGCATATATGTATGTCTTAAAGATGCTCTCATTTCCCTGCTTCTTCACTAGTAGCGTTGAGGTCTTCTCTCAGCTCACCAAGCGCAGCACAGTACATTGTATAGCGACTGTGCTTGGCACCGCTGTCCAGTCCCATTCGCTTCAATGGGACTGAGCTGCGCCTAGACCACGTGACCGATGAATGTGACGTCACATGGCCTAGGACAGTGTTCCTCCAACTCCAGTCCTCAGGGCCCACCTGCCATTCATGATTTGAGAATAACCCACAGAATGAATACCTGTGGCAAATCCTGATGCTTTGAAACTAATTATATCACCTGCTGAATACTAAGGAAATCCTGAAAACCTGACCGTTAGGTGGGCCCTGAGGACTGGAGTTGAGGAACACTGGCCTAGGGAAAGGTGTGAGAAGGCCATGGTACTACTATAAGCACTGCTGATCAGCTGGGGTCCTGGGTCTTGGTCCCTCACCAATCAGATACTGATAACCTATCCCCTGGATAGGTCATCAATTAAAGAAACTAGAAAAACCTTTTAACCTACCCATACACAGTAGATGTTAATAATATGAGATTACCCATATACACAATCAAAGAGGAAAGGGCAAAAAATACCCCGGCTATAATACCCCTATATATACTGAGCAAGACTCAGAAAACACTAGAAGACCTACAAAGAACAACAGAGTCCATATAGCTCAAAAAGTATAAACTTTATTGAAAAATACATAAAAATAAATATGTATAAAAATGAGGCTAAATAGAGACAAAGAGCACAAAAAGGTGCGACAACCCCAGGTCACCAGCAACACTGTATAGTCATAAGGCAGTCACAGAAGTACAGTTATTATACTATGTTCAAACAAATATACCTAATATTGCTACACCTACACCATGTAAATATACTATCATAGAGGAAATAAGTAAATTGATTGTAATGTTTACACTACTCCCATGTCAAATGGCATAAACCTCCGTATGGAGCCTCTATATACAATGTGACAAATACTGTGTTGCTAACCTACAACCTTTAACCTCTGTCAATATATTTGTCACATTGTATATAGAGGCTCCATACGGAGGTTTATGCCATTTGACATGGGTGTAGTGTAAACATTACAATCAATTTACTTATTTCCTCTATGATAGTATATTTACATGGTGTAGGTGTAGCAATATTAGGTATATTTGTTTGAACATAGTATAATAACTGTACTTCTGTGACTGCCTTATGACTATACAGTGTTGCTGGTGACCTGGGGTTGTCGCACCTTTTTGTGCTCTTTGTCTCTATTTAGCCTCATTTTTATACATATTTATTTTTATGTATTTTTCAATAAAGTTTATACTTTTTGAGCTATATGGACTCTGTTGTTCTTTGTAGGTCTTCCATACACAGTAGACCAAGATCTGCCAAAATTTGGTCCTTCAATCATATGACTCATCAACTCTCCCTCCATGGATAATGTGATTCCCAGCAGGAGCAGACCAATACTAACTCTACAGGATTAGGGGAAACATCAGGTTCCTGAAGATATCGTCAGTATACAGGCTTCCATAAACGTTGCCTGTTTCTTTTCTTTTTTGTCACTTGACACTAGGACTGTACCCTGAACAGATGCCTGAAACTGCACCCAAGCAGGATGTGGTCTCTAGGGTCTGAAAACGAAATTGTGCTATTTCTATAGCAGTCAGTACAATAATATTCGCACATTGTTTTTGTTTAGTGTTAGGACACGTGCATGTAGTTAGAAGACCGTGTTCTGTAGAGCGCTAAATTAATTTTTCAACCTTATAAATGAACTGCCAATTTTACAGCATCCGTCATTAACTGTGGTAAAGTACTATGGTAAAGTACACTGGTTCACTCAGTGACTACAATTGACATTTTGTCTGGAACGAATAGCTAGTGCTGGGTGATAGCAGAAAGTTTTTCACATTACTGAGAAAGATAATATATATATAAAGGGAATGTAAAAAAGTGCTCAGTGCAACCTCTATGAATACCAATGATGAACAACACCCCCTATCCTAAAGCTTCCCAGGGTCAGATTTTTGGAGATGGCACATGGGTCACAAGACCTGGGGTCTTCTTGACTTTCACTGGTGGCTGATAAGTTTGGCGAGTAGAGGTGACTACGCATGAATCTGGCTTTCTGTTTTGAAGTCTAAGGGAATCTTTTGATCCACTGTCTTCACACATGTGCGACTACCTCTCCTAGGCTATGTATAAGTCTTACATGCCTGCACCAACTTTAATCCAGTCCTGAAATTGCCTATAGACATTAGGCCTCACTACCAAATGTATTTTGCGGTCCGCAAATTGCAGATCCGTGTTGCATCTGTGCAATGATGATGAAGGTGGGGGAGGCTTATCCCCGAGCACATGGCAGTGCTTGGGGATACCCCTGTGTATTATAACTTTTACTGTGTCTCAACTTCTAAATTGTTACAGCCAGATCTTGAACCCAGGACCTTCTGTATGGGAGAAAGAAACTCTAAGCAGTGAGCCATAGAGCTCACTGTTATTAATAGGAAGATTTTCTCTGACTGAAAACCTCAATAGTATTTTTCCATGTATAATGTATTCCTATGTCCAGTGTACTGAAATGGAAATGGATGCCACCTGATGGTCCGCCCTGACTATAATGGGATCTGGTTTCCATTACATTAGAAAACTCAGAATTCTACCTAACCTGGCTATGTGGTTATTTGCGTCCCCATTCATTTTACCTGTTGCTTTTCTATATGAGATTACACCTCTTTACACATGAAGCTGGTACATCATTTTATTTTAAAAACAGGGAAAAAGTGTTTGTTTTTTTATGCATAAAATAGTCTCAAATAATTCCCAATGTTAAACCACACCCCCGTTTCACCCGTGTAAATTTGGTCGATATATTTTGTTGGAAAAGGTGGCGATCCTAGATACAATTGACTCATAACCTAACATGTTCAATTCTGTCTAGGCATGCCCTGGCCAATTCTAGGTAATAGTGGCAAGTTCTGTTCTGCTTAGACATGTTTGGGCAAAGGCAGCATAATCCAGACATGTTCATTTTTTGCTTAGACACGTTTGGGCTAACGAGGTGTGATTTAGACATGCTCAGCTCTGTTTCAACGTGTCTGGGCACATGCTATGTAATCCAGACATGTTCTGCTTCTGTTGAGACAGATCTAGGCAAGTGCGTTGTTGCCTTCATCTGTTCCATTCTGCTTAGACTTGTTTGGGCAAACGTTTGGTAATCTCGAAATGGTCAGTCTTGTAGAAACCTGCCTAGACAAGTATTTTAGTACGAAGCTTGTTTTCTTCGGACAGCCTCAGTCCAAATATTCTTTTGAAGCATGAATTTTCTGACCCCTCAAAAACCAATTTGCTCAAAATTCTCTGATATACTTATATGTAAATTTGTTGATAGTCCTGTTCCAACTGCAGAGATCTCTGGCACATGCCTTTTGGTACACTTAAAGGGTTATTCTCATTTTAGACAATGGGGGCATATCGCTAGGATATGCCCCCATGGTCTTATAGGTGCGGGTCCCACCGCTGGGACCCGCACCTATATCGAGAACGGAGCCCCCGAAGTGAATGAGGGCGCACTGCGCATGCGCAGCCGCCCTCCATTCATTTCTATGGGGCCGCCGAAAATAGCCGAGCGCTGGCTCGGCTACTTCCGTCGGCTCCATAGAAATGAATGGGAGCGCACCGCGCATGCACGGCCCGGATCCCATTCATTTCTATGAGCGGCGCGGGGAGCTGCGCCTGGTGGTGGCCGGACCCCCGGAAACCTGGGGTCCTCCAGGCGCAGCGCTCCCCGCTCCGTTCTGGCTATAGGTGCGGGTCCCAGCGGTGGGACCCGCACCTATAAGACAATGGGGGCATATCCTAGCGATATGCCCCCATTGTCTAAGATGAGAATACCCCTTTAAAGGCTCATGCAGACGACCATATGTGTCTTGTGGCCTGGGTCTGCAAAACACGGATACAGGCCGAGTGCATGCCGGCTTTATAACTTTGTATGGTCAAAACTGTTGAAAAATTATCTTTAAATTGTAGCTGCTAGGTTCTTCTGCAGATTATACTAGATCAGCCTTTCAGAAGAGAACACATTATTATTAATCTGTCTATAGTTTCATTCAGTGGGAAATTTTTAAATTACAAATTTTAAAAAGTCCTTGTAGCCTCACATCTCTACTATTGGAAGTCTCCCAATTTTGAATTGAGAGATTCTGAGAATATCAATATATAAGTAATTCTTACTAAGGCATTAACTGAATGAATACGTATGTTTAAAGGGGTATTCCCAACCTCAGACATTCAGAGCATATCGCTAGGAGATGCCATCAATGTTAGATAGCTGCAGGTCTCCAGAACGGGGCCCCTGCTCATGCATAGTGTGCTTGCCATTCACTTTTATGGGAGTTCCGAAAATAGCCAAGCGAGCGCACTCTAGTTTTTTCGGAAGTTTCATAGTGATGAATGGAGAGTGCACCCCGCATGCATGACCACCTCTCCATTCACCGCTATGGGACTGTGTGAAAAAGCCAAGTCAGCTCTCAACTTTTTTCAGAACTCAGCATTGAATGGGGGTCGCACATGAATGGCTGTTCTCCCTTCACTTTGGGGGGGCCTGTTCTGGAGATAGGTGCAGGTTCCAGAGGTGGGACTCACACCCATCTGACATTGATGGCATATCCTAGCGATATACCATCAAGGGAGCACCCCTTTAATAAACCGTATGTGTTCTTGAGGATGGACAATAAGGTGCAGTTCAGCAATTGATTGAAGATTCTGCAATGTAAAAGGGTTTTCTGGGGTTTTACTGCGATGCCATGTTCTTAAGATGTGTGATTGGTGGGCTTCCTATGACAATCATTTATATTCGTGTATAACCAAGCTGTGAAATCATCAGACATGGTCGACTCACTGACTACACCTAGTGGAAGCCAGGGAAATGGATTAGTACAGTAAATACAAGTTATGTTATGTTATTGACTCTGCCTTGCTCTATAGTCAGTAAAAATGAAATTGAGCATCATTGTGATATATCGTCATACCTTGAAGAACAGCTAATAGCCTTGAAAGGAACCTGTTAGAATTAAGACACTGATAGTATTGTAGCTGTGGAGAACCGGAGTGCGATCCATGTCTTTCTTTGTACAAAAAGTATTTTTGCATCAGTGAGAGTATGGGGTACCATTCCATTATGTGCACTGTATGCTTATTACGGCACCTGCTTCATATAATAGACATCATCAATGAAGAACACTGAAGCTGAACTGCAACTACAAAATTCATGCCTAATAAGCTGTATAATGATAAATTGTTGCTTCTGGTGCCCTCTAGTGTCAAAAGTGGACATTGTAAGAATTATAAAGTTTCAATGTACAGCCCCATTTCTCCTGCAGCGATAATCACATAATCATGCCATATATTGCCTAAGTAATACTGCTGTATACTACTGTGTGGTTTAAAGGAGTTTTCCGATACCTGGGACTCTCGCTGATCAGCTGTTTGAGAAGGCACTGGCACCACCTTTGCCTAGACAAGTGGCTTCACATTCATCCGTCACGTGGCCTAGGCGCTGCTCAGCCCCACAGAAGTGAATTTGGTTAAGCTGCGATGCCAAGCACAGCCTCTATACAATGTACGGTGCTGTGCTTGGTAAGCTGAGTGAAGGCCGGGACGGTCCCTTCGCAATCAGCTGATTGCCGGGGATCCCGGGTGTTGAAGGGGTTACTTGTAGCATGCTTAGTAATGTAGGGGAGTAAAAAGGATAGTGCACTCATTCCTGATGTTGTAGGGTAGTGAATAGTGTTAGGATGTAGTTTGTTCACATCCCTGACTGCCTGGGAGGTGAAAGAGTTAATGAAACCATCCCTGGTTTTTAGGACAGTATAGGGGTTAATGGTAATGTCCCTTGTTTTATACATTGCCTTGAAAAAGTTTTCATACAAAGACAAACACAAAGTAGTAAGTACGTGTGAAGTGAAAAGGAAATGATACATGGTCTTCAAAATGTATAATAAACATCTGGAATGTGTGGCGTGCATTTGTATTCAGCTCCTCTGAGTCAATAGTTTATAGGACCACCTTTCACTGCAATTACATCTGCACGTCTTTTGGGGTATGTCTCTACCAGCTTTGCACATCTAGAGGCTGAAATTTTTGTCCAATCTTCTTTGTAAAATAACTCAAGCTCAGTCAGATTGGATGGAGAGCATCTGCGAACAGCAATTTTCAAGTCTTGTCACAGATTCTCAATGGGATTTAGGTCTGGACTTTGACTCGGCCATTCTAAGGCTACTTTCACATCAGCGTTTTCCTTTCCGATATTGAGATCTGTCAGTGGATCTCAAAACCGGAGCAAACACTTTAGTTTTATCCCGATTCGTTGTCAATGGGGATAAAACGGAACGGAGTGCACCAGAATGCATTCCATTCCATTTGGTTGCATTCCCATGCCGGACACAAAACCGCTGCAAGCAGCGTTTTTGTGTTCGTCATGTGATACTGATGAAGACGGGTCTGGCACCATTGACTTATATTGTGTTTCATGCCGGATCCGTCGTCATAAGTATCCCATCACGTGTTTTCTCTGACACAAAAGAAAACTGATCCGACGCCCATTGACTTACAGTGGTTTTAGTGCCGGATCTGTCTTGGTAATTTTAGAGATAATACAACCCGATCCATTCATAACGGATGCAGACGGTTGTATTATCCTAACGGAAGTGTTTTTGCTGATTCATGAGTCTTTTTGCAGCCTCTATCAGGTTTTCCTCCAGGATTGTCCTGTATTTGGCTCCATCCATCTTCCCATCAACTCTGACCAGCTCCCTGTCCCTGCTGAAGAAAAGCATCCCCATAGCATGATGCTGCCACAACCATGTTTCACAGTGGGAATGGTGTGTTCAGGATGATGTGCTGTGTTAGGTTTTCGCATTTAGGCCAACAAGTTCAACTTTGGTCTCATCTGACCAGAGCACTTTCTTCCACATATTTGCTGTGTCCCTACATGGCTTGTGGCAAACAGGACTCCTTATGGCTTGTTTTCAAAAATGGCTTTTTTCTTCTCACTCTTCCATAAAGGCCAAATTTGTGGAGTACACGACTAATGGTTATCCTGTGGACAGATTATCCCACCTGAGCTGTTGATCTCTGCAGCTCCTCCAGAGTGATCATTGGTCTCTTGGCTGCTTCTCTAAATAGTGCGCTCCTTGCCTGGGCTGTCGGTTTAGGTGGACGGCCATGTCTTGGTAGGTTTGCAGTTGTGCCATGCTCCTTCCATTTTCGGATGATGGATTAAACAGTGAGATGTTCAGAGGTTGGCATATTTTTATACTGCTTTATACTTCTCCACAACTTTATCCCTGACCTGTCTGGTGTGTTCCTTTCTTTTCATGATGCTGTTTGATCACTAATGTACACTAACAAACCTCTGAGACCTTCACAGAACAGCTGTAGTTATATTGAGAAATTACACAAAGGTGGACTCTATTAATTAGGTGACTTCTGAAATTAATTGGTCACACTGGATTTTATTTTGGGGTATCAGTACAGGAGGCTGAATACAAATGCACATCACACTTTTCACTTCACACATACCTGCTACTTTCTGTTGTTCCATCACATAAAATACATATAATTTTGTTGGTGTAACGTGAAAAAATGTGGAAAAGTTCAAGGAGTATAAATACTTTTTTCATTGAAGGGGTTAATGGTAAAAGCCTTTCTGATCAAGAGTGGTGAGGGAATTAATAGTGACATTTCTGAGGGTCTACAATAGGGGTTAAAGGAGTTTTTCCGGAGTACAATATGGATGAGCTATTCTCTGGATAGGTCATGAATATCAAATTTGGTAGGATTCCTACTATTCATTCACAGCATTCCAAGCATAGCCCTGTACATTGTATATTAGGTGTGCTTGGTATTGTAGTCCAGGCCTATTCACTTAAATAGGACTTGTAGGAATTGTACATAGGCCATGTGACCAATGAACGTGACATCACTGGTGTAGGAAGAGACCACAGTGCTCAACAGAGTGCCAAAGCCTCTTTAAACAGCTGATTGTGGGGTGCTGGGAGTCAGACTTCAACTGATCTGATAGTGATGACTTATCCTGAGGATACAGTACTTCTAGAAAACCCCTTTAAAGCCTCATTCACACGTCAGTGTTTTCCATCAGTGATTGTGAGCCAAAACCAGGATTGAAGCTTCCACAGACATAAGATATAAGGGAAAGATCTGCACCTGTTCTGTGTTTAGAGCTTCACCTGGTTTTGGTTCACACTCACTGATGGAAATCACTGGCTGAACACTTACGTGTGAATGAGGCATAATGGTGATATCCCTAGTGGTCTATCGTGGTGAAGTTGTTAATGGTGGTCTAGCACTGTGAGCAGATTAATATAAATGTTACCATTCACAGTGGTCTACAGTGGCAGAAGGATTAATGATAGTATCCTGGGTGGTGTAGTGAAAAGATTACTATTCTCATCCCTAGTCCTTCACAGTAGTGAAGGGACCAATGGGAGCATCATTGATGGTCTCCAGTAATCAAGATGCTACGGAGTATTCCCATCAGGCATCTATGGCATATCCACAGGACATGACATTTATTTGCAAATTATGGTGGAAAATAAGTATTTGGTCACCTACAAACAAGCAAGATTTCTGGCTCTCACAGACCTGTAACTTTTTCTTTAAGAGGCTCCTCTGTCCTCCACTCATTACCTGTAGTAATGGCACCTGTTTGAACTTGTTATCAGTATAAAAGACACCTGCCCACAACCTCAAACAGTCACACTCCAAACTCCACTATGGTGAAGACCAAAGAGCTGTCGAAGGACACCAGAAACAAAATTGTAGACCTGCACCAGACTGGGAAGACTGAATCTGCAATAGGCAAGCAGCTTGGTGTGAAGAAATCAAGTGTGGGAGCAATAATTAGAAAATGAAAGACATACAAGACCACTGATAATCTCCCTTGATCAAGGGCTTCACGCAAGATCTCACCCCGTGGGGTCAAAATGATCACAAGAACTGTGAGCAAAAATCCCAGAACCACACGGGGGGACCTAGTGAATGACCTGCAGAAAGCTGGGACCAACGTAACAAAGGCTACCATCAGTAACACACTACGCCGCCATGGACTCAGATCCTGCAGTGCCAGATGTGTCCCCCTGCTTAAGCCAGTATATATCCGGGCCCGTCCGAAGTTTGCTAGAGAGCATTTTGATGTTCCAGAAGAGTATTGGGAGAATGTCATATGGTCAGTTCTACTTTAGTTTCATCTGTTTGGTAGAGACACAACTCGTCGTGTTTGGAGGAGAGTGAATGCTGAGTTGCATCCAAAGAACACCATACCTACTGTGAAGCATGGGGGTGGCAACATCATGCTTTGGGGCTGTTTCTCTGCAAAGGGACCAGGACGACTGATCCGTGTACATGAAAGAATGAATGGGGCCATGTATTGGGAGATTTTGAGTGCAAACCTCCTTCCATCAGCAAGGGCATTGAAGATGAAACGTGGCTGGGTCTTTCAGCATGACAATGATCCCAAGCACACCTCCAGGGCAACGAGTGGCTTCGTAAGAAGCATTTCAAGGTCCTGGAGTGGCCTAGCCAGTCTCCACATCTCAACCCCATAGAAGACCTTTGGAGGGAGTTGAAAGTCCGTGTTGCCCAGCAACAGCCCCAAATATCACTGCTCTAGAGGAGATCCGCATGGAGGAATGGGCCAACATACCAGCAACAGGATGTGCCAATCTTGTGAAAATTTACAGAAAATGTTTGACCTCTGTCATTGCCAACAAAAGATATATAACAAAGTATTGAGATGAACTTTTGTTATTGACCAAATACTTATTTTCCACCATAATTTGCAAATAAATTCTTTAAAAATCAGACAATGTGATTTCCTGGATTTGTTTTCCCATTTTGTCTCTCATAGTTGAGGTCTACCTATGATGTCAATTACAGGCCTCACTCATCTTTTTAAGTGGGAGAACTTGCACAATTGGTGGCTGACTAAATACTTTTTTCCCCATTGTATATCCCTCAGCAGCATACTGTCAGTGATTTCAGCCTGGGAGAGCCCTTCACAGGGTGATGTTCGATTACCGAGTCATGGCAAAAAATGTCAGTGGCCTTTTGAAGGGTGTGGCTTGTATAAAAGGACGTGGGTAAGGATATTCAAAATTACTATATTACTATCAGACCCAGGAGGGGACAGGAAACTTAAAATGACCCTGAAAAAAAAAACTAAATGTGTGTTGTAGATGGATCCAAATTGACAGAAGATGGGGCAACACAAGCGGAGAGGGCAACAGAAGTAGGCAGGGCCAACAGAAGTAGGCAGGGCCAACAGAAGTAGGTGGGGCAGGCAATACCATAGTGCAGCACAAAATACCACCCCAGCAAAACCAAATACCACAGAGCAGCACAAAATATTGCTGCCCATGCCACAGTATGAAACTATCAACGTCCTGAGGACGGCAATACAGATGAATTCAGGAGGGTGACTTCAGGCCACCATACCTGATGCTCCTAGCATTAATTAATGCTGATCAGATCTTTATGTACCTGGCTGGTGGCCATGAGGAGGGCTTAGGTGCCGCCTGCACATCGGCCAACCAGGAAATTTCCCAAAAGGGTCTTATGGCCACTCCACTGCTGATCAGACCCCATGCCAGCAGGGGTGCACATAGGCTTTCTGCTGCCTGAGGGGAAAAAGGAAAAAGCGACCCCCCCCCCCCCCCCATGCCAGTTTGTTTACCTAATCCCTTCCCTCCATCCCTACTGTTAAAGACATACTTAGAAAACATTACAATGCAACATTACATACAGAGCTACTAGACAGAGTAATACAGTGCCACATACCTCTTCCATCCAGTGACCTCTGATGTAGACATTCTCTTTCTTTATCTTCTCCATTCAGACCAGACCAACATGATGATTTCTTTCAGCCATCTCTCGTCTCTGCAGAGTTTAACAAACAGACATCTACTTTTCCATCCTCCTCCCCACCTTCTGAACACTGAACTCCTGCCAGCTCTAATACTGTGCTTCCCAGTACTATAATACAGAAACAGTCCTTCTGAAAATACTATTACCACACAGATAGTGTGCCTTCAATAATTATTGACACATAGTGCCAGCAAATAGTGTCCTTGAAACTTATAGTGCTGTAAACATAGTGTCCTCCAAAAATAATTGTGCTAAGCTGATACTGTGCCATGGTGCTTCCCAATGTAACAGTCCTCCCAAAAATGCTCCCTTATATTGTGTGGGAGTTCAAAAATACCCTCTTATGTGTGCCAATACAAAAAATCCTCTCTTATAACATGTTTCAATACAAAAAACGACCTCCCTTTAGTGCTCCAGTAGAACTGATGTCCCCATAGTGCTTTCTTCAGTTACAAAATAATGACCACCATCCCATTGTGGCCCAACAGCATGCTGCCAAATAAAAATAATAAACTCAAATACCTTCATTCTGCTGACAGAGATGCAGTGCAAGACACAGACTTCTTCTAGTCTGTGTCCTGAGCTCTAAGCAGCTCGGCTCAGACAGCACGATAATGATGACGTCGACTTCTGGTAGGCTACAGGAACTAGGACTAAAGCCTATTGGGGGAAACGGTTGGCCAAGGAGTCATCGCTCCCATGCCCCGTTGCAACATTCAACTGTATTGCTGTCCTGAATACAGCGATGCAGTTGAATATGTAGAGATGAGCGTTTCCACAATGAACGCACTCATTGCCCATGGCCCTTCCGCTGCCCCCCTTTTGTGCCTACCTGGTGCTGCCTGAGGCAATTGCCTCACCTCGCCTCATTGGGGGTGCACCCCTGCATACCAGACCTCATTATTAATAGCAAGCAGACCCCAGACCAAATCTCCTAAATATATTCAGTCACCCTATATTAATTGGAGTCCCCAGATCCTTATATTATTAGACCCCATAAATATATTCAGACCCCCCTGTATTAATATCAGCCCCCCAGACTGGGCCCCTATATTAATATCAGACCTGTGGCCAAACTCCCTTAAGATACCCCCTATATTAATAACAATCCCCAGAATTATCCCGTAATGTAATGTCACACTCTGGTGTGGAGGGTATAGCCACACCAAGCGTAAGAGGGAAGGGAACAGACCGGAGAAGGGAAAGGGTCACCTCCTGCATGAATCCCTGAAACTAGGCCCTGGCTGACTACCAGTATGAACAGGCCTTAGTGGTAGGAGAGTTCATACACAGGAACCTAATTTCTAACTGACCCTGTAGTTAGTGATAGGGGAAGGAGTCAACCTGTTCCTCCAACAAGACGGAGGAATAGGAGACTCCAAACAACGGATAAACAAAATAGGGAAAATGACACTTATTTTTATGCAGAAATAGCAGCAACTGGATCTCAGCCAAGAACAGCTCCAAACAACTAAGTCAGCAGAAAGTATAAACCACAGTGAATACTGAAAAAATGAAGGAATAAATAGAGGAGAGAAAATTACCACACCTACAACAGCTGAGGGGAAGGGGTGTGGTAAACAGCAACCAAACCAAGGGGAAAACATGTCAAATTATGTCACTTTTGAAAGCAGCGCAGAACGTCTGATACCAGACGCAAGTCCACTCGTGGCATGTAAGGTCTGCTTTCAGTATGGCATCACATGGGTTCTGGTTGATTAGGGACACGCCGGGCTTTGAAAACTGGTCCGTCATTGGCATTGTAGCACTGACCACAGCTCCCACATCTCTGTATGGCCCTTGATACTCTGCTGCCATATGTATTCCATACAAGCCCCCCTTCCCTTCACAGCAGTAGTGCCCTTCACTCTTCTGCATACTTTGCACATTGTTTTTGGATCCTTTTCTGTACAGAATATAAACCAGATAGGCAGCTCGCCGTGAATAAAATAAAGTCTATGCCAAGGGCACCAGATGAACCCTTCATGCCCGCTGGGTTAGATAAAAGGAATGAATAGGATACATCTGGGCTCTGTAGGCAATCAGTCAGAAACAATTGGAGGACTATAAACCATTGAATTTCCAAATATCATGAAAGACATAAAATAAATTACAAGCATATTATATATTAACTCACATAATTGTTACAAGTAGCAATAATATGTTGTCCGGAAATTCATAGATGACAATACCAATAAATAAAAAGGAGATTGTATTAGGAGTCCAAAAAATGTAGTAATAGTGGGATTGTTCCTGACGCTACTCACTACTGCTGTTCACTAATGCAGACCTCCTCAGCGTCTCTCTGGAGTGACTGCGCAGGCGCACCGCTCACTATGAGCTTTCATGAATCTGATGCTGCTAAGGAAGGGGACAGAGTCCTTGCAAGCAGCGTTTTTTTGTCCGCGATGTGGCGCAGAGTAAGATGGATCCGTCATGACTCACAATGTAAGTCAATAGAGGACAAAATACAAAACAGATCCGTCCCCCATTGACTTTCAATGGTTTTAGAGACTGATCCGTCATGGCTATTTTAAAGATAATACAACCGGATCCGTTCAGAACAGATGCAGACGGTTGTATTATCATGACGGAAGCGTTTTCTCTGATCCATGACGGATCCATCAAAAACGCTGGTGCGAAAGTAGCCTAATGCGGACAATAATAGGACATGTTATATTTTTTGCGGAGATCTGTGTTAGTGAACAGCATTTCTATTTATTGGTATTGTCATTTTTGAATTTTAATCCGGTTAACATATTATTGCTACTTGTAACAATTATGCAATTAGGAATAAAATGATAAGAAACAAGAAAAAACCAATGTGGATAAATAGAACTGTAAAAAAAAAAGCAATAAATGACAAAAAGAAAGCATTTAAATCACTAAAACAGGAGGGGAGCGAGGAAGCATTGAAAAACTATAAGGAAAAAAAATAGAATTTGTAAAAGACAAATAAAAGCAGCTAAACTAGAGACTGAAAGACTAATTGCTAAAGAGAGTAAAACTAACCCTAAAATGTTCTTCAATTATATAAATACTAAAAAGTATAAATCTGAAGGTGTCGGCCCCTTACAGAGTAGTGAGGGGGGAGTAGCAGAGAGCGATGAGGAGAAAGCAAAACTCTTAAATATTTTTTTCTCCACTGTATTCACTGAGGAAAATAAACTGTCAGATGAAATGCAGAATATAAAAGTGAATTCCCCTTTAAAAGTGTCCTGTCTGACCCAGGAAGAAGTACTGGGGCGTCTTAAAAAGATTAAAATAGACAAATCGCCAGGACCGGATGGCATACACCCACGTATCCTAAGAGAATTAAGTAATGTCATTGCCAGACCCTTATACTTGATATTTAAGGACTCTATACTGACAGGGAGTGTTCCACAGGATTGGCGCATAGCAAATGTGGTGCCAATATTCAAAAAGGGTCCAAAAACAGAGCCCGGGAACTATAGGCCGGTAAGTTTAACATCTGTAGTGGGTAAACTGTTTGAAGGTTTTCTAAGAGATGCTATCTTGGAGTACCTCAATGAAAATAAGCAAATAACTCCATATCAGCATGGCTTCATGAGGGATCGGTCATGTCAAACTAATTTAATCAGTTTCTATGAGGAGGTAAGTTCTAGACTTGACCACGGGGAATCAATGGATGTCGTATATCTGGACTTCTCCAAAGCATTTGACACTGTACCACATAAAAGGTTAGTATATAAAATGAGAATGCTTGGCCTTGGAGAAAATGTCTGTATGTGGGTAAGTAAATGGCTCAGTGATAGAAAATAGAAAACAGAGGGTGGTTATTAATGGTACATACTCAGATTGGGTCACTGTAACTAGTGGGGTACCACAGGGGTCAGTATTGGGCCCTATTCTCTTCAATATATTTATTAATGATCTTGTAGAAGGCTTGCACAGTAAAATATCAATTTTTGCAGATGACACTAAACTGTGTAAAGTAATTAACACAGAAGAGGACAGTGCACTGCTATAGATGGATCTGGATAGACTGGAGGCTTGGGCAGAGAAGTGGCAGATGAGGTTTAACACCGACAAATGTAAGGTTATGCATATGGGAAGGAATAATGCAAGTCACCAGTACATACTAAATGGTAAAACATTGGGTAACTCTGACATGGAAAAGGACCTAGGAATTTTAGTGAACAGCAAACTAAGCTGCAGAAACCAGTGTCAGACAGCTGCTGCCAAGGCCAATAAGATAATGGGTTGCATCAAAAGGGGCATAGATGCCCGTGATGAGAACATAGTCCTGCCACTTTATAAATCACTAGTCAGACCACACATGGAGTACTGTGTACAGTTCTGGGCTCCTGTGAACAAGGCAGACATAGCAGAGCTGGAGAGGGTTCAGAGGAGGGCAACTAAAGTCATAGCTGGAATGGGTGGACTACAGTACCCAGAAAGATTATCAAAATTAGGGTTATTCACTTTAGAAAAAAGACGACTGAGGGGAGATCTAATAACTATGTATAAATATATCAGGGGTCAGTACAGAGATCTCTCCCATGATCTCTTTATCCCAAGGACAGTGACCATGACGAGGGGACATCCTCTGCGTCTGGAGGAAAGAAGGTTTGTACACAAAAATACAAGAGGATTCTTTACGGTAAGAGCAGTGAGACTATGGAACTCTCTGCCTGAGGAGGTGGTGATGGTAAGTTCGCTAAAAGAGTTCAAGAGGGGCCTGGATGTATTTCTGGAGGGTAATAATATTACAGGTTATAGTTACTAGATATGGGTTGTTGTTGATCCAGGGAGTAATTCTGATTGCCTGATTGGAGTCGGGAAGGAATTTTTTCCCCTAAAGTGAGGATAGATAGATAGATACCATAGATAGATAGATACCATAGATAGATAGATACCATAGATAGATAGATAGATAGATAGATGGATAGATACCATAGATACATAGATGCCATAGATACATAGATACCATAGATACCATAGATAGATAGATAGATACCATAGATAGATAGATAGATAGATACCATAGATAGATAGATGGATAGATACCATAGATACCATAGATAGATACCATAGATACATAGATAGATAGATAGATAGATACCATAGATAGATAGATACCATAGATAGATAGATACCATAGATACATAGATACCATAGATAGATAGATACCATAGATACATAGATACCATAGATACATAGATACCATAGATACATAGATAGATAGATACCATAGATAGATGGATGATATGTCTCTCTTTTCTCCTTTTTGATCTGAGGTATAGATTTACATTATTGCATTTACAATATTGACCCAGAAAGTGTGTGTCTGGTTCATCTCTGTATATTAGAGTCCGTCTAGTATATTATTTTATTATTTGATGCAGTTGGGATTTTAGAAATTTCTATATTCAGATTATTTTTGCTCCATTTCGTAAGAGAAAACCATTAAAGTGTATAGATCTATGTATAGGAAAAAGGGTCTTTCACACAATGTACCATAAGTGTCCCTCTTTAATCGTCTAAAAAGTTGGGAGGTGTGAGTTAGATATGTATGGTATAGAGATAAAAATAGATTGATACGTTATATACAGTGTAACTCATTTTTATATTAAGATTACATAAAATGCAGCTTATATAATGTTACAATGCTTCACATTACGAAGAACCATAAAATGGCTAAACAAATGCATCTAAATGGTGGAACAGAAAATAAGGGGGGGGGATAAGGAATCCACCTGTGACTTAGATAATATGTTAGGCAATCTGACCAATGAAATTAAACTTCTAAATCTCCTCGGAGGTTCCCATATAGTAGGAAACCTATGAGGGGAGTGTGCTTCCCAATGAGCTGATTGTTCCAGGCGATATCATTGGTCTCCATTGCTAATTCAGTGGGAGACATAGGGGGCATCTTTTTCTTCTAGCATGTCACCACTAAGATCCGATGCAAGCCTAATAATGTCTGTATAGGAGATTTGGTATGATGTGGAGCTTTTACAGTCAGAAATATTAGAAGGAACCTCATAAGCAGAAGACCATAATGCTTTTATACTTGAGCATTGCCGCTAAATGTAATAATAGGAGCCCTCCTCTGCCCCACACCTCCAGCACATAGGGCTCACTTCCAGAAAGAAGGTATTATAAAGTGCATTACACCACTAAAAAGTTACATACTGTGTAACTCTTAACCCAATGCACTATAAATTTGTAATCTCCAACCTGTTTGTTTCCAGCTGTTACAAAACTACAACTCCCAGCAGGACTTGACCTCATCAGGTTGGTAGGGCATGCTGGGCATTGAAGCTTTACAACAGCTGGGAACCTACAGTTTGCAGATCATTGTCCTGTAGTATTAATCTCTCATGTAATATGAACCTGCAACTTACAACCACTAGATGGCAACAGAGTACAGGATAACTCATCCATCATCTTCCAACAACGAGACGTGTTACTGTCTCTCAGGAAATGTAATCTAGGCATCAATATCAGATACAATAATTATCCACCATGTTAATATTTTCCATATCTGTATACTGTGTTCATGTGACAGTAGAACTTCAAAGACTTGTCCCAAAATGATAACCTCTATCCAAAAGCCTTATGGATCATAGATGGGCTCATAATAAAAAGGAGCCCAAAGAGGAGTGGCGGTAAGGGTTTGGGGCGAGACATGATATTAATTGAGACCTGTGAATTTACACTGATGTGATATGAATGCCATGGTGCCATGGGTTTGTACATTACTGCCCGTTGAATAGGTCCGTTTTACTTCATTAGTGAAACTTTGCCACCGTGACTTTTGAGAACTGGGAGAATGGCAGCCCCCAGTACCATCTCTACTGCCCTGATAGCCCTGCTCAACATGGCCACCTCTTATTTGGTTGGCTCAGAGGGCCAGACATGGGTTGGTTTCAGGACACACACCAGCTTTCTTCAGAGAAGTGGTAGTCTTGTTGAGAAAACATCTTCAAGTACAGGGGGACTATGCTCATTATGTTCCAATGAAACTTTAGAAATTTTGTCTAAAATACCCTTTTTGTTTTTTTACTTTACTCCAGTTCTCGCCTCCTCTACCCTCAGTAGTTTGGTCTTGTGACCAAAGGCTGACCATTGCTCCAGAACAGAAAGGCTTGCACAAGCCGGAGGTCAGGGTTGGCATGCATCACTGACTTCCTCGGAACTACATGGTGACGTCAGCACGTTAAAGTCTCCTCCTTTACTCAGACTTTCTCCCCTCCTTGTCCCACAACACACTGTGTGTGACATCCATGCTCTGTTCTGGGGAGATTTACAACAGTTTTGATAAAGAAACTGGCTTAGTTGCCCATAGCAACCAATCAGATTCCACCTCTCATTTTTCAGAGCTCCACTTGAAAATGAAAGGTGGAATCTGATTGGTTGCTATGGGCATCTAAGCCAGTTTTCCTTTACACCAGTTTTGATAAATCTTCCAATGTGTCTTTGTAGCACCACAAGAACTACGCCCCCGTTGAAGCTAGGCATTCTGGGTCTTGTAGGAAAGCTGGGCAGTGCATGGGGCAGCATAACTATGCTGCTGGAGGATGACCAGAAACCAGTAAGAAGGAACATAGCTGTGACAGTTCTGGTACACATCAATCAACATAGATGCAATGTGCCCAGCTGTCTCTAATAGAAAAAAAGCAACAGTGCTTCTTTAATATTCCTGCCCACTCACATACCTCACTAATTCACTGAAATAAAATGCATAGGGTCAGAGGAATCTCAAGCGAGAGAATAACTTATAGATAGACAGGGGAAGATCCTTTACGTGGTTATTCTAGGCAGCTTGTTGACAGTTTCCAGGGGTTTGGACTGGAGACAGTTCTCTACACTGCATACAGTTACAAAAAAAAAGTAATAAAAACATAAAACACTATAGGGGTCATTTTTTAAGAAATATACACCACTTTTTGGCATATTTAAGGCGCAGATTTTGTCGCTAAGGGGATTTGTGGTAATATCTGTAACTATTCCCTTCTCACGCTACTTTTCCGAGGTGGGAAAGGAAGATGGGGAAAGGGGAAAGGAAGATGGTAGGCTGGATGGCTTGTCTCATTTACCATTTTGTACACCAGTTTATGAAGTTGAAAATGGTCTTAAACTACTCCAGCAAGGGAGCTGGCATAGTGTAAACCATGTCGCACAGCCGGCAGAGCTTTGGCACTTCTGCCGCCAGCGCATAGGGATTAAGACTTGCGTATAAATCTATATTCTTAACGAATGACCCCTATATTACATTAGTCTAAGGCTATATTCACACAACCGTATTTTCGGTCTGTGTCTGATCCGTTTTTTTGAAGATTGCACGTGGACCCATTCATTTCTATGGGACATAAAAAAAATGCAGAACGCACCTGGATGTCCTATTCTTGTCCGGTTTTACATTGGGAGCCACAAAAAGTGTGGGATGCACACGGACTGCAAAACGGATACGGTCATATGAACGTAGCATTAGGAACGTTCATCCACTATTTCTGAGTTGTCCTAAGCTAAGAGAGCTGCACTTCCAAACTTGCCCATGTACAGTGCCTTGCGAAAGTATTCAGCCCCCTGGAACTTTTCAACCTTTTGCCACATTTCAGGCTTCAAACAAAAAGATATAACATTTTAAATTTTTGGTGAAGAATCAACAAGTGGGTCACAATTGTGAAGTGGAACAAAATTTATTGGATAGACTTTTTTTGTAATAATAAAACTGATAAGTGGGGCGTGCAAAATTATTTGGCCCCCTTGCATTAATACTTTGTTGCGCCACCTTTTGCTGCGATTACAGCTGCAAGTCGCTTGGGGTATGTCTCTATCAGTTTTGCACATCTAGAGACTGAAATTCTTGCCCATTCCTCCTTGCAAAACAGCTCGGCTCTTTGAAGTTGGATGGAGAGCGTTTGTGAACAGCAGTTTTCAGCTCTTTCCACGTATTTTCAATTGGATTCAGGTCTGGACTTTGACTTGGCCATTCTAAGACCTGGATACGTTTATTTTTGAACCATTCCATTGTAGATTTTGCTTTATGTTTGGGATCATTGTCTTGTAGGAAGATAAATCTCCGTCCTAGTCTCAGGTCTTTTGCAGACTCCAACAGGTTTTCATCCAGAATGGTCCTGTATTTGGCTCCATCCATCTTCCCATCAATTTTAACCATCTTCCCTGTCCCTGCTGATGAAAAGCAGGCCCAAACCATGATGCTGCCACCACCATGTTTGACAGTGGGGATGGTGTGTTCAGGGTGATGAGCTGTGTTGCTTTTACGCCAAACATATCGTTTTGCATTGTTTCCAAAAAGTTTGATTTTGGTTTCATCTGAAACATCTGAAGTTGTCCTATGGACAGACTCTCCCACCTCAACTGTAGATCTCTGCAGTTCATCCAGAGTGATCATGGGCCTCTTGGCTGCATCTCTGATCAGTCTTCTCCTTGTTTGAGATGAAAGTTTAGAGGGACGGCCGGGTCTTGGTAGATTTGCAGTGGTCTGATACTCCTTCCATTTCAATATGATCGCTTGCACAGTGCTCCTTGGGATGTTTAAAGCTTGGGAAATCTTTTGGTATCCAAATCCGGCTTTAAACTTCTCCACAACAGTATCACGGACCTGCCTGGTGTTTTCCTTGGTCTTCATGATGCAGAACCCTGAGACTATCACAGAGCAGGTGCATTTATACGGAGACTTGATTACACACAGGTGGATTCTATTTATCTTCATCAGTCATTTAGGACAACATTGGATCATTCAGAGATCCTCAATGAACTTCTGGAGTCAGTTTTCTGAACTGAAAGTAAATGGGCCGAATAATTTTGCACGCCCCATTTTTCAGTTTTATTATTACAAAAAAAGTTTCAATGATCCAATAAATTTCGCTCCACTTCACAATTGTGACCCACTTGTTGTTGATTCTTCACCAAAAATTTAAAATGTTATATCTTTTTGTTTGAAGCCTGAAATGTAGCAAAAGGTTGAAAAGTTCCAGGGGGCCGAATACTTTCGCAAGGCACTGTAGCTTGTCACCCAGCTTTTCCCAGATACTAATTATACAGTTCCAGTTACATTCTGCTCCTTCCCCCAAAAATGTCATGTCAGGACCGGCAGTCATTGCACCCGTTCTGCTGGTCCTGTCTCTGATTCTGGTGGCGATGTGGTTGCCCGTGGCCAGGCTTCTTCTGCTATTTCGTCAGGCTCCTCCTCCAGCCGACGGTCTCTGGCTGTGGATGCGCGTCCCAGGCAGGGGACGCGCGCGACGATCATTAGTGCCAGGGACGTGGCTGGTGTACACACTCGCCCGCGGCCTGTTTCTGGTCGCCGGAAAAAGCGAGCAATTTAGTCTGTTTATTTTCTGTTCATTTGGTATCTCATGAGTTAAGTTTTGTTCCTTGCTTTCTCCTCCCAGTCAGCTGGTTGGGTGGGGTCTGCTAGGTATTTAAGGCCCTCAAAATGTTAACCTTGCTGCCAGTGTTTGGAGTATCCTTGCTACTACCTGGTTTGTCATTTGTGCTCTGCTATTTAGACTCTTGTTTGTTCTTTGACCCTCGGCGTGTTTTGTGACTACTCTTGGCTTACTGATTTTGTTCCTGACGTACTCTCCTGGTTTTGACGCGGCTATCTGTCTACCCATTTGTTCTTGTTTGTCTGTCTTGTTTGTTTTCCCTTCCCCTGCACTTTTGCTAGTGTATCTCGAGTCTTCAGGTTGTCGACTCAGGGGTTAGCCTGAGTAGGCAATAGGCAGGGATAGGGGTTGGGATTTAGCTTAGGGATCACTTAGCCCTTGTCTGTGTATCCCAGCCCTGACATGTCAGTCTTCACTGTAGATTCCTGCATTCTATTCATTAATCAAGAGGTTCAGCCTGAACATTGTTCAGTATAAGAAGTAGTCAATATTCCCACCACTAAGTAATTCTATACTTGCAGAGCAATTCACATTTTTGTAGACTCCCCCCACCCCCCCACCCCCCTCTATATTCATTGCCTAAGATGACTCTCCGTCTCTTTGCTTCCCTGCAGGACATCCCCAGCTTTTAAACATGCATCATTACCATGAACCAGACTGAGAACATAAATCTATGGTCTGCTAAAATATGAGCATATTTTACAGGCTATTAAAATTTCCCACTTTGACGTTGGTCATTTCCAATTAAATGCCTTCATTTCCCCAAGTATTCCCGGCATGAATATGGAATATGTTAATGGTCAGTAAACCAGAGCTATGTTCCCCATGCCATATAACGAGATGCCTGTTTTTATGTAATATACAAAGTTATTTAGTCCGGAATTTCTTCAAAGCCACAAATAAAATTCATCAAAAATTACAGAAAAACATATAAAACATCCTGCACGATATGATAACTGAATATGCGGAAGTGCATGGCTACATTTATAAGAAAACGAAATGTAGCCATGCACATCCGCATATTCAGTTATCATATCGCGCAGGGTGTTTTGTATGTTTTTCTGTGATTTTTTGAAAAATTTATGTTCTTCAAGGAGTGGCACCTTCAGGTATGAATGCACTTCTATTCTGGGAGTAGCATTCTTCTGCACTTTTGCCCCACCTATCTTATAGGCGATCTTGATTAGGTGGTACATATAGGTGTGTGTGCTCCTCCTCTCATTGGTTGCTTGATGCACATAGAGGTAACTAGGAGCAGCACACTATATATGCAGGGTCTGCTCTTCTGAATAGATAGGCATAGATAGGTTTAGAGTAGGACCTGCCTGACTGAGACCACCTTGGTGCCAGTAGGTGAGCACGGATGTGTGTTGATCAAAATATGTTGGCTGAGAGTCTATGTTTGCATCTGTTGTGTTAGTGCATTATTTTCCGTGACTTTTTTTTCCTTACGAATAAAATTCCCCAAGCAAGTGCCCTGTAATCCGACACGAATAGTTTCTTCTAAAGGGGTATTCCATCTCATATCCACAGGATCCCACCTCTGACATAGACTTAGGACAGATATTCACAATCCCCATTGGCTGCATTTGCTTGTCTCTTGACATTCTGTTCGATAGGAATTAAAGGCTATGGACACCATCAGGGCATTTTTTTTATCATTGCTTTTTCCCCCCTTTTGGGCTTGTTAAATATTTTCAACAGTTTTTGTTCTACAGTCTTCACTTTCAGTGTATCAGTCAACTGTTGGTTTCCGTGTTACACTGAATCTGTAAGGGAGCTGCTCTGACAGTTCAATATGTAGCCCTTATCTCTGAACTCCTGACAGCTCAATGTGTCGTCCTTATATCTGAACTCCTGACAGCTTGAGGTGTCATCCTTATCTCCGAACTCCTGACGGCTCGATGTGTCGTCCTTATATCTGAACTCCTGACAACTCAATGTTTCGCCCTTATCTCTGAATTCCTGACAGTTTGATGTACTGCCCTTATCTCTGAACTTCTGATAGCTCAATGTGTAGCCATTATCTCTGAACTTCTGACAGCTCAAATACTTAAGCCAAACTGATAAGAATATGGCTTAAATAAGTGTTTATGATCTGTCAGGAGTTCAGAAATAATGGCTACACATCCAGTTCCATGACATTCAATGTAAAACAGAAAGCAATAATCTGCAGATACACCGAAAGTGAAGGCCGTAGAAAAAAAAAACCTGTTGAAAATTTTGAATGAAGACCAAGTGAAAAAATGATTTAGCCCAAAATCAATAAAATGCAATGATTAAAAACTCTCCTCAAAGATGTCCATGGTCTACAAGGAAACGGCCAGGTAAGCAGGATAGGTTTGGGGACCTATGTTCTCTACATAAGTGCACATAGTTGCCAACAGTCCCGAGAAGTAGTGGGGTTTGTGCAGATTTACCTTAAAGTGAGCAGTTTTGGTGGTCATTGGAGCAAGTCTTAAATGTCCCAGAATATGTTGTCAACTATACTGCAGTCCTAGCGGTGGAACCTGCACCTATCCGAAATATATGGAATATCTTGCTGGAATTTTCAGTGGGGGAACCTCCAGAAAATCTGTTCTGTAGCTAACAGGAGGCATCCCAAATTTGTCAGACCCCTCGATTTAACTCAAAGTACTTTGATATAGCACTTGAATAGGGGCTGCCTAAAGGCTGCATTACACTGGCAGATAGTCTGGCAGATCATCGCTAACGAGTGTTTGTAGGAATGCTCATAAGTGATGATCAGTGTGTAATACTGCAGCAAACGCTTGTTCATCAGGCAATCTAGCATGCTTAAAAATCATTGTTTGCCAACAGCAGATTGTGCTGTCTAATCACGACCTGCCGCTGGTAAACAATGATTCAGTAAGGGGACGTGTGATGGCATTAGTGATCCCCATACTATGGAAGAGATCACTGCATGTAATAGCAGCTGTCTCCTCCACTAGCGAGCAAGCGAAGGAACTCTTCTCCCCCAACAATCATTAGCTGCATTGTTAAATGTAATACAGCCCTAAGCCAGATATCCTCATCTATTTTATGATCGGTAGAGGATAGCATGGGTTGCTCTGGCTTTGATACTGTGGTGCACAGGATGGCATTCTCTACCTCCCAAAAATGCAAATAGGTAAGTATAGACATCTAAACATCCAGTAGTTTGGAATATACAGGACAATTCTTATAGTCTGGCTCTTCAGTGGCTGATTATTGGAAACTCCAAATTAATGGGTAATTCATTATAAACCTATAAGATGCATTCATGCGTGCATACATAGTTACCAAAATTAGATTTCTAAGTAGTAGGACACTTTATGTCCCATCGCTGATCTACTCAGCAACACCCCTCAAAACACTGCCCAATTTCATAGACATTAGAATAAACTTAGCAAAAGTTGAAAAGATAGTCCAGTGATCTCACTGTTGGCAACACTGGTGGGCACCAGGGGCATGTGCATTAGGTCTGTTGCTTTACCAAATTCAATTGAGTCTGAATCCTCCCTCTCCTCCCCAAGGTGCGCTAGATATCTCTACCTACTTCCCAACAGTTTATTTTTTTGCAAGATTGTGAAACAAACTTCAGGAACGTAAGGGAGCTTAGGCAAAAATGCCCAAAAGAGGCAGTCTGGGAGGTTTTTTGAGTAATGATCAAAGCCAGGGCTTAAAGGGAACCTGTCATCAACTTTATGCTGACTGTACTGAGGGCAGCATAAAATAGTGACAGAAATGCTGATTTCAGCGGTGTCTCTCTCTTGAGCTAAAAGTAAGTGGTTGCTGAGAACCAACATCACAAACATTGCAGCCCAGGCCTGGAAAAGAGTCTTATCTACCCGAGAAGAGTCATGGTTATTCCTAATCTCCTGCTCTCCCCATCCATCTGCTGATGATTTGCAGTTCTCTCCTAGAGAGAAAGGGAGAAAACTAGGTAGAAGACTGTCAGTCATCATCAGGTGGGCAGGGAGAGCAGGAATTCATGAATAACCAGGACTCTTCTCATGAAGATTTGACTCTTTTCCAGGCCTAGTCTGCAATGTTTGTGATGTTGGTTCTCGGCAACCACTTACTTTTAACTTATAAATGACAGACCACTGAAATCAACTCACCTGTCTCTACTTTGTTCTGCTGTTAGTACGGGCAACATAAAGGTGATGACAGGTTCCCTTTAAAAGGCATCTGTCAGAGAATTTGTACCTATGAAACTGGTTGACCTGTTACATGTGCGCATGTACATCCAGCCTAGCCAGATAATACCTTTCTCCGCTGGAGCCCATTGACTATAATGGGGCCTGGCGGTGCTATGACCCTTTCCGGTTATGCTCTATCCTCTGCTGGAAGAGTTTAGCGCTAGTGTGAAACTAGCCTTAGGAGTGGTCAATTACAGTGTCTGTGATACTAATACATATACATGTGCCAGGGCCCACACTACTACTATGCCTTACAGGGGATGCATCCGTTAACATTAGGATATTGGCACTAGTGCCGTCACCACTTTGTGGACTTCATTGGTACATGTTGACATCAGCATAATAACATGAGTGACGCCCCCTGTATGGGGCTTATATATATCTACTCACGTTTGTCTGCCACCATAGTAGTGCCAGAATATCAGGTAATTTACATTAAAATCGACTCGGGACTATTATTGTCTAGTGCCAGATTATCAGGATTTCCAAACCATAGGAAGTATTCACAGTCCAGCAACGAAACACCTCTGAGCGTGTTGTATTATCAGGATTTTACTGTACTTTTCCTGCAAAACAGTCCAGCACTACCTCAGATCATTCTGGATTATCGGAATTTTCCTGCATTTTTCATGTAAGTTGTTTTTAATATGAAATGTCCATGATATATATTTTTTTCACATGCTCCAAAGACATTAAATGCCCCCAGCTTTGAAATGAGCCCTGAATGTCTATGTAAATAGTGAGTGGAGCCGCCGTGAACTGCTCGCGCTCGGCGAACGCTTTCAAAGGGTGCCTTAACCAGCCTAAGTAAACAGGACTGTGAACTTAAAATTGCTGGGATTTTGTAAACACACTAAAGTACTGTGCTGCATGTCTGCAGAGCCGAGGTACCGCATGTCTGTCAGAATTTAATCATGCTTCCCCGAGCTTTGAAAATAGCTAATTATTTGTGAAAATGCCCTCTGTGCGCTTGACGAATATCAAGAGGAACATTTTCGCAGAGATGTGCGGTGGCCGAACACTTTCCCGTGTGCCGGGAGTAATTGAACAAGTCTCTTCTAATTAATGTGCCCACTGCGATTTAATTTTTTTTTTAAAGCGGGTTATAAGATAACGCTGGCAATGTGTGGTCTGTTGGTCAGCGGTACCAAGCTGTGGACTGGTACTACCCGGGTGGCTGCTCTATTGTTTTGATTGATGTTAATTGGAGTGAAAAGGTTCCAAGCCTCATTAAGTTAAAGGGAAATGACAAAGATTGTGTCAGAGTTAATGATATAATTGCTGGGGCTGATTGTATGGCTGTTTACCCTGAAGTTTCTCAGGCTTTCCTGATTTGGTCCAAAATATGATCTAAACTACTTGTCTGGAGAACTGGGAACATGGAAATCGTGAGATGTCTGGGTCTCTAGATCATTTATGTACTTATTTCTTTATTCATAATCCTTATAGATATGAACACATACCTATTAGAGAGACAGATATGAGAGAGATAATTAGATAGATATGAGATGGGTCGATCGATATGAGAGAGATATTAGATAGATAGATAGATAGATAGATAGATATGAGATAGATATGAGATAGATAGATAGATAGGAGATAGATAGATAGATAGATAGATAGATAGATAGATAGATAGATAGATAGGAGATAGATTTGAGATGTATATGAAATAGATATACCATATAATAGATAGATAATGAGATAGACAGATTGATCGATATGAGAGAGATATTAGATAGATAGATTGATAGATATGAGATAGATGGATAGATATGAGATAGATTTGAGATAGATGTATATGAAATAGGTATACCATATATGAGATAGATAGATATAGATATAGATATGAGATATATAGATATTAGATGGATAGGAGATAGATAATAGATAGGTGACTGATAAAGATATGAAATAGATATACCATATAATAGATAGATAGATAATGAGATAGACAGATCGGTCGATATGAGAGAGATATGAGATAGATGGATAGATGATAGATAGATAGATAGATAGATAGATATAGATATGAGATAGATAGATAGGAGATAATAGATAGGTGACTGATAAATATATGAAATATATATATATAGATAGGGGTAACACAAAAGGTAAAAGTGCTTGTTTTGTACAATGGTATGGCCATCTTGAGAAAATAGGGGAGCAGATATAAAGCTGCGTGAGCCAGTCTCCAGCTGATATATGAAGTGCTTCTGGGTGTATGGGTGCGGTGGAGGATCAGGTTTAGGAAATGATAAATGGGCTATATGTGTAGAGGAGTTAGATCAGGGGATGTAATAGAACACCCTAATAATGTATCTTTTAGGTAGCTCCTAAAACTCTATATATTGTGAGTCAACCTAATTTCTTCTTGGGCTACGGCATTCCAGAGAACTGGTGCAGCTCGAGAGAAGTCTTGGAGCCGGGAGTGAGAGGTTCGGATTATTTTGGATGTCAGTCGTAAATCGTTTGCAGAGTGTAGAGCATGGGTAGGGTGGTAGAAGGGGCTGAGGGAAGAGACGGATGCCTGTGGCGGATGCAATACAGTGGACATCATCATAGAGTTCCATTGTAAAAAAACTTATACTTTTTTACCAGATTCTGCTGGATGGAAAAGCGTGGTGTACTCCGACTTTGCATCTCTTTTTTTTCTCCAAACGTATAAGTTAAACGTAGGGCAAAAACCTCATGTGAACCCATCCTAATAATCACTATTTTCATTGTTTCGTGTTTCTACCTGTTAGTTTGCCTTTCTTTTCTGAAGACATGCTTTCCATTTTTCATAAAAATCTGCAGGTATTTTTTTCCAGTCTTTTCACAATTAACCCTGAGGCTCAGTCTTTGACATTTGGAGCATTTTATTTTATTCCACATTCAGTGATATTGAGGTCTGGGCTCTGAGGTGTCCCATCCGTTATTCTGAGACCACCAGCAGCTTTTTTGTTTCATAAGTACAGTACATCTCAGTCTTCACAAGAGTTCCTTGATGTTGTCTTGTAGAATTAGTCTTCTCCCAAGCTGAGATCTTCCATAGGGTATTCCATGATTTATTCAAATTAGTATTCTAATCAGCATTCATGCCTCCAGATGTGGTTCTACATCCCCAGACTTGTCCTGATCCTCCCCCATGTTTGAAAAGTCTTCCATTGCTTCATTGATCATATACAGGATTACTTTTTGTTACTTTAGATTTTTAGAAGGTCTCATATTTGGACTTATGAGTTGAACTTTCCACCACATCTCAAATGACAACTTTTAGTTTCCTGTCACTCTTTTTTTGTTTTTTTACAGTTGCATTTCCTTTCAGAGGAGGCTGTAAGTTCCACTGTAGGTCTTGTAGGGTTGTTAGTAGTCCAATGTTTTGTTTTTTTTGTAATTTTTAATAGTTCTGTGAACCATCTTTAGAAATGCCTGTATTTTTTATACTCTTTTTGGACTTTTTATTTGTGCAGGCGGGTCATTTTATACCCAAACTCCTTTTATATGTCCTTTTAGCCATTTTAGTTGGGCAGCTAAGGTTTCTTGTACTTGTTACTGTAACTGTTAGGCGTGGTCTACACAGGAGCATTTGGTTGCATGTTAGGGTGCTACCACCATTTTTTGATGCAGTTTTTGAAGCCCAGAATCAGAAGTGGATTATAAAAGGATAGTATTATGGACAGATACTACCTCTCTTTTTTTGAATCCACTCTTGGTTTTGGCTCCACAAATGGCACTAAAGACCTGAACCTGTTTTCCTTTGTAGTTGCAGGTGGGCATGTGCCCTTTCTAAAAAAAAAAAAAAAAAAAAAAAAAAGACTGACCCAAATGTTGCCTTGTAGCCTTGTATTTGAAGAAAAGAGTGCTGAATGTATATACTAGTAAATTTGATATACTTGGCATTGTTTCACAACTACAGTCAAGTCACTCTTTCTCCTTTTCACCTGGTAGTACATATCTACATGCTACATATATGACTGCCTATGCTTCTGTAATTACAGGACTTGGATAGGTAAAGAGCTCATTACTCCTTGTTTAGGAAAGATATATCTCGTATACCTTACTGTGTTATTAGAACAATCTACATGCTGAAAAAAGAAACGGTGGAAACCATAGATGGTGCTTATACTGGCCATTGTAACTCACAAAATAGCAATGGCTGACCAAGAGCAGGGGTCTTTTTTTCATTCATTTATTCTTTCATTTTTTATTATTGGAGGGGGTCAAGGAACATTTTGCATGACTTTGCGTTACATTTTCATGACTAGAGCTAGCAACACACCACGTGACATCTCAGTGATACCCACTGTCAGCTCGCCCTCTGATGCTCTGCTGTGCGCCACAGGGCGCTAATCAGTCGCTTTGTTTGTGGGAATAACTACTGACATCATTGTCAACATATTATAAATATCAATGCTTCCAATCATCAGGAGAGCCCTACACTACCTGAATATTGGGGCATGCTGTTCATTGACCCGGGCAGAAATATCAGGCTGACTCAACAGAGCATCCTCCATTGTTATATGACGCTGTATAGTTAAGATCCAACAAGCAGTCTTTAGACTGACATTTCTTGTAGCATACCGCTCTTACCCAGCAGACGTCGCTGTTGCCTTTATTGTGTAAGGAAACTTCTAGTATTTGGCAAAGCTTGCTAATGACAGCTTCTGGACTCAGACAAAATCCTGAAAAGCATGAGAGTCCTAACAACATGAAAATAATTCAAATAAACAGCTGTATGTGTACGAAAGATATCCATTGCCTAGATATTGTGAGTTCTGCGCAGGTTTAATCTGTCAGATGCTTCCAAAAACCTTTACTCAAAGCAAGCAGCATAGAATAAGGTGCTCTAAAGTAAAAAGGCTATGGATCTACCATAAGTAGGGTATATGGATGTGCGTGTGAACAATTGAAACCCCTGTTTTCAACATTTATATGGGCACATATCACTTCCTGCAGCAGTAGAGGAGGGGAGTGGATATTTTTAACTTAGAGGGTGCTCTGTGGCTGGGCGATAGTGCATGAAGGGTCTCCCTGACTATTACTGTGTAAGGAATTCTCTGTCTGGGAGTCTCTGCCTGTGGCACTGTGATCGGCTGGTTCCCTTTATGGGGAACTCTCTGGTTGGACACCTCTGTATTGGGGCATTTTCTGACTGGAGCTCTGCCTATGGGGGTGCTCTCTAGCCGGGGAACTGTAGCTGTGGTAGTACTCTCTGACTGGAGACTGTGTACAGGGCAACTGTATAGCTGCAGTTATTATTATTTATCAATTCCATGGCGCTGTGCATATGAAAAGGGGTGTACATACATAATACAAAACAATTGCAATAAGCATGAACAAGACAAGTTACAAACTGGTAGAGAAGGAGAGAGGACCCTGCCTGTGAGGGCTTACAATCTAGAAGTGATGAGGGAAGGATACAGTAGGTGAGGGTAAAGCTTCTTATACATTGGCGTAGTGGCAGGAGAGTTACTGTAGGTTGTACACTTGTCTGAAGAGGTAGGTTTTCAGGTTTCTTTTCAAGGTTTCCACTAAAAGTGAGAACCTAATATGTTGGGGTAGAAATCTTGGAGGCAGTTCTACAGGCAATAAGAGGGTAGAGATTATGGTTGAATTTCTCTTTATTAATATTTCCAGGACAATTATACAAAGTATAGGAATAAATTGACAATACAATCAAGTCAATCATAGAAAACAGGGGGACACATCGTTTAAGAGGGTAGAGATTATGTGTGAGGATTCATTGGGAAAGTAGCTCAGAGATATATGGACCGGACAGGTTGTGAACAGCCTTATGTGTACAGTGGCATGCCAAAATTTAGGCACCCCTAGACAAAATCCCAGTTACTGTGAACAGTTAAGCAAGTTGAAGATGAAATGATCTCCAAAAGGCATAAAGTTACAGATGAAACACATTTTTCAACATTTTAAGCCATATCAGTGTATTATTTGGTTTTGTACAATTTTAGAGTGATAAAAGGAAAGGAGCACCTCGCAAAAGGCTTTGACCGAGGTCTCAGACCTTAAATAGCCTGTTAGGGTTAAGGCTTGCACAATTATCGTTAGGAAAGGCAAGGTGATGCAAATTTCAAAGCTTTATAAATACCCAGACTCCTCTAACCTTGTCCCAGAAAACAGCAGCCATGGGTTCTTCTAAGCAGCTGCGTAACACTTTGAAAATGAAAAGCAGGAGAAAGCTATAAGAAGATAGCATTGCAATTTCCTCAATTTGAAATGTAATTAAAGGGGTTGTCTCATCTTGCCTAATGGGGGCATATCGCTAGGATATGCCCCCATTGTCTTATAGGTGCGGGTCCCACCGCTGGGACCCGCACCTATATCGAGAACGGGGCCCCGAAAGCGAACGGGGGCGCACTGCGCATGCGCAGCCGCCTCCATTCATTTTCAATGTGGCCGGCGAAGATAGCCGAGCGCTGGCTCGGCTATTTCCGTCGGCTCCATAGAAATGAATAGGAGCGGTGGCCGCGCAAGCGCCGTGCGCTCCCATTCATTTCTATGGGGAGCCGGCTTGGTGGTGGCCGGACCGGAGTCCTCCAGCCACCACCTTGCGGGGCCCCGTTCTCGATATAGGTGCGGGTCCCAACGGTGGGACCCGCACCTATAAGACAATGGGGGCATATCCTAGCGATATGCCCCCATTAGGCAAGATGAGACAACCCCTTTAAGAAATGGCATTTAACAGGAACAATGAAGGTCAAGAGAAGGCTTGGAAGACCAAGAAAAATTTCAGAGACAGTTGCTGATAGGCAAAATAGAAACCCTGCTTGACTGCAGAAGACCTTCAGGAAGATTTGGCAGAGTCTGGGGTTGTGGTACATTGTTCTGCTGTTCAGCGACACCTGCACAAATATGACGTTTATGGAAGAGTCATCAGAAGAAAATCATACTGCGTCCTAACTACAAAATTCAGTGTTCAAAAGAACATCTAAACAAGCCTGATGCATTTTGGAAACAAGTCCTATGGACCGATGAGGTTCAAATAGAACTGTTTGTCCACAAAGAGCAAAGGTATGTTTGGTGAAAAAAAGACTCAGAATTTCATGAAAAGAACACCTTTCCAGCCATTAAGCATGGGGTTGGATCAATCATGCTTAGGGGTTGTGTTGCAGCCACTGGCACGGGAACATTTCATGGGTAGAGGGAAGAATGGATTCAATGAAATTCCAGCAAAATCTTGAAGCAAGCATAACACCAACTGTGAAAAAAAAGCTGAAGTTGAAAAGAGAATGACTTCTACAAACAGACAAGAAACCTAAACACATGTCAAAATCCTAGAAAAATAGACTACTTCAAAAGGTGCAAGCTGAAAGTTTTACTATGGCCCTCACGGTCCCCCGATCTGCCCGTCATTGAAAATCTGTGGATTGGCCTTAAAAGAGAAGAGCATGCAAGACAGCCTAGGAATCTCACGGAACTAGAAGACTTCTGCAAGGAAGAATGGATGAAAATCCCTCAAACAAGAATTAAAAGAATTCTTGGCTGGTTACAAAAAGTGTTTGCAAGCTGTGATACTTGCCAAAGGGGGTTCTATTAGGTACTAACCATACAGAGGGCCCAAAGTTTTGCCTTTTTTGTTATTTTGAAAATGTAAAAGATGAAAATAAAAAATTGTGTTTGCTTAAAATACAACAACTTGCTTAACTGTTCACAGTAACCGTAATTTTGGCATGGGGTGCCTAAGCTTTTGCATGCCATTGTATTTGTTAGTATTTTAAACTAAATTCAATGGTCAATGGGAAACCAGTTAAAGCGATTGGCAGAGGGGAGAGGCAGAGTAGTAACGGGGAGAGGGGGATTTGTCAGGCAACAGAGTTGAGTATAGAGGTGCGAGGGTGCTAGATGGAAGGCCACAGAGGAGGATGTTAATGTAGTCTAAGGGAGAAATGATGAGGGCATGCACAAGCATTTTTGCCGACTCCCGGTTGAGGAGAGTGTGGATCTGAGATATACAGTGCCTTGCGAAAGTATTCAGCCCCCTGGAACTTTTCAACCTTTTGCCACATTTCAGGCTTCAAACAATAAGATATAACAATTTAAATTTTTGGTGAAATTGGGTCAGAATTGTGAAGTGGAACGAAATTTATTGGATCATTTAAACTTTTTTTGTAATAATAAAATTGAAAAGTGTGGCGTGCAAAATTATTTGGCCCCCTTGCATTAATACTTTGTTGCGCCACCTTTTGCTGCGATTACAGCTGCAAGTCTCTTGGGGTATGTCTCTATCAGTTTTGCACATCTAGAGACTGAAATTCTTGCCCATTCTTCCTTGCAAAACAGCTCGAGCTCTTTGAGATGGGGAGCGTTTGTGAACAGCAGTTTTCAGCTCTTTCCGCATATTCTCAATTGGATTTAGGTCTGGACTTTGACTTGGCCATTCTAAGACCTAGATACGTTTATTTTTGAACCATTCCATTGTAGATTTTGCTTTATGTTTAGAATCGTTGTCTTGTTGGAAGATAAATCTCCGTCCTAGTCTCAGGTCTTTTGCAGACTCCAACAGCTTTTCATCCAGAATGGTCCTGTATTTGGCTCCATCCATCTTCCCATCAATTTTAACCATCTTCCCTGTCCCTGCTGATGAAAAGCAGGCCCAAACCATGATGCTGCCTCCACCATGTTTGACAGTGGGGATGGTGTGTTCAGGGTGATGAGCTGTGTTGCTTTTACGCCAAGCATATCGTTTTGCATTGTTTCCAAAAAGTTTGATTTTGGTTTCATCTGACCAGAGCACCTTCTTCCACATGTTTGGTGTGTCTCCCAGGTGGCTTGTGGCAAACTGTAAACGAGACTTTTTATGGATATCTTTGAGAAATGGCTTTCTTCTTGCCACTCTTCAATAAACGCCAGATTTGTGAAGTGTTCGACTGATTGTTGTCCTATGGACAGACTCTCCCACCTCAGCTGTAGATCTTTGCAGTTCATCCAGAGTGATCATGGGCCTCTTGGCTGCATCTCTGATCAGTCTTCTCCTTGTTTGAGATGAAAGTTTAGAGGGACGGCCAGGTCTTGGTAGATTTGCAGTGGTCTGATACTCCTTCCATTTCAATATGATCGCTTGCACAGTGCTCCTTGGGATGTTTAAAGCTTGAGAAATCTTTTGGGATCCAAATCCGGCTTTAAACTTCTCCACAACAGTATCACGGACCTGCCTGGTGTGTTCCTTGGTCTTCATGATGCAGAACCCTGAGACTATCACAGAGCAGGTGCATTTATACGGAGACTTGATTACACACAGGTGGATTCTATTTATCTTCATCAGTCATTTAGGACAACATTGGGTCATTCAGAGATCCTCAATGAACTTCTGGAGTGAGTTTTCTGAACTGAAAGAAAATGGGCCGAATAATTTTGCACGCCCAACTTTTCAGTTTTATTATTACAAAAAAAGTTTAAATGATCCAATAAATTTCATTCCCCTTCACAATTGTGACCCACTTGTTGTTGATTCTTCACCAAAAATTTAAAATGTTATATCTTTTTGTTTGAAGCCTGAAATGTAGCAAAAGGTTGAAAAGTTCCAGGGGGCCGAATACTTTCGTAAGGCACTGTATTTCTCAGTTGGAGGCGGCAGGAGGTGGAAAGGGTTTGGATGTGCAGTTTGGACAGGGCAGAATCAAAGTTTACACCAAGACATAGGACTTTGTTGACCGGGAGAGTGTGCAGCCAATGACTGTTATAGTTCTGTTGGGGGGAGGTTGAGTGAGATGGGGAAAGATGATGAATTCTGTTTTATCCATGTTAAGTTTTAGAAAACGACAGGAGAAGAAGGAGGATATAGCAGTTAGACATTGCGGGATTCCAAATAGTAAGGAGGTGATATCTGGACCAGAGAGATAAATTTGCATGTCATCAGCATAGAACTGGTAAGTGAAATCCATAGGACTATATAAGATGTCCCAGGCCGAAGGTGTCTATTGTAGCTATGATAGTACCTTCTGACTGGAGCTCCGAACATTAGAGCACTTTCTAGCTGGGGTACTGTTTATAGGGGAACTGTAGCTGTGGTAGCACCCTGTGACTGGCAGGGCTGTGGAGTCGGAGTTGGAGTCGGTCACCATTTTGGTGGAGTCGGTATAAAATGCACCGACTCCGACTCCTAAAATATATAATGAATTAGTACATTTAGTTCAGTGCAATAAGATGCTCTGGGCCCAATACCTCTGGGGGGGCCCAGCAGGGATGGCCTTAGTACAATCAGGCGAATACAAGTGAGCGCTTCCATTATGGAGTCTGATGGGGGCACATTAAGCCGATCTGAGGTCTGATGGGGGCACATTCTGCTGATCTGAGGTCTGATGGGGGTTCATTCTGCTGATCTGAGGTCTGATGGGGGAACATTCTGCTGATCTGAGGTCTGATGGGGGTACATTCTGCTGATCTGAGGTCTGATGGGGGAACATTCTGCTGATCTGAGGTCTGATGGGGGAACATTCTGCTGATCTGAGGTCTGATGGGGGAACATTCTGCTGATCTGAGGTCTGATGGGGGTACATTCTGCTGATCTGAGGTCTGATGGGGGTACATTCTGCTGATCTGAGGTCTGATGGGGGTACATTCTGCTGATCTGAGGTCTGATGGGGGTACATTCTGCTGATCTGAGGTCTGATGGGGGTACATTCTGCTGATCTGAGGTCTGATGGGGGAACATTCTGCTGATCTGAGGTCTGATGGGGGTACATTCTGCTGATCTGAGGTCTGATGGGGGAACATTCTGCTGATCTGAGGTCTGATGGGGGAACATTCTGCTGATCTGAGGTCTGATGGGGGAACATTCTGCTGATCTGAGGTCTGATGGGGGTACATTCTGCTGATCTGAGGTCTGATGGGGGTACATTCTGCTGATCTGAGGTCTGATGGGGGCACATTCAGCTGATCTGAGGTCTGATGGGGGCACAGTAGGCTGATCTGAGGTCTGATGGGGGCACAATACGCTGATCTGAGGTCTGATGGGGGCACAGTAGGCTGATCTGAGGTCTGATGGGGGCACAATACGCTGATCTGAGGTCTGATGGGGGCACAATACGCTGATCTGAGGTCTGATGGGGGCACAGTACGCTGATCTGAGGTTTGATGGGGGTACATTCTGCTGATCTGAGGTCTGATGGGGGCACAGTAGGCTGATCTGAGGTCTGATGTGGGCACATTCAGCTGATCTGAGGTCTGATGGGGGCACATTAAGCCGATCTGAGGTCTGATGGGGGCAAGGACCTGTTAGTTTAGTGATGTAAAAGCTGGGGACAGATTTCCTTTAACATAGGAGTCCCCTTTTTTACTCCTATTAATCCTATATTTTACTGCATTATGTGGTAGAGTATTTAGAGTAGGGTATGTAGAAAGTCTATTGTACTGTACTTAACAGCATAGATGATCTAGCAGTTTATATAGTCATCTTGCTAATACAGTATTATAACCACAACTAGTAGTATGTGCCTGTGAAGCTGGAAACGTGCGTTTGGGAAGCCAATAAGTGGGGGGCCCACTCAAGTATGTTTCGCCCCCCCCCCCCCCCCCCCCATGTGCTGAACCTCTAGCTACGCCTCTGATCAGGCCCTTAGTGAGCTGTACCCAGAGAAGCCTGATAGATTACAAACAGTTTTTGTCATGACTTATCTGTACTATTGATTTTATGCAAATTTGTTTAAAGTTATCACTTAAACCTGCTCCATGTATGAGGGAGTAGGAGTTGGAGTCGGGGTGAGGGGAAATTGAGGAGTCGGAGTCGGGGCTTTGGCTTACCGACTCCACAGCCCTGGTGACTGGGGCACTGTTTGTAGGGGATCTCTCTAGTTTGTTCCATTTATGGACCACCCTCTTCTTAGGTTATTGTTTATGGGGATTTTGAATAGCTCGTTGACTTGCACTGTATATGGAGCATGTTGGCAGCAGAGATCTTTTTAGGGGATTTCTATAAAGCAATTTCCTAATAGATTAAAAGTGTACTGCTGATTTGGAGGTACACTTAAAATGAATAGTAAAACCACCCAGGGGGGAAACTATTTCTGTAAGAGGTGTCGCTAGAAAATAGGGGCTGTTGGCACCTGCTCTCGGTAAATGTGGACACGGCTAATATTGTAAATATTTAACCGCCCTTTATTAATGTCTTGGACAGTTTTTGCAAACACTCTACCAGTAGCCACCGTACATTTGGCATTGAATTATCAGTGATCCCTGGTGTATATACAATATGTTTAAAAACTACTCGTCTTGTTCACATCCTTTGATATTCGCCAAAGAACTGTCCATTACCTGTCTGCTTATTGTATGGCTTACAGAAGATGGTACTGTACACATACAGTAGCTACCACAGAGTGAGGGTTCTCTGTAATAACCATACTTTCCAACCATTGTGAAGGGACATAAGGGTGACCCTTAAAAGTGGTGTTCAAAGTAGCACATTATCTGTGCAGAGTTTTTTTACTCTACGCTCCGCCCATTTATATAGGCCTGACCTCTAATCTACTTACTTTGTATCACAAATACTACCTATGACTCCTACTGTACAGACTTTAATGGTAACATACTCCAGACCAGACCCACTGCACAAATGCAGCCACAATAGCAGACCCTCTAAATAAATACAGGTACCCTGATCAGACCCCCAAAATAAATATACATCCCAAACCACCTATATATAAACTCCTGGCATGAACCCCTTAAAGAAATGCAGAGCCCGGTAAATAAACACCTCAGACCAGAACCTGCTTATTATATACTCCAGGCCAGACTACCCATTAATGTAGACCTCAGACCAGACACCCTTTTTCAAGATACCAAGTCAGCTATTCATACAAACCCAGGACTAAATCATCTGCCATGAATACAGACACAAGACTGGCCCTTAATTCAGACCTCTGACCAGCTATATAGCTACTCACCTCACCCCGTTCCAGCACCCCTCTTCACCTGCCGTGCACTGCTACAGACAACAACCTGATGCCGGGAATGACCTCAGAACAATCTCTGCAGCGACGTCCAGAAGTGAAGAAGAGTGAAGGAACGGGGAAAGGTGAGAATAATGTAAAAAAATATAGCACTTCTAAAATTTACTTGGTCTTCGGGAAGTCCAGAAATTCTCTCCTTTTTTTTCCAGTAAGGCTACTTTCACTTCAGCGTTTTTGGATCAGCAAAAAAGTTTCCGTTAGGATAATACAACCGTCTACATCCGTTGTGAACAGATACGGTTGTATTATCTCTGAAATGAACAAGACGGATCTGGCACTAAATCCATTGTTCAATGAGCACCGGATCAAGTTTTTTTTTTTGTGTCTGAAAAAATGGATCTGCCCCCATTGACTTACATTGCGTTTCATGCCGGATCTATCTTGATCAGTATCCCATGATGCATACAAAATCGCTGCTTGCAGCGGTTTTGTGTCCAGTATAGGTACACAACCAAACGGAACGGAATGCATTCTGGTGCACTCCACTCAGTTCAGTTTTGTCCCCATTGACAATGAATGGGGACAAAACTGAAGTGTTTTCCTCCAGTTTTTAAATCCTATGATGATCTCAATACCGGAAAGGGAAACACTGATGTGAAAGCAGCCGAATCTCCCAGACATTCAGGTACATTTGGCAAATAAGAATTAGTGCAGAAGGAGAAAAAATGTTTGGTTTCTCATTGTAGTTATTTTTAGGCTGATCTACATGTAGGATCAAACTGACCTTGTGAGGCAGCACAGTCCTTAAAGTGGTATTCCCATCATAGACAATGGGGGCATATCACTAGGAGGTGGGACCCGCACCTACAGGGAGAACGGAGCGCGGAGAGCTGTTGCTGGAGGTCTGTCCACCACCAAGCGCTGCTCCCGCTGCTCCCACAGAAGTGAATGGGAGCGCACCGCGCACGCGCGGCCCCTGCTCCCATTCATTTCTCTGAGGCATACAGAAATAGCCAAGCCAGCGCTTGGCTATTTTCGGCGGCCCCATTTAAATGAATGGAGGGCGGTTGCGCATGTGCAGTGTGCCCTCCATTCATTTCTCTGCTCCGTTCTCTTTGTAGGTGTGGGTCCCAGAGGTGGGACACACACCTATCAGACAATGGGGGCATATCCTAGCGATATGCCCCCATTGTCTATGATGGGACAACCCCTTTAACACAAAAATTGGCCCCAGGGCAGAAAACAATCCCACTTGTTGCTGACTTTAAAGCAAATTACTTAAAATTAGAGTCTATCGCTTATTGGATGATTACACAATTAACCTTATTAGACATCACAGATTATCTTGCGTTTGCAACAATATCAAAAAAGCTTATGATGACTTTGCATAGATGTAAGATTTGGCCCTCTGCTGTGCCTAAGGAGACTGCCTACAAACTCATTACACATTTTTTTTTCACTGATATTTGCTAACTCTCTTGCTTAGCAATAGACATAGACACAAGCATTACTCAATTTACGGTACTCATAAGGACTGATGACACGGCCCATACTCTCAATTTTAACTCCCTGAACTATAGGATGTTAAGCTGGTCATACACATTCAGTAGCCGTCAGGCAAATGATTGGCAAATAGCGGTCTCTCCTGACTCCCCCATACACGTTTGGTTTGGCTGAGTGTGTAGGCATTGTCACTGGGCACAGAGGAGAAAGACATTGCCAGACACTTCTGGCGGTGACTTATCTCCTGGGAAAATAAAAGGAATGGGTAAAAATATTCAGTATTCAGTCCTTCTGGTTTTGCTGACCACAATCTCTCCCTAGTGCACCATACATATACATGTTCAGTTTGGCTGAGCGTGTATTCATTGTCAATGGGGACACAGGAGAAAGTCCCCACCAGACACTTCTGACAGCAGCTTATCTCCTGGGAGGATCAGGTGAAAATATTCAGTTTTTTTTCATCCTTCTCTCCCCAAACGTATGTCATCATCAGGGGGAGAGTCTGGAGCTTCCCATATGCATTAGGGGCTGTTCACATCTCAATTTTGCTGTACGTCAAGCGCAAACAATTGTAAACAGAAAAAACATATAGGATTATATAGGCTTGACGTACCCATTGACTATAATTGGGCAAATGTAGTTCAAAAGTCACTGTTTATGTTTCTGTATATATATATATATTTTTTTTAACAGGACAGAATAACGTAGCATACCACGCTTTTCTGTCCTGCAAAAGAAACAAATAGAAATGTATACTTTTTTATACATTCCAGTGAATGGGAGACAGATTGAAACATAAGTTTACTAGATGGAAAAATATTGTCTTATTAGTTTTTCTTTTTCAGGTAATGCCTTCAAATCTTCAACACTTTATTTTTTAAAAATAACGGTTTCACAAAAACATATACCATATTTTTCGCCCTATAAGACGCACCTAGGTTTTAGGGGAGGACAATAAGGAAAAAATATTTTTCATTAAACCTCTGGTCAGACCACCAATCAGACCCTCAATGTTAATCAGACCTCAGAATGTGAATGACACCCATTCAGACCTCAGATAGGAGCCCCATGCCTCTCATCAGCCACCATGTCTCTCACCAGCCCCAATTGCCTCTCATCAACCACCATTGCCTCTCACCAGCCCCCATCATCCTTAAATCAGCCCCCATTGCCTCTTACAAGCCCCCAGCAGCCTCTTACAAGCCCCCAGCAGTATATTAGCCCCCATTGCCACTCACCAGCCCCCAGCCACATTATATTAGCGCCCAGCAGCCTCATGTTTTATAAAATAAAAAAGACTCTTACCTGTCCTGCTCCTGGACGTCGCCGCTCCTCTCCGCCTGCGCTCTGCCTTCCTCCTGCTGTCGGCTGTGCTGTGAGCTAGCATACACAGTGTGAGAACACAGAGCGCCCTCATGCTGTGCACAGCCATGCACAGCAGAGCGGAGGACCAGGAAGCGGTGAGTACAGAGTCTTCACAGCATCCTGGTCCTCCGGTGCTAATGAGTGCTTCCTTATGGAAGCGCTCATTAGCATTCACCCCATAAGATGCAGGGACATTTTCCCCCCACTTTTGGGGGGGAAAATGCGTCTTATAGGGGGGGAAAATACGGTACATTTTTTCTTAAAAAAGGAGACACAAACATATTGAAATGTATGCGCATCCGTCAAACATATATGTTAAAAAAGATACATGTAGATAACCATAAAATTGTATATATTTGTGTACTTTTGGTATATCCTAGCAATATGTCACCAATGTCTTAGATGAGACAAGCCCTTTAAGATGACAACCGGCTAAGACAGGGGTTGTCTGAGAGGCGGGACCCGTACCTATCCGACGTTGGTTGGCATATCTTAGCAATATGCCACCAATGTCTCACGTGAGACAACCCCTTCAAAATGACCAAAGGCTAGAATTGTACCTGACAAAAGAAAGACTTTACCAGATACTGAAGTGAAACCACCACCTGTGAATAACAAGGTATGTCTTGTGGTTTCAAGGTACCCAAAATTTAGTAGGCTATTCACACTCTGTCTTTTGCAGTCAGAATTTGGCACTGATTTCTTTCTTGGAACCGTGAACTGTGGGAGATGTTATGAGACCCAAGCCACCAAATCACATTTTAGACAAGAAGTGTAGATAAACCACAGTCTGTGTCTAAAGGTGACCATCTGGAACTTTGAAAGCCACCATGGATGCTAGAAAAGAAACAAGGAATATTTAAAACATGTAGAATAATTTATTCAGCTACATAGTTAGATTTATACCGTAACCGTATGTTTTGCAGATGGACTAGGCTCTGTGGTGGCAGATTGGGTAAAGTTTTCAGGGGTTCTTGTATAGTGAAAGGTTGTGAATTACAGCGTTCTACAAAGGTATATTTGGCTATCGCATTATAGCTCAGTGTAATCTATACTGTTCTGGCAGGTGCGTGTTAGAAAGCTGGAATAATACACTGCCTTCAAAGGATGCAAGAATAAACGCTCATAGACTCCCAAGTTGATCCTGTCCTGCAGATTTAGCCTTTAGCGCTATAATGGCAGAGTCAGTTTGTGTATTAAAGTGAACTTCTCACCTCTCCTGACAGGTCAGTTTTAGTAAAAACTTGTATTCCCCATGTTATAACAATTCTGGAGCATCTTTTCTCATGATGCCGTCTTTTGAAGCAGAATACAATTATCTACTGAAAAAGACAAGTCAGGAGAGCTGACAGATCTAGCTGCCCCTTCATCATCGGATCTCAGTGACATCACTTCTTTAGACTTCAGAAGGACAATGTCTGCTTTGTAGTCTCATTGACTTCTCTGGCTGGGCAACGGAGGTCCACCATCCAAGAGGTGACAACCCTACCCTTCCTGGCCAGTCAATCTCTTAACCCTGCCTACAAGATGTTTAGATCTCCAAACCAAAACCTGAAGCAGCAGTTCACTCAGACTAGCACCAAGGACCCTTTTTTTAAGCAATGAGGCGTCTAGTTGACAGATTCTACCACTTGACGTGTCATTTTTGTAATCCATCATCAGATCACCTAGTTTTAGTGTTTTTGTGCATTTAGAGATAAAAGCAGTATCGTTTCTACATTATTAGCATTTCCATGACACACACATTTTCCGATGCCAGTAAATATGGGTTAGTCTCTGCCCCTCTCTGGCATTCAGAGAGTTGACCAAAATACAATTCAGACAGTGCTAAACTCCTACTTCTCCTAGATCTAGATGTGCATCTTCCTAGGTTGAGATTCTTTTTAATCTTTTGCTAGGAGGGGGAGCGGCAGCAGCATGAATTGCCATAATATGGTGCAAGGACACTTATCTTAAATGATCAAATTGTGTTGCATCAAAACAGGATACCGTGAGGAGAATGAGTTGTATCGCATCACATTTGGTGGAATTTCTCTTTATTAAAGTGGGTATCTGGTTTAGAAAAATCAAATATCACATTAGAGCTTTGAGTTAGTAGAAGAGGGACTCTCATCAGCCAGATGGGAGAGTAGCTACCAGGATTGTCTCTCGTTTCAGAAGACCCACCATGTCTGTTACTTACATGGACAACCCACTGGTTTTCAGTAATCGTGTAATGCTTCATTTCCTCTGTGGTGGTGCTGAAGTGAAAATCAACACTTACTGGCCGATTCCCCCACAGATTGTAGCCATCTCTTCTGGAAATGACATACATAACAGATTGTACCCCCTTAGTTTATTGCTTCAGTTGATAAGAAATGTGTAAAAGGAAATCCTCTTGACTCTACCTAACATGGAAAACTGGAGGTGACAGGATATTGGAAGTCGTCAAGGACCACACAGGCTCAGCTCATCTGCCAAGAAAAGCCTATGATCTAATTTCAGCTTTGTCATGTACTTAAGAACAGCATTGTCCACTTAAAAGCACCTTATGAAGAAGATGAACAGTAGGTGGAGAAGAAAGGGGGGAAGATGTGAACGCTATTAGCATGACAGTAAATTACGACTACTACAAGGTGTCAAGTGATGGAATTCTCAGACAAATTAAATCATTCATATCAGTGCAACAACCAGAAAACCTTACATGGTGTGATCAACACTGGGAACCATGGAGGATGGAATTTGCTTTAGCGATCTACCATCAGATGATTTTAACTCTTTGCAGATTGAGGCATACATTTCCATGGCTCCATTGTCTTATTTGTGAGAAACACAGATATAATATGGTAGGTTTATTTAGTGCCACGTTCTTTTTTCCTGCACCATTTAAGTTTATGACCAGTACGGTAAAGTGAAGATGCAACAACATGCATTATACGCCACAGGCTACTTTCACACCAGCGTTTTTGCTGGATCCATCATGGATCAGCAAAAACGCTTCCGTTACTGATAATACAACCGTGTGCATCCGTTCTGAACGGATCCGTTTGTATTATCTTTTAAATAGCCAAGACGAATCCGTTATGAACTCCATTGAAAGACAATGGGGGACGGATCAGTTTTATATTGTGTCTGAGAAAACGGATCTGTCTCCATTGACTTACATTGTGAGTCATGACGGATCCATTTGGATCAGTTTCTTCATGCGGACACCAAAATGCAGCAAGCAGCGTTTTAGTGTCCGCCTCCAAAGCTAAAAAGGCTGATTGAACTGAAGCAAAACTGATGCATTCTGAACGGATCTTTTTCCATTCAGAATGCATTAGGGAAAAACTGATTAGTTTTGGACCATTTATGAGAGCCTGTGACAGATCTCACAAACGGATCCTTACAACGCAAGTGTGAAAGTAGCCATAGCACTTTATTCTAACGGAATTGTACACCGCTTTTTATACCACCTCAGAACTGATATAGTTTTTGTCTAAAACATGTACCAAAGAAATAGTATTCTAGACAGGTTGGGGCAAGGCTTAATAGGAATGCTGTGATTTTCTCATAGACTGCAGTAACTATCGTAGTCTATGGTATAAGTACATGTTCAAGTGCCCTAGAGGGACTAAAAGTAAAAAAAAAAAATTATAGAATAAAAAATGATTAAAAATCCAAATCATTCCCCTTTTCCTGGTGTTATCACCAATCATGGACTCTGCCTCCATGTTTCTGATGTGTAAACACTCCACATCTGTCGTTCATCTATGACAGATGTTGGGTAGGGGTTAAGGAGTAAGGCCTCTCTCACGTGTCACTGAACCATGAATGTGTGCCATACGTGGTCTTTGCAGACTGCATCAGTGGTTTTCATGAAAGCATGCCCTTATTTTTGTCTGTGATTACGAATCCCACATTATAGTCTGTGGGTCAGTGAAAACCATGGACACGACACAGATGCCATCCATATTTGGTCCATGGTTTTCACTGATTGTTGCTAGGATATGCTTTAGAAATCAATTTGCAGCCTAGCAGTGTGTGGAATATAAATGACACAGAAAGGGGGAAAAATGGACACACAGATTTTTCACAGTTGAATCTTCATGGATCTTCACTGACCACCTTGTCATTGCAGATGTGACTGCGTTTAAAATGTCTTAGGGTGATGCAACAGATTAAGGGCCCATTCACACGACCGTGTGAATGGGGCTGCATCTATTCCGCAATTTTGTGGAATAGATGCGGCCCAATTCATTTCAATGGGCGGCATTTAAGCTCGCCAAGCCACGGCTCCGCAAAAAAATATAGAACATGTCCTAATAGGCATTTTGTATGTAGTGCCAGCCACGTGTGTTCCGCAAATAGCGGAACACACACTGGTCAGCACCCGTGGTTTTACGGATCCGCAACACCACAGCTGTCTGAACGGCCCCTAAGGTTGATGCAGTATTTGAAGCCAAAATCAGTAGTGGATCATAAAAGTAGAGAAAGTATAAAGAACAGATATTATCTTACCTGTTTATTTAAATCCACTCTGATTTTGGTTTCAAAAACTGCATAAAAAAACCTGAACGTGTGGCAGCACCCTTATTATTGTTTAATTAAATTGCTATTTAATTTTTTCCATAACAGAATAGTACAAGCAATTATAAGAATCTTTGTATATGTCTCATCTGATGTGGCTCCATTCCTGCTCACTCCTCCTCTTCAGTTAGGATGCTACCACATGTCGGACAATAAAAATGCTTAAAGGGGTTCTGTAGTTTTTTCAAACTGATGATCTATCCTCTGGATAGATCATCAGCATCTGATCGGCGGCGGTCTGACACCCGGGACCCCCGCCAATCAGCTGTTTGAGAAGGCAGCGGCGCTGCAGGAGCGCCGCGGCCTTCTCTGTGTTTACCGCAGGCCAGTGACGTCACGACTACTATCACTGGCCTGTGCGCGGCTAAGCTCCATTCATGTGAACGGAGCTTAGCCCCGCCCAGGCCAGTGATACTAGTCGTGACGTCACTGGGCCTGCGGTAAACACAGAGAAGGCCGCGGCGCTCCTGCAGCGCCGCTGCCTTCTCAAACAGCTGATCGGCGGGGGTCCCGGGTGTCCTCTGGATAGATCATCAGTTTGAAAAAACTGCAGAACCCCTTTAAAAAAGAAGTGAGATTTTGCACCAACGTATCTGCGTTTATGCTGTGTTTCCTTCCAGCAAAGAAAAGAAAGCAAATCACACACAGCAAAACTGAATGACATTGATTACAATAGTTACATTAGCCCCTTCCCGAAACAGCGATTTTCGTTTTTTTGTTTTCTTTTTTCATTCACATAGCTGTATGAGGACTTGTTTTTTGCAGAACAAATTGTACTTTCTAATGGCACCATTTAAAATTGCATAGAATGTAGTGGGAAGCTGGAAACAAAGTTCCAAATGGGGTGGAATTGGAAAATAAAATGCAGTTCTGACAGTTCTATAGGGTTTGCTTTTACAATGTTCGCTGTGCGGTAAAACTGACTTGTTCTCTTCATTCTCCAGGTCAATGTGATTACAGTGAAACCACATATGTATAGTTTTTCTCGCATTTTGATATTTAAAAAAAAAAACTTTTGAAAAATATTTTTTTCTTTTCATCACCGTATTCTGACCCCCATAATTTTTTTATAGTTATGTTTACGGAGATGTGTGGCGAGACGATCTGTCCCATTTTGGGGTGTGTATGACTTTTTAATCACTTTTTATTACATTTTTTAATTTCAAAAGTATTTATTGGGTTGATGGCAAAAATGAAGAAATTTTACATAGTACATAAAAACACGTAATAAATGAATAGAGTTCTCCTATGGTTTTAAGCATACATAGGATACAATGTAAGTAGGTATCAATTGTTAAAACAGAACAATTATATAACATAGGTTCATTGTTAAACAAGAGTTGCCTAGATTAAACAGTATTGAATAAGAAGAGAATAGTCCTCGAGACTCCCCCGGTCAAAGAAAAGAAGGGAAGAAAAGGGGACAGGGACGTGTATTGAAGTCTTCCAAGACCCACATTATCTAGTTAAAGAGATAGGAAGTATTGTAGGTAAGGAGAGTTGGAGCAGTTCAGCCAGGGATTCCATATTTGTAGGTAAAGTTCCCTAGTGTCGTTTAGTATAGCGTTCAATTTTTCATATAAAGCTATACGATTAACCCTGTTTATGACTGCAGATACCGAAAGAGAGGGAGTACGCCATTTGGATGCTATGTGAATCCTGGCAGACATCAAAATAAATTGGAGGCGTTTATATGCTGTATAATTGAATGTTGGTGGTTAAGGCCCAATAGATATATAGTTGCTGACAGAAGAAGATCCTTTCTGAACACTTCAGATAGTCCTCTTTTAGTATTAGACCAAAACCTTCATACCACGGGGCAAGTCCACCATATATGAAGAGAGTTTCCTACGTTTTGGCAACCTCTGAAACATAAGGGGGAAACTGTTGGATAAATAAGATGTAATCTGGAGGGCACTAAATAGACTCTATGAAGAATATTTAAAGGGGTTGGCCACTTTGTTAGCACTTATTAAAACTACCGTATTTTTCGCTTTATAAGACGCACTTTCCCCCCCCAAAAGTAGGGGGAAAATTGCGGTGCATCTTATAAAGCGAATACAAGTGAGCGCTTCCATTATGGAAGCGCTCACTTGTATGTATAAGGTGCTGGGACCCCCCATCAGACCTCAGATCAGCCCACGCAGCCACATAAGGTTAAAATAAAAACCTCTCTTACCTGTCCTGCGCCAGGGCTCCACTCCGGGTCCGTGCTCCTCTTTCTTCTCCAGGCCGGCTCTGCACTCTCCTGACCACGTACAGCGTCAGGACGTAGTGCACGCACTATGACCGTATGCTGCACGCAGTCAGGTGACAGTGCAGTGCCGGCCGGAGAAGACAGAGGAGCACGGACCCGGAGCAGAGCCGCGGCGCAGGACAGGTAAGAGAGGTTTTTATTTTCACCTTATGTGGCTGGGTGGGCTCATCTGAGGTCTGATGGGGGCACATTCTGCTGATATGAGGTCTGATGGGTCAGGGGCACATTCTGCTGATCTGAGGTCTGATGGGGGCACATTCTGTTGATATGAGATCTGATGGGGGCACATTCTGCTGATCTGAGGTCTGATGGGGGCATATTCTGCTGATTTGAGGTCTGATGGGGGCACATTCTGTTGATCTGAGGTCTGATGGGGGCACATTAAGCTGATCTGAGGTCTGATGGGGGCACAATACGCTGATCTGAGGTCTGATGGGGGCACAATACGCTGATCTGAGGTCTGATGGGGGCACATTCTGCTGATCTGAGGTCTGATGGGGGCACATTCTGTTGGTCTGATGAGGGCACATTCTGCTGATCTGAGGTCTGATGGGGGCACATTCTGCTGATCTGAGGTCTGATGGGGACATATTCTGCTGATCTGAGGTCTGATGGGGGCACAGTGGGCTGATATGGGGCCATAGAGGGCTGATCTGAGGTCTGATGGGGGTCTGACATGGAGGGCTGATGGGGTTCTGACACGGAGGGCTGATATGGGGGTCTGATGTGATGTCCTGAAATTTATGGGGGGTCTGATATGAGGTGTGATGAAAAATATTTTTTTCTTATTTTCCTACTCTAAAATCTGGGGTGTGTCTTATCATCAGGTGCGTCTTATAAAGCGAAAAATACGGTATATAGAGTAGGGAGGCATTAAACTTCCTAATATATCTTCTTCAGCAGAGCTGCCTGGTTTCCTTGCTATTGGAAGCCACGCCCCTTCTGTCCTGCTCTCACAGCTGCCTGTCTCGTCCATGCCTGCACATGCTCTAGTCCAGAGATCTCAAACTCGTGGCCCTCCAGCTGTTGTAAAACTACAACTTCCATCATGCCAGGAGAGCCTACAGCTATTGGGGCATGCTGGGAGTTGTAGTTTTGCAACAGCTGGAGGGTCACCAGTTTGAGATCCCTGCTCTAGTCCATGGCTGAAGGAGTCTGCTGCTCTCTGGGTCCTAGAGGCACCCTGCTTGTGTCAGAGTTGCTTTCCTTCTGCTGTGACTGCAGTCCTGGCTGTACAGGGCTTACATGGGCTTAGCAGGGACACTTGTTAGAAGCTGAAATAAAGAAACTTTGCAGGAGGAAGAGAGACTGAGGAGAAGCTGTGATGGACCTCACTGACTGCAGTGATGTAGCAGAGCCAGGAAAGTGCTGTGGACAACAAAGTGTGAGCAGTCCTAGTGTCTGTCCTGTCTATGACCACTCTGCAATGTGATCTTATCACAGACATGTTTATTCCAGCCAGACCAACAGGGCAGGAGATTTAACCCCTTCTGAGCTGTCAGTATGGCTGAGGTCAATGATATCAGCAGCAGTCACTGGTCTCATCTGTAAATATGTGCCCTCTACTTCCTGCTCACTGTATATAGTGATATATGATGCCCCCCCCATACAGTGATATGTGACCCCCACCACTATATACTGTATATAGTGATATATGACCCCCTGTATACAGTAATAGTTGACCCCCCACCACCATACACTGTATATACTGATGTGTAACCCCCCCAACACTGCATATAGAGATCTGTGAATCCCTGTACACTGTATACAGTGATGTGTGACGCCCACCACTGCATATAGAGATCCATGAACCCCTGTACAGTGACCCCCTTTATACTGTATATAGAGATGTGTGACCCCCTGTACATTATATATAGTGACGTGTAACCCCCTGTACATTATATATAGTGGTGTGACCGACTGTAAATTATAGTGACGTGTGACCCCCTGTACATTATATATAGTGATGTGTGACCCACCTGTACATTAAATAAATATATATATATATATATATATATATATATATATATGACTACACTCATTTTCCCTTTTTCCCCCAGATGAAGGGTAGTGATATATTCATAGATGATTGATGGGCTGTCAGCTGGCAGCAAGTCGTGTGATGATAGACAGAAGGCTCCTCTGTATGTCAGCAGATCGATTTGTACAAATTTATTCATCAGAGTTTTTGTGTAACAAATGTCTGCCCCCCCTTCCCCTGCTGTACAGCCCCCCTCCTCCGGTAGTCCATGCACTTAAACAGAAATCTGTGACAGCTCAGAGCTGCCATTGATTTCTGGCTTCATTTGAGTCAGAAAACTGGTGAAAATGAACATAAATTTGTTGGGGTGACTAGTCACGCCCTCTTTTTGCCATTGTCACGCCCTTTAAAAAAAAGCGCAGTTAAAAATTTGCAAACACATAGTTTGCAACTTTTTAGTTTCAAATATTATTTATTGGGTTGATTGCAAGAAACAAGAAGGAATGCATACGAAAAGTATACAAATACAGACTAGATATGTAAATCATTTTACAATTTTCAATGTAACGATTAACATTTTAAGAAAATAATGTCAAACAATAAATTGAACAATCTTTGCATAGTGTGGACTCCTTTCTGAATACGAACTGTTTCAAACAATCCGGATTTGGTAAAGAAGGCATAGCCTTCTGGACCCCCCCGGTCAGGAAGGGGGAGGGGAATGGAGGGGATAAGGGTATGTGGAGGGCCTCCTAGTGCCTAAGACTTCCCTTTAGAGGGAGAGAAAGTATTGCAAATTAGGGGATTGGGAACAGTTTAACCAGGGGTTCCATATCTGATAATAACGTTCCCTCGTATCTGTTAATGTAGCATTTAATTTTTCGTATAAGGCTATTTGATTCACTCTATGTATGACTGCCGAAATCGAAAGCGACGGAGTTCGCCACCTAGATGCCACATGAATCCTGGCAGACATCAATATGTATTGAAGTAATTTATGGGTGGCATTATTGAATGAAGGTGGTTTAAGGCCTAGAAGATATACCGGTGCCGATAAGGGGAGATCCTTACCAAATACCTCAAACAGCCCTCTCTTTATGTTGGTCCAAAACCGACGTATCACAGGACAGGTCCACCATATATGAAGAGTGGTTCCTGAATCCTGACAACCTCTGAAACATAAGGGAGAGACATTGGGGTATATGAGGTGTAGCCTGGAGGGTACTAAGTAGACCCTATGGAGAATCTTTAGGGATGTTTCCATAAGGGTAACCTGCCAGCTTCCTTTACTGATTGTCGTACAGCAATCGAACCATTGTTCTGGGGTGAGGGTCTCCCCTAAATCCACCTCCCAGCCATGCATGAAAGCCAATTTAGTGTCAGAAGGTGGTGAATTCAGGGTGGCATAGATAGAGGAGAGGATACCTTTCTCTAGGGCTCTATATTTGCAAAGCCGTTCAAACGCAGTGAATTCTATCACGCTATGTGTCGGTATTAGAGAGGTTAAAAAGTGAAAGACCTGAGAAACCCTGAAGTATTCAGAAGACGGAGGCACAAAGGTAGAGATAAAGTATGCTCTGGACATAAGCTTAGTGCGGAGTATAAAGTCACCCACATAACGAAGTCTAGTATGCTTCCACCAGACAAAAGCAGTCAATGGTAAGCCTGGGGGAAATAGGGGGTTGCCAAACAGAGGAAGCATAGGGGAGACGTGGCTTTGTAATTTGTATTTAACCCCTTCGCGCCCAGCGCCGTACATGTACGGCGCTGGGGCGATGCGGGCACATGGCGCCTGCTCGCGGGTGCGGCAGGCGTCATGGCCGGCAAGTCTCTGCTGTTTCTAACAGCAGAGACTTGCCGCTACCTACTGTGTCGGCGGCGTCTTCCGGGGTGACTAGATGCCGTGATCACACGTGATCATGGCATCTAGTTGCGTCTAAACCCGGAAGCGTTCGCTTCCAGGTGGTGTACAGACACCCCGTGTGGCCAATCGGGGTGTCTGTACACCATATGAAAACTGTAATCCTCGCTGGTGAGGATTACAGTTTTTAAAGTGCAATTCTTATTCTGGCCACTAGATGGCAGGCCAGGATAAGAAATGAGCAACTCATGGATTTCTGAGTCTATAAAATCCATAATTGCTCATAAAAAAAAAAAAAAAAAAGCCACAATATATAAGCCCATATTTGAGCTTTCTAATAGTAAAAAAAAAATTTTAAAAAAATGTTAAAAAATATATAAAAAATAAAAAAGATGTAAAAGTTCAAATCACCCCCCTTTCCGTATAAGTAAAAAATAAATACCTAAATAACAATAAATATAGACATCATGGGTATCACCGTGACCGAAAACGCCCGTACTTTTAAAATATAAAAAAAAATTCCAATACGGCGAATTGTGTGGCGGAAAAAAGCGTCCAAATGGCGATTTGCCGTTTTTTGTCGCTTTTTTTTTCTAAAAAAAATTAAAAAGTGATCAAAAAGTCATACACACCCCAGAATGGTATCAATAAAAACTTCAGATCGTCCCGCAAAAAATGAGCCCCCATACAGCTCTGTACACATAAATACCAAAAAGTTATAGGGGTCAAGATATGACAAGGAAAAAAAAAAAAAAAAAGGGCAACTTTCTAATTATTTTATCACTATGAAAACGCAGGAAAAACTATACATATTAGGTATTGCCGGATTCGTACTGACCAGTAGAATGAAAGTAATGGATCAGTTTTAATGCACATCGAACGCTGTAAATAAGAAACCCGTAGAACTGTAGCGGAATAGCGTTTTCTTTGCAATTTCACCCGGTTTGGAATTTTTTTCCCGCTTCCCACTACACAATATGCAATATTAAATGGTGGCGTTGGAAAGTACAACTTGTCCCGCAAAAACAAGCCCTCATACAGCTATGTGAACAGAAAAATAAAAGAGTTATGGCTGTTTGAAGGCAGGGAGCGCAAAACGAAAATGCAGAACCGAAAAAAGCTCCGGGGGTGAAGGGGTTAAACCGGACTTTCCTCCAAAGTTGTAACATAAGGTAGGGGATTTTAGCAGCCGGATTAATCGATCGCATAGGGATATCGGGTGACCATATCAATGCTAGAGGGGATATTGGTTGTAATAAATCGGACTCCAGAGTAACCCATTGCGGCGGGGTAGAAAAGGCATGAAAAGCCACTAATTGCGTCAGTCGAGTCGCCAAATAATACTTATAGAGATGAGGGACTGAAAGCCCACCCACCCTTTTGTGCAAGTGCATTATATGTCTAGCAATACGTGGCTTCTTATATGCCCATATGAAGCGAAAAATCTCAGTCTGTAGGGAAATCCCGTAACCGGTGTGGGAAGACAGCGAAATAAGTATAATATCCGTGGCAAGGTTACCATTTTTACAGTATGTACTCGTCCTATTCACGAAAGGGCGGGGGTATTCCAATTTACTAAATCCTGACGAAGTTTTGGTATAAGATGGGCATAATTCCACTTGAAGGTTGAATCAAGGGTTTTTGGTAGGTTAATCCCTAAATAAGGGAGGTAATCATCTCTACTTTTAAAGCCAAAGTTGAGCGAGATTAGCTCTCTAATATTCGAATGTGTGTTGCAATGCAGGATATCTGACTTATTGGCATTAATCCGAAGGCCAGAATAACCACTAAACGTGTCCAAACATTTCATTAAGTTGGGTAACGTGGTAAGAGGCTTGGTTATAGTAAGAAGCATATCATCAGCAAATAGACTAGCTTTGTACTCTCGAGGCCCAATTTTAACTCCCGCTATGTTTGGATCAGTGTGGATCATAATGGCCAACGGCTCAATAGCCAAAGCAAAGAGAGCAGGAGAGAGGGGACACCCTTGACCTGTTCCTCTGTAGATATGGATGGAACCAGGATCATCAGCCGGTAATTTAAGAAAAGCAGTTGGAGTGGTATATAGCGTTTGTATGGAGCGTAGAAAGGGACCCGATATGCCCATGGCGGACATAACCTGGTAGAGGTATGACCAAGAAAGACTATCAAAAGCCTTTTCAATGTCCAAGGCTAAAATAGAGAAGGGGTGAGTGTTCGTATTAGCCCATTGGATGATATTACAGATTTTCCTAACGTTATCTGGCGCTTGTCTGCCAGGAATAAATCCCACCTGGTCATAGTGGGTTAAAGTAGAGAGGTGAGAGTTGAGACGTTTGGCCAAGATGGAGGTAAAAATTTTAAGGTCCACGTTAAGTAGGGATATAGGGCGATAATTTGCAGGGTATAAAGGGTCTTTATCAGGTTTTGGAATCACCGTTATAAGTGCATCTAGCATTTCAGACGGCAGCTGTCCTCCATGTAGGACATAGTTACATAGGCTTTTTAGGTGGGGTGTCAGGATATCTTTAAACTTTTTAAAGTAGAGCGCCGAGAACCCATCGGGGCCTGGGGATTTGCCAAGTTTAAGGGATGCTATCGCCATGCCTATTTCCTCTTCCGTGACATCAACGTTTATAGATTCTCTGGCAGATGTGGAAAGGGTCGGTATCGGTAGCGATGCAAGGAATAAGGAGATATCCGCCGTAGGAGGATCTGTGGGCTGGGAATATAGTTTTTGGTAAAATGTTTGGAATTGTTGGTATATTATGGTTGGATTGGATGTAATCTGTCCCCTATTGTCCTTTATCTGGTAAATAGTGTTAATACGTTGCCGGGCTCTCAGTTTAGCTGCCAACATCCTGTCCGGTTTATTAGCTAGTTTGTAAAATCTAGCTTGGGTCCATCGTAGTGCTTTTTCGGTGCGATGTAACAAGGTGGCATCCAATTGTAGCTTGGTGTCCTTAATGGCCTTAATAAGATATATGGATGGTTGCCTCTGATTAGCTAATTCCAAGCGCATTAATTTAGATTCTAGATCAGATTGAGCTTTCGAACGCTCCTTCTTCAGCCTAGACGCCTGCGCTATGATGATTCCCCTAATTACAGTTTTATGTGCAGCCCAGTTAATCGCAGGGTTAGTGTCAGATGGATTATTGATAGTAAAATAGTCTCTAAGAGCTATAGCTATGCTCTCTACTATAGAAGAATCTGTGAGAAGGGATTCGTTCAATCTCCAGGTATAAGGACATCTGGTGGGAGAATCCAGATTAAATTCGGCTAGTACCAGGTCATGGTCAGACCAGGCACAAGGAACATGTCTTGTATATAAAAGGCGTTGGAGAAGCCTGGTGGAGGCCAGAATCCAGTCTATCCTAGTATAGTGGCCATGCGCAGGGGAAAAGTAAGTATACCCACGTTGTGGTCCGTTATGTTCCCTCCAGCAGTCAGCTACATCCAATCTCCGCATAATGCGCCGTATCAGATTTTTGGACTTGGAGGACAATTTGTCTGCCACAGGAGAAGACCTGTCCAACTGCGCATTAAACGTCATATTAAAATCCCCGCACCAAACAAGTGATGAGGGATGGTACTGTTCCAGTAATTTACCCAAGGTGCGGAAAAAAGAGGCAGGCTGACTATTAGGGGCATAAGAGTTAACCACACACAGAGGTGTGTTGTATAAAGATCCCACCACTATTACATACCTTCCCTCAGGATCCACTACAGTGGTCTCAATTTGGAGGGGTAGAGTGTTTTTAATAAAGATGGCCACTCCTCTGCTTTTGGAGGGGTACGGAGCGTGTGCCAACATAGTGTATCGATTGTGAAAATATCTAGGGCAGGATGTAGGAGTAAAATGTGTTTCCTGAAGGCAAATGATGTCTGGTTTGAGTCTGTTATATTGTAGGAAAGCTTTACGTCTCTTTTGTGGGGAATTAAACCTCCTCACATTATGGGATATGACCTTACACATGATTCAATTATAAAGTATTGCGTAGATTCCGAGAAGAAGTGGTATGTCCAGAGCATACAAAGATAAAGGGGGAAAAATTGCAAGAAGGAGGGTAGACCGGGGGAGTCCATTGGCGACCCCACCAACACAAGACAGTAAGGGAGGTCCATCTAGAGCCACACAATAACAGCATAAGAAAATACTCAGTAAATTGGAAACATAAACTCAATAGGATGAGCAAAACAACAGTAACAGTCAGGTGCCACCTGTCGAGCCAAACGTGTCGACAACCTGTCCTGAAACGCATATAGCGTGGAAAGAGCATGGAGCCCATGCTCCGCGGCATTCAGTACAAAAAATAGTGTATAAGATAAAGGAGGTATACGGAGAAAACAGGATAAAATGAGAAGGAGAAGTGGGGAGAATAAAGGTGAGAGTAAAGGATAGAAGGGGGGGAGGGGATATAGGGGAAGGGAAAAGGGAAAGTGGACGGAGGAGCCCCCCCAGCAGGGTTAAAAGAACAAAACAGGGGGGGATACCAGCCACATCATGGCCGGCCCCTCCACTCAAAGAAGCTCCAGCGTCCACCCCCTGTTAACAATCAGCTGATCATCCATCAGATAACAATACAGCACATATGGTCCCTAGAATTGTGTACAAGGCGGAGTTAAAGAAGATTCTAACAATGAGGACAGGTCCTGCAAGCAGGAGTTACAGAAGATTCATCCCGTTCCTGGACAGTAACGACAGACCGGGTGGGAAAAGACCACCAATCACGATCATCAGTCACCATCCAGGGCCAGGAGGAATAATAGTAAGAAGGAGTGACTTCTGGAAAAGGAGTCACGGTCAATATCAAAATGTGCATAAACATCAAGTTATGACATAATACAAGAACATATAAGAGGACAGAGCTATTCGGTGGCCTAATGCAAGCAACATAACCTGGAGCATCTTATGGTCAAAATGTGAACATACATAAGCTATTCAACAGGGGTATCCCAAGTCAGATGGCCATTCCAGCAGCGGGATACCCAAAAGATAGGTAAGCAGCTGAGTTCAGTGTTATCGAAGGTTGTGAGTAACGGTCCCTTCAACGTAGAAGGACAGGGTCCCATCGCTGTGATCCAAGAAGGCCAGAACTTCAAGGGAACTGTGTAGATTGTCACAAGCTTCAAGGAGGGTCTCGGGAATGCCGAGGAGCTTCAGGTAAGGCAGGAAGAGGCTGTCGACGGGTGTGCCACGATCTCATTGGTCTTTGCGGTAAGGGTGCGGTAGCTGCAGGATGGTCAAACGGAATGCCTTCCCGTTGGAGCATGTCAAAGCCCTCCAAAAGATCCTTAATTGTGTAGTCCTGACCACTGATCTTGTAGGCAATATGAAAGGGGAAGCCCCACCGATAACGAACTTGGGCTCTCTGAAGCGCCAGGGTCACCGGCCACATCATTCTTCTTTTGGTTTGCAACTTTTTAACGCCACTTTTTAGGAACAAGGAAAATTATAAATCACCCCTTCATTCTGTCCATGGCTTACATCCAGTGGCACAACTAGAAATGACTGGGCCCCACAGCAAATTTATGAACAGGGTAACCCCTTTACTGTTGGGACTGGGGCGTTCTTTTTATTGCTCTGTCTGTACAGCAGTTATTTACTGATAACTGGGTTATTGATATTATCTAAGGTGCTCTTGTCTCTATGGGAACACAGGTGGACGGGGAGGTCATGTAACTGCTCCTCTGAACACACTTGCTGCAATGCATGCTGGGACTTTTACTTTGCAGCTGCTCCTCCCACACAGCCTGTCTGAGGGAGTTCCTCCAGGGATGTGTGTCATGGGGAACAGGTTAGATAAATGACATACAGCCAGTACATGTCACCTGATAGAAATACTTCATGGTGTTGGCTATTGTCTGGGGCACTTTGGATTTTTGATACTTAGGGTGGCCAACCCCTTTAAAGAAGTTTCCATTCAGGTGACCTGCCAGCTCCCTTTACTGATCATTGTACAGCACTCAAACCATTGTTCCATAGTGAGAGTCTCCCATAAATCCACCTCCCAGCCGTGCATAAATGCCAGGATAGAATAAATAAAAGAAAGGGTGCCCCTCTCTAAAGCTCTATATTTACAGAGCCTTTCAAACGGTGTGAAGGTAATCATACTATTCGCCGGAATCTGAGAGGTTAGGAAGTGGAAGACCTGAGTAAGGCCCCATTCAGACGACTGTGTTTCACTGTACGGCTGCGGCCTCAGGAAGCGCACGACGTCATAGCAACCAATGACGCCTTGTGCTCCCGTCCTCTGGGGCAGCACAGGCCGGGCTTTCACGGCCCGTATATGGCCATGAAACACGGTCATCTGAATGGGGCCTAACTCTAAATAGTTCAGAAGGTGGAGGGGAGAAAGCAGGCATAAAGTATGCTCTGGACATGAGCTGAGAGCAAAGTAGAAAATCACCAACATAGCGCAATCTGGTATGTTTCCACCAAACAAACGCAGTCGGCGGTAAACCTGGTGGGAATAGGGGGTTTGTGAATAGAGGAAACAAAGGGGAGACAGGACTTTGCAATTTATACTTAAACCACACTTTCCTTCAAAGTTGTAACATAAGATAGGGAATTTTTGCAGTTGGTTCGATTCTTCCCAAAGGGATGTCAGGCGACCATATTAATGCTAGTGGAGATACTGGTTGCAGTAGATCCGACTCCAAAATGACCCATTGTGGGAGGTGAGAGAGAGCATTAAACGAGACCAATTGTGTTAATCTGGCTGCGATATAGTATTTATAAAGGTGGGGAACTGAAAGTCCACCTACTTTTTTATGCAGGTGCATAATATGTCTCTCTATTCAAGGTCTCTTATAGGCCCATATAAAGTGAAAAATTTCAGTCTGTAGTGACCTTAGGGAAGAGCCTGTAATTGGTATGGGAAGGGAGCGAAAGAGATACAGTATCTGGGGCAGGGTGACCATTTTAATGGTGTGTATTCTACCTAACCATGAAAGAGTAGGATAATTCCAGTTTATTAGATCTTGAAGGAGTTTAGGGATGAGACGGGCGTAATTCCACTTAAAAGTGGAGTCAAGGGTTTTCGGTAAGTTAACCCCTAAATAAGGGAGATAATGGTCCCTATTTGTAAAACCAAAATTGAGGGAGGTTAAATCTCGACCGTGCTGTGGTGTGTTACAGTGTAGAATCTCCGATTTTTTTTTTTTTTTTTTTTTTTTTTTTTTTTTTGTAGCATTGATCTGAAGGCCAGAAAAGCGACCAAATGTACTTAAACATTTCATTAAGTTAGGCAATGTAGTCAGGGGGTGCGCGATAGTGAGAAGCATATCATCTGCAAAAAGGCTCAATTTATATTCGCGAAGACCAATCTTGACCCCTGCTATGTTTGGGTTGGTGCGAATTATTATGGCCAACGATTCAATAGCTAAGGCGAATAGGGCAGGAGAGAGGGGTCAACCTTGACGAGTACCTCGACTGATGTGGATAGGGATGGGATTATCAGTGGATAATGTAAGAAAGGCTGTGGGGATTGTATAAAGAGTCTGTAAAGCGCGTAGGAAAGCTCCTGATATACCCATTGTAGACATGACCTGGTAAAGGTAAGACCAAGAGAGGCTATCAAAAGCCTTTTCAATATCTAAGGCTAATAAAGAAAAAGGTCGGGATTTTGTATTAGCCCATTGGATGATATTACAGATCTTCCTGACATTATCTGGTGCCTAGGTCTACCTGGCATAAATCCCACCTGGTCATAATGTATCAAGGTAGGGAGGTAATGGTTAAGGCATTTAGCTAAGATAGAGGTGAAAAGCTTAAGGTCCACATTAAGGAGGGAAATGGGATGATAACTCGTGGGGCATAATGGATCTTTATTGGGTTTAGGGATGACTGTATTCAATGCATTAAGCATATCAGAAGGCAACTTACCCCCATGAAGGATGTAATTACACAAACTTTTGAGGTGGGGTGTTAAAATATCTTTAAATTTTTTGAAGTATAAAGCTGAAAACCTGTCTGGTCCTGGCGATTTGCCTAATTTAAGGGACACTATTGCTAAGTCTATTTCCTCTTCTGTGACATCATGGTTGAGAGTTTCCCTTGCAAACGAGGGTAGGATAGGGATAGGTAGAGTTGCAAGAAAAGAGGCAATGTCGTGGGGGGATCAGAGGGTGGGGAGTATAGCTTTTGGTAAAAAGCATGGAATTGTTGATATATTGTAGTCGGATTAGAAGTAATCCGCCCCCTTGTGTCTTTGATTTGATATATGGTGTTAAAGCGTTGCCTGGCCCTTAATTTAGCTGCCAACATTTTATCTGGTTTATTAGCCAATTTATAGAACTTCGCTTGAGTCCACCTCAGAGCCTTTTCAGTACGATGTAGCAGGGTGGCATCAAGCTGGAGCTTTGTCTTTAATGGCTTTGGTGGGGTAAAGGGAGGGTTGTCTCTGGTTAGCTAGTTCCAGACGAAACAACTTAGGTTCAAAATTAGATTGAACTTTAGAGCGTTCTTTCTTTAATCTCGACGCCTCAACCACAATGACCCCTCTCATGACTTCTTTGTGAGCAGCCCAGTTGATCGCAGGTGTGGTGTTTTAGGAGACATTAACATCAAAATAATCTCTAATAGCTGTGGCTATACGATCCACAATAGAGGGATCAGTAAGGAGTGATTCATTCAGTCTCCAGGTAAAGGGGCAACTAGGGAGTCCAGATTGAATTCTACCAATACCAGGTCATGGTCTGACCAGGCACATGGGACGTGCCTCGCATACAAAATGTGCGGGAGGAGTCGTGTGGAAGGTAGAATCCAGTCAATCCTAGTGTAATGATGATGTACAGGGAAGAAATAAGTATTAGCCTCGTTGAGGTCCGTTATATTCTCTCCAGCAGTCAGCTATGCCCAATCCCTGCATAACCTGCCGTATAGAATTCTTAGATTTGGAGGACAGTTTATCCGCTACAGGGGAAGATCTGTCCAGTCGAGCATTAAATGTCATATTAAAATCCCCGCCCCAGATACTTGATGAAGGATAGTGTTGTTCCAGTAATCTTCCCAGGATGAGAAAGAAAGAAGCAGGCTGACTGTTGGGAGCATAAGAGTTAATTAAACATAAAGGGTTATTATTTAATGAACCCACCACTATAATATATCTACCCTAAGAGTCTATAACAGTGGACTCATCTGGAAAGGCACGCCACGCCTCTACTTTTGGAGGGGAATGGTGTGTGCGTTAACAGAGTATATCGGTTATGAAAATATCTGGGGCATTAAGTCGGAGTAAAATAGTATTCTTGTATACAAATAATATCAGGTTTGAGCTGGTGGTACTGAAGGAAGGCTTTACGTCTTTTTTGAGGAGAGTTAAACCCCCTGACCTTGAGATATAATTTTACACATAACTAGTATAGAAGGGAATGCTTAGACCCTGAAACAGGGAATCATGTCCAGAGCGTAGTGAGAAGGAGAAGAGGGGTTGACAGACAGGAGGGAAGACCGGGAGAGCCCAATGAGAGCCACATAGCATCAGTACAATAAAAGAGTCAGCAACTCGTAAATATAAACTCAGTAGAACCATTTGAACAAGAACAGTCAGGAACCACGTGTCGAGCCAAACGTGTTGACATCGTGTCCTGAAACGCACAAGGTGTGGGAGGTACATGGAGCTCATGCTCCGGCAATCAGCTCATAAAATTGCTCATAAGAAGAAGGTAAGCCTAGAAATGAGACAGAATGAGACAGAAAGAAGGGAAGAAGGAAAAAGAAAAGAGAGAGGAGGGTATATAAGAGCAATGCAGTTCATTCTAGAACTAGGAAAGAGGCGAACGATGCAGCACCCCAACCATAGAGTTGTATAAAATATCCAATTAGGTGGAGGTCACGACATATCTCCACCTCCAAATGAGTCCCAACATCCGCCCCAAACCCATAAGTTCAGCACTGTCCACAAGGTCAAAAGTGCAACAAATGTGACCCTCAGGAGTGCATATAATAAAAGGTAGAAAGGTCCGTAAAGCAAAACCAAAATGAGTGCCGATCGCACTGAAAATACACCATAGGACAAGGGAGTCGCCCACTAGCCAAATCTATAGAAGCCGGAAAGGAAAATGAGTGTTAAAATATAAATGGTATGGTGTGCCCCCCCTCCTAGCAACAACGGGTCGGGCGTAATGAGTTCGCCTATCACAACAATCAATCACAGCTCGTGGCCAGGGGAGACACCATCATAACTAAGTAATATTAGAAAAGACATTAAAGCATAGTGATAATCTCACACCACAGGACAGGGGGTTTACCCCAACAATCAAGCATGTAAAGACTGAGAAGAGTCACATGTGTTGAAAACATATGCTGTATGGCGCGTCCCTCTACCCCAGCCAAAGACATCGAATCGGGCGTAAACAGCTCGCCTATCACGAACCTCAGTCACAGCCTGTGGCAGGAGGAGGCACCAGCATAGCCAAATAACAGTAGAAAAAACAATCAAAGACATTAGATAAACTCTAATAGGCACAAATCCAGAATAAAGAGACCTAAGAAGTCAGTCAGTGCAGACATACGGTTTTGACCTTCCGTAGATTCACAGGGAGGTGCAACCTCACAGACGATCCGCCAAAGCGTCCCTGAAGTCAAGGTGGATCCTGAGAGCGCCTAGGGGGTTCTGGTAAGGCAGAAGGAAGAGATTGACGAGTGTGCCAGGATCTTGTTGGTTGTTGTGGCAGAGGAGCAGTAGGTCGGTCAAACGGGATGCCCTCTCTCTGCAGCACTTCAAAGCCCTCCGATAGTTCTTTAATCGTGTAGTCACGGCTACCAATCTTGCAGGCAACATGAAAAGGAAAGCCCCATCTATAGCGGATTTGGGCTCTTTGAAGGGCTATAGTTACTGGTCTCATCGATCTTTTTTCCAGCGTAACTGGAGCCAAATCAGCAAATAATTGTACTGAGGAATCAACCCCCGGAAGAGCTTGTAAATTGCGTGCTGCTGTCAGAAGTTGGTCACGCATTTCAGGGTAATGCAACTTGAGTATAATGTCTCGAGGTACATTAGGATTCCCTGGGCGTCCCAGAGTTCTATGAACCCGATCCATTTTGAACATGTTAGAGTCCACTTGGGGCAATAATGCCCAGAAGAGATTAAGAACAGTAGGTTGCAGGGCAGTGATAGTTTCAGGCATACCTCTGCTTCTAATGTTGGCTCTGCGGTTACAGTTTTCCATTTCTTCCAATTTATATTCCAACGCCTCCAACCTTTGTGCGTGTCCGTCCAGACGAGAGCTGTCAACTTCCATAGCATCTGCTACTTCATCCATTTTTTCCTCCAGGTCAGAGACTTGGACAGTTCTGTAGTAAAAAGTGATCTAATATTGTTATAAAGCTCAGTTGGCTCAAAGACCGGGGCCGGAGAATCTGCAGCAGGCTCGGGTTCAGAGGGCAATAGTGAGCTTGTACTGCCAGTTGGTGAGTCAGGCCGCTCCATGTTTGATGGTTGTGGGGTACGAAAGAGCTCCGGGAGAGTTTGGCAGGATGAAGAGAAGCCCTGCGTTTTTTTGTGACCTTGCAGGCATGCCTTGTTCAGATGCTTATAGCAGACAAGTAATCAGTCCATAAATCAAATGGAAAAATGAGCTGAAGCGAGAGAGGGAAAAAAGAAAAAGACACCGCCAAAAAACATCATGCCGCGGATGGAGCGGAATGTATCAGTATTTGTTAGACATCATGATGATAGGCACCTGGATATATAGCAAAGGGTTATCTAGGGGAATGGAGGCAAGGGGTCTCGCCAGCTAGAGGATAGTTTGTGCCAACAATTGAAAAGCAACAGTCCTCTTGTAGATAGTGAGGATCTTTGCCACTGCGGCGCAATAGAGAAATGAGCAGGAAAACTCACATGGGTGCAGCAGGGTCCCTTCAAGATGGTGGTCCAGGGGTTGATAGTAGCTGTAGTCTCCGCAGTGCAGCCCGATGGTCTCCCGCTAGTGCTAGGGAGATCTTGGTACTGTGGCCTCGGGTTGATGGACGAGGTCCACCTTGTGGCAGCGTGCAGGAACACGGCAAAGGCCCGTGTAGTGTAGGTAGGCCTCAGGCGAACCGCTGTTATCCTGGCGGTCCGGTAGTTTCCGTAGGGGCCTGGTCGGCTCTGGTGCCTTTTTGTAGGGTAATCTAGTCCTCCTCAGCTGCAGATGATCACCCGTTGGCATGGGCTAGATGATCCGGGCTCACGGGCAGAGTTTTTATTAAAAAATTTTGGGAGGTAAAGTGATGAAGAAACAGCGAATCAGACATTTTTTTCGGTTATTCCATTCACCTTATGGGGTAAGTTTATTTTTTTAAATTTTTTTCAAATATTTTTTTTATTGTTTTTCAATAAAGTAATATAAACAAAATACAAACAAGTATATCCTCTTTTGTTGCAGCATAAAAAAGAAAATAGTATTTTATACATTTAAGATCTCCATGAGGGATAATGGAGAGCCTAGCGGAGTGATGTCGCCACCGGGCTGTCCCATCCTCCGCAAATTAACGTGGTAGGAGCCAATTAGTCAAGTAGAACAGTACTGTTCAAAGCAAAATATGGTAATTAAACGGAGACATACAATCAAACGGTGACATGCTGTCATGGGCCTGGAATGCGCGGGCTGGAGTAGGGGATCTCTATGAACCTCGACTTTAGGAATTCCTATTTAAGTATTGGTCAGATATGGGTGAAGGTCCCCTTGTGTTACAAAGTTACATATTCTCCTGCATCTTGTAAGGGATCGTGGGGAAGAGGCACTTAATTCCTCGAGTTTGGCCACTTGTCCCACCTTGTGGATCCACTGAGCTATCGGTGGCGCAATCGATCGCTTCCAATATAGAGGAATCATAGCTTTAGAGGTGAGGACCAATTCTTTCCATAAGGGAACATTGAAGCTGGTTTGAGTATGGGGAATAATATTCAAAAACAGAGCTTTAGTCGTTAAAACCAGGGGATCCCGGGCCCAACTTTCGCGGGATCTCGCCTACGGACCTCCAGTAGGACGTAATGAGACTACAATCCCACCAAATATGTAGGTAAGACCCTACTTCTGACATGCACCTCCAGCAAACTGGTAGGGAGGTGGGGAAAATAGCGTGCAGTGCAACAGGTGTTTTGTACCATCTGCTCACAAGTTTGTTTCTCCCAGGCATTTATATATGGTAATCGTAAATTCGGAGATGGGTTCACAAGTGCCGAGTATAATTTAGAGATCAATTTTGGTATGGGGGATTGATGAGCCCCTAGTTTTTCCAGCCAAGAGAGGCCCTTGCTAAAATTCCCTTTATTGGGAAGAGCTGAGAAGCTTGTGAGCAGATGAGAATAAGTGAGAATCTGAAAATGGGTACCGGTCATCTCCTGTAAGAGAGAAAATTCAGGAAATGTATCTTCCACTAGCATGTCACCCAATATTTTTTTGTTAAGTGTTTTCTGGATTGCAAACCACGTTTTATTATACGGGGTAGAAAGACCCAACAAACCTCCTAGTTTCATCATGGGGGACGGATGAGGCCAGAGGGCCGGAGTTTGTGATACGCTCCTCCCAGGACATAAGGGGGGCCTTCATCAGGTTGGAAATGTTAGTAGGAAGACGTTCGCCAAGGTGTGTCCAGATTAGTGCCTGAGTTAATGAGAATACCGCTACTTCTGTTTCAATTGGTACATAAGTTTTGGTGGGAGATCGCTTGTGCCAGTCTAGAATCCTATAGAGTTGTATGGTACCATATAGTTTCTCAAGATCTGGGAGACCAACTTCACATTTATCTTTAGGATTAGTTAGTGTGTTAAATGCTATTCGGCAGAGGCCTTTGTTCCATATATATTTGAGGAACAAGCTACGGAGTTTTAGAAAGAAGGAACGAGGTAAAAATATTGGAAGGCCCTGCATCATATACAAGATTTTAGGGACAATTAACATTTTCAATAAATTAACCCTACCCAGCCACGAAATGTACGGAATCTTCCATGATTTCATGGTTTCACCTATCGAATTCATTAGGGGTGTATAATTCAGAGAGAACCGATTCTCAGGGGAAGGAGACAGTTGTATTCCCAAATAGGGTATAGACGTGGAGGACCATGTGAATGGAGACTTTGTCTTAGCTTCCTCTACCACCCCAGATAGGCATGTGATATTTAAAGCCTGGGATTTAGAAGGGTTGATTTTAAAGTTGGAGAGGGTCTGGAATGTTTCAAATAGATCCGAGAGTATTGGGAAAGCAATATGCAGGTTGGATGTTAAAACTAACAGATCATCAGCAAAAGCTGCAGTCAAATGCGTTCTTCCTCCCACCTTTATACCCTTAATGTCTGGGTGTTGTCTGATGTGCTGGATTAGAGTTTCCATAGTCAGGACAAACAAAAGCGGAGATAGGGGACAACCTTGTCTTGTCCCATTGTGTATGCAGAATGGAGAGGAAAGAATGCCATTGACCCTTATTGAAGCAGATGGACTGGTATACAGAGCCATGATAGCTCTGATGAAGTCCTCAGGAATCCCAAACTTTCTTAAAGAAGAACTCCCGCAAAAAATTTTATTCCGTGTCCTGCTAGAAATGTACATGATGTAATCTGTAGTGAATGTCATTTTCTTACTAGCGGCTGTATTTTTGAGTTATATCTCCCTGATGTTTCTCATCTGTGTCATGTGACCAGGAATCAGACCCACCAACTCACACATCATCTTATGTGTGGACAGGAAGTCTAATTCTCTATGCATTCCTATGGGAGCCTCACTTTCAGTCTCATAGGAATGAATAGAGCAGTAACTGCCTTCCTGTCCTGGGTCAGTTGGAGGTCAGGGAGTTGGTCACATGACACAGCTACAATTAGAAGAGAGGGGATAACTCTCAATTAGATTATTTGATAAGAAGATTGCATTCACTACAGATTATATCATGCACCTTTCTAACAGGTCAGAGAATAAAAAATTTTGCGGGAGTTCTACTTTAAGGCCTGTTCCATGAACACCCAGTCAATCCTATCAAAGGCCTTTTCCGCATCAGTAGACAGTAAGGCTAAGGGAATTTTCTTAACTCTAGCGAGATAATTAAGATGAAGAACCCTGAGGGCATTACCTTTCCCTTCCCTACCTTTGATAAAGCCCACTTGTTCCACATTAATCAGTGAGGGAAGAAGGGGCTGTAGGTGATTCACCAGGATTTTAGCATAAAGTTTTACGTCTGCGTTTAATAATGAAATAGGTCGGTAGCTACTACATAGTCTCCTATCTTTCCCTTCTTTAGGAAGTACCATGATATGAGCCATCAAGGTCTGGGTGGGGAAATCTTTATCTCTCGCCGCTGTTGAGAATGTTGAAAGCAGCTGAGCTGGGGGATTCTTTGAGAGCTTTTTGCAGTTCTAGGAGGGTGAACGGGGATTGTAGGGATGCTAATTGAGTAGTAGTAAGTTTTGGGAGATTCAGTGCATCTAAAAATCGGTCAACACTTTCTCGTCTGGCTAAAGAGCCTGTGTTTTCCCCAGATCTAAGGTTGTAGAGGTAGGCATAAAACTGATCGAATTGAATAGCTATTTCTTTGGTAGTTTAGTGGGCTTTCCCAGAATGGTCCCTAATTTCTGGAATATATAATTGTTCTCTCCTCTGTTTAGCCATGAGAGCCATCAAGCGTGAGCCCCTATTTCCATGTGTATAAACCATGTATATTTCTCATACATATAGGCCTTAGTGGCTTTTAGATTGAGGAGTTGGCTCAAACTCTCACGCAGTGAGGTTAGCTCTGCTAAGGTCTGAACTGATAGGGATTGTTTATGAGCATTCTCTAGTCTACTGATCTTACTTACAAAATCATCTAGGCTACTTTCTCCCTAGCGTTTTATAATTCCGGTATTGAGTTCCGTCATAGGGGCTCAATACCAGAATAAAACGCTTCAGTTTTGTCCCCATTCATTGTCAATGGGGACAAAACTGAACTGAAGACAAAGGAATGCTCCTAAAAGCATTCCGTTCCGTCTTCAGACCGGAGAGCAAACCGCAGCATGCTGGGTGCGGATGCCGGTCCGGGCATCCGCACCAAGACTGATCCGTTATGACCTCCAATGAAAGTCAATGGGGACGGATCCGTTTGGTGTGACACAATGGTGAACGCATCCGTCCTCCATTGACTTTCAATGGAGTTCATGACGGATCCATCACCTGCACACAATACACACATACAGACATAGACATACACATAAACATACACAGACATATACCATACAAATACGCATACATACTTACATGCTCCCCGGCAGGTCTCCAGAGCGCAGGAGGAACAGGACGGCGCGCACAGGTGACGATTCCACCAGGTGCCCAGCAGAGGGCGCTGTGGAGACCTGCCGGGAGCATGTAAGTATGTATGTGTATTTGTCTGTGTGTATATGTGTGTGTGTGTGTCTGTGTGTATGTACAGTACAGACCAAAAGTTTGGACACACCTTCTCATTCAAAGAGATTTCTGTATTTTCATGACTATAAAAATTGTAGATTCACACTGAAGGCATCAAAACTATGAATTAACACATGTGGAATTATATACTTAACAAAAAAGTGTGAAACAACTGAAAATATGTCTTATATTCTAGGTTCTTCAAAGTAGCCACCTGCTTTGATTACTGTTTTGCACACTCTTGCATATGTGTGCTCACATTAGATATACATGCACAACTACATAAGAGTGTGTAAGACAATCACCCCACTATACTAAATGTTCACTAAGAGGCCACCGACCATGTCACATCCGCCAACCAGTGTCAATTGCTTATGGACCTCTATCTCTGGTCAAAACTAGAGGAGCTAACCCAGATGTATCTATCCATGTTCCCTATATTTCCTCAAATCTTTTGTTATTATTCCGTTTAGTATATACATACTTTTCTAGCCTGATTAATAAATTAATCCTCCCTATTAATTCCGTTCTAGTGGGGGGTATCGGGTTAATCCAGTAATATGCTATTAATTTGCGTGTTTGGTAAAGTATTCTTATTATAGATAGTCGGTGGCCCCTTGTGACAGAGCCTTCTTTCACCCATCTCATAATACACACAAGCGCCGTAACCTTCAATTGACATTTAAATACCTTATTGATCAAGTCTATCACCTCCTTCCAGTATCTCCTCAATCGAGGGCAATTCCAGACCATGTGTATGAGATCTGCCTGATTCGCCCCACACCTTGGACATTTATCATCGGACCTATATCCCATAGTGTAAAGCAATTTAGGGGTCTTATACACTCTATGCAACAACAGTAATTGGGACACTCTTTGGGCCTCACTAACCGCTATATCTGGGAATCCTCTAAGTATAGTTGCCCACTGCTCCTCAGTTAACTCCGAGATGTCTTTATTCCATTTGTCAAAAAGACCTAAAGGATGTTTTTAAAGATAGTCCTCCAAAAGACAATCATAATTAAAGGATATTACTCCTCCGGTACTACTTTGGGTGCTCACCATATCCATCACTTTGTGCTTGGAGATCTGTTTTACAGGGACACTTTTTACCTGAGCATTAATGGCATGCCTCACCTGCAGGAACATATAGAAGCTACTGTGTGGCAAACCATACTCCTGTTGTAACTGGCTAAAGGGTTTGAGCACCTCCCCTTGAAACAACTGATTTATTTAGAGAAGCTGTTTCTCCTCCCATATTTTAGAAGCTGGAACTTTTTGTAATTCTGGATACATTACGTTTGGCCATATTAATGTGTGTTCCAAATAACCCATCAGGCCAAGAATTTGCCTGACCTTGGCCCATAGCTTATGTATAGCTGAGAGTGTAGGGTATGTACCTCCTACTCCTGGAAACACTCCTGCCTCCAAGGCTGAAATTAGTTTAGTAGACTTCACTAGTGACTGAGTCAGTTTTTTAACTGCTGAACTGTTAAGATCAGTTCCCCACCCGCTTAAATGTTGCATTTGAGACGCTAGATAGTAAAGCCAAGGATTTGGCAACGCCAAACTGCCTTGCTCCTTGGATCTTTGCAGGGTCTCCAATTTAATCCTAGGGGGTTTTCTTTTCCATATTAAATCCCGAAAGATCACACTCACTTTGTGAAAAAACCGCAGTGGAATCCAAATCGGGGCATTATGTATGATATATAGCAATTGTGGCATCATTACCATTTTAATAAGATTGACCCTACCAATTACCGTTAGAGGCAGCCTGATCCAATCATGCACCTTCTTTTGGAATTTAACTAGAATAGGCTGTAAGTTCAGAGCATCATAGTCTAGAGCGTTATTAGTAACTTGAACCCCAAAATATTTAAATTGTGAGACTATCTGTAGCTGTATGTTAGGTTCACTTCTAACTGTCCCATTGTCCCTGATTGGCATAATAGCTGATTTGGACCAGTTTATTTTCAAGCCCGACAACAACCCAAATGCTTCAATAATCTGCATAGCTTCCATTATTGAGGTCTTCCAGTCATCTAGGAATAGTAATAGATCGTCGGCGTATAACGCCACTTTTTCCATGTATCATGCACAAAACCTTTTATGTTGGCATTCGTTCTTATTGCTATTGCTAAGGGTTCCACTGCCACCGCAAACAGTAGCGGGTACAGTGGGCAGCCCTGCCTCGTACCTCTTCCAAGTGAAAAGCTATCCGACACCAGTCCATTTACCCAAACTCTAGCAGTTGGAGATGCATAGAGCAGCTTTATCCATGATATAAATGTACCTCCAAAGCCCATCCCATTCAGCACCGCCCATAAATACTCCCACTCCACACTCCATCGAATGCTTTGGCAGCATCAAGAGATGCTACCGCAGCATGTCCCCCATTCCTACTTTGCGCTTGAATGTTGAGAAATAGCCTCTTTTTATTAATTGCTGTGGACATATTGGGCATAAACCCTGCTTGGTCTGGGTGAATCACCGATGTTATAACCGTGGTGAGCTTATTTGCTAGTATTTTCGCCAATAACTTCACATCAACATTTAAAAGCGAAATGGGCCTCTATGACTTCGCTCTGGTAACATCTTTGTCTGGTTTGGGCAATACTACTATGATGGCTTCATTCATGGATTGCGGAAGAGTACCAGTCGAGAAAGCATCTTTAAACACCTCCAGCAATCTCGGCAGCAATACCTCCTTATACTCCTTGTATACCTCTACCGGCACCCCATCCGCCCCCGGTGCCTTGTTAGTTGCCATATCTGTTAGCGCCCGTTCCAGCTCCCCCATGGTCAAAGGTCCATCTAACAAAACCCTCTGCTCTTCAGATATTCTACATAAAGGAAGGCCACCTATGAAAGATTGCAACTTCCCTTCTGTGGGACGTTCTTTAGAGGTATATAAGGTGGAGTAAAACTCTTTCAGCACTGTCAGAATATTACTGGTGTCAGATACCTGAACATCATCAGAGTTGTGAAGCATCGCTATATGAGCAGGAGACATGGCAGGTCTGGACAGTACAGCTACCGTAGTAATCAACCCGCCCTCTCTCCTTTCTCATAATACTTTTGCCTTTTAAAAAAACGTTTATATTCGGCCTTTTCCATGACATAATCATTTAGTTGCTGTTGTGCTATTCTCCAGCCATCCACATTTTCTACTGAGGGGTCCCTAACAAATGCAGCCTCTGCGCTCTGCATTTTTACTTTCAGTCCCTTCAGTTTCATTGCCGAATTCTTTTTAACTATGTTTACCTCTGCTATAAGCACTCCTCGTAGTTATGCCTTCATAGTGTCCCATACTACTAATTTAGATGCAGTTCCCTCATTGTTATGAAAAAACTCCTCCACTTTCCCTGAAATTCCAGCCGGAATTCTGATAGTTAAGCCACATGGGGTTAAATCTCCATACAGTTCTGCCTCGATATATATTGGGCAGGAGCTTTGCCTCCAATATCATTGGAGAATGGTCTGACAACTTCCTGGGTAGATAAGCCATCCTACACACTAATCTAGCCATGTCTGAGTATCCTAACATAAGGTCTATTCTAGACATAGAAGAGTATGTCGAGGAACAACAAGAGTATTGCTTACTGTGCGGGTTCCTTACCCTCCAGAGGTCTATCAAAGCAATGTCCTGCAATGTTCTCCCGAATGACGTCAGCCCTGCTCTCAGTGGTTCTCCTCTGCCACTAAATTTATCCAATGTCGCATCTATATAGTTGTTAAAATCCGCCATAATCAAGACTGGAATTCCAACCAATGGGGCCAGGAACATCAGTATTCTCTGTAACACCACAGGTGAATAAGGCGGAGGGACATATACACCCACTATAACACATTGGACATTAAAGACAACACCTTGTATACATACATATCTGCCTTCCCTATCAAGATCAGCAGATATACACTTAAATGGAACACTTTTGTGTATTAGCAAGCTAACGCCTCTGGAGTGAGACGTATAGGTAGAGTGATAACAATGACTTGCCCACCCAGGAGTAAGTACCACTCTTCTCTTAGTAGCTTCACTCATACCCCTCACGTTCCAGCTCACAAAGGTTACTGTATATGCCATTATCCCATCTCCAGCACATAACCCTCCAGGATAACACATATTGAATCCAAATATCCGGACTAAGGATATCACTCTTGCGGACTCCCCCTTCACGACTGCACCAAAACATCTCTTTCCCAACCCAACTAATCCCATCCCTTAACCCAAACCAACTGAAGAAAACTACACCACTTATCCCCCTCTCGTTCGACACCAGCAACCGCTGAGACTCACCAAGATCTTGTGTCCAAGCCGTGAGTAAAACTCTCTTCAGCGACAACTAGTGACGGAGGATTATCTCACATGTAGGGCTTCACCAACAACACACTTACTGAACTCTAATACGCCAAGTACCTTCCTTCCCGCCTCCCCACCACACCTTCACAGTTATTCAGCGTATGAAGTGCTACATAAAACGTGTCATACAAACAGACAATGAGCATCATAACAATACTCCACCTCCCCATAAATTGTACTAGCAGAAAGTAACCTCATATAATCATAAACCAGGCAACTTGGTGCTAGGCATCACTGTCCCCCCACTCCCATAATGCCATATACATCACCGCTCAGTCCACAGTGACATTTCTTCACAGTGTTCTTTAAAACCAGCACATAGAAGCACATCAGCCATCCCGCTCTTCCACCCGTGCTAGCGATCTTTCATGTCTGTCCAGCCATCTCAAGGGATCCGCTGGGTTTTCAAAGAAGTGGGTTTTTCCTCCCGCCACCACTCTCAGCTTCGCTGGATACAGCATAGAATACGGTATTTGTATGTTCCGCAGCTGTCTCTTGATATCCATGAACTTAGCTCGTTTCTTCTGTACCTCCACAGAATAATCTGGAAATAGGGAGATCTTATGTCCATTAATTTCTAGATCCGGCATATCTCGTGCCTTGCGAAGGATGATGTCCCTGTCACGGAAATGCAAGATTTTCATCAAGACTGGTCTCGGGGGGCTTCCTGAAGGTAGAGGCCTCATGGGCACCCTGTGTGCCCTTTCCACTGCAAACAGGGGAGTTAGGGTGTCTTTCCCAAATGTATTCAGTAGCCATGACTCAAAATATTCCGTGGCTTGTGCTCCCTCCACCTTCTCAGGGACACCAATCACACGCACATTGTTCCTCCTTAATCTGTTTTCCATGTCATCTTGTTTGGCCGCCAACACACAGTTTGCTGGCCTGCGCTCTCATTTCAGTGTGTACCGGAGCAATGGTGTCTTCCACCTCGCCTAGTCTATCTTCCAACGCTGTAGTATGCTCCGCCAACTTACGCAAGTCATGGCGTACAATGCCCACATCCTCTTATGGCCCCCACTTGTACATTTAGTATAGAAAGCGATTTACTGCACCTTGCAATTGCTTTAAGTACGTCTTTCAAAGTCGGCTCGTCGGAGTCACCCAGCTCTTGCACCGCCATCTTTGCTTGCGCTGACTTGCCCTTCCTCCACTCCTCCTCCAGCACCTTGCCTCCATCATCAGACTCCAAGGGACCTTCAGCAGCCTGTGACAACTTTTTAGCTTGTTTTCCCCCTCTATCAACAGAATATGAGCGTGCAAACTTTTCTAGTTTCGCCGCCGCCTCCTTCTGCACCTTAGTGGAGCGGCTGGCCTTGCTCGGCGTGGCGGCCCCGGCGCCATCTTGGCTACATGGCTACTTCTTTGCTCCTCCCTCGCAGCTCCACTGTGAACCGCAACTCCTATGTGTCTGTTTGAGATGTTTTCCACTCTTTTAGCACTAGTCTTTCAGGATAAATAGTCAGTGTAAGCAGGGAGCCGAGCTGCCGCGCGTCTTCTCATACTCCGCCTAGCCACACCCCCCTATAGTGCCCTTTATAAATAGAAACCTTCCTTCCGGGTCTGTCAAACTAGTGGATAGACAGAAGGGAAGGGACTTTCTAATCGCTATGGAGACACCCCTAGATTTGGAGAAACTGTAACAGGAGTAATACCACTGGAAAAAGTAGGATAGAGGCAAATTGGGTACCTTACCCTCCTTGAAATGAGTCTCTTGTAGGATAGCGATGTCAGTACAAAGGGACCTTAGATGCTAGAAAATACGGGACCTTTTCTGAGGGACATTCATCCCCCGCGTGTTCCATGTTGTAACCCTTATATCAGCCATTACATGAGAAATGCAAAGGAACAGTTAATACACGAAACTGGAAACTATAACTTGTAAACGTGCAGCAGAAGTTAAGTTCAACCTGTATACTGATCTAAAAGGAGAAAGGTGAAAATAACGGAGGGGGGGTCTTGACAGACCTCAACATGTTGCTAAGGGTAGCTTCCTAATGCTATAGCTAGGCAATAGAAGTTGAGAGAATAATCTAAACTCGATTACTCTGTACTAGGCACTAAATATCGTAAGGTGGCAAAACACATCACATCTTGCTATCACAAAAAGATTAATAAACAGTGAAGAGGTATATTAGAAAGAGAAAAAGGCAGATAACAACACAAAGTCACTCATTAGCGGTGGGCCCCGCTTTCTTGCTGTACGAATCCTATGTGTCTTCCATGGAGAAGCCGAGGGCAACTTGGGTATATCGGTGATATTTGAAATCTGAAGCCATGAAGGTATTTCTGAGGGTTCCAAGTCTATATATTTACAGAGAGGCAAAATATCATCAGGACATCTGATATATCTCGTGGTTCCCTGGATTGTGCATGCAAGACCAAAGGGAAACAGCCATCAATAAGGGAATCCCTTAGCCCGAAGAGCATCCGTGACTGGCTTCATCTGCCTCCTTTTTGAGAGTGACTGGAAAAAGATCCTGGAAAAGTGCGATCGGCGCGCCATCAAAATTTAAATCATGTGCGCCTCTTGCAGCTCTCAAAATAGCTTCCCTGTGCTGAACATTTAGGATCTTACAGATAATGTCTGTCGGTGGTTCATTTTCTTTGGGTTTAGGTCGTAGAGCCCTGTGTGCTCTCTCCAAGATCAAATCACCAGCAATGTCTGTAGGCAGTAACGGTCGCAGTATTGTGTAGGTGGTTTGGATCACATCAGTAGTTGTAGTTGATTCTGGAACCCCTTTTATACGCAGATTGTTCCTCCTGCCCCTGTTGTCTTGATCTTCAACGTAAGACAGTAAATTATTTAGGTGGACTTGGCATGAATGTAATGCCGATGATGCAGCTTCTCCATGGGTAATTAGAGACATCTGGTTCTCTTCTAATTGTTCCACCCTGCCACCAATGTCCCTTATATCTGATTTAATATCGGAAAGCTCTGTTAAGACAGGTTGAAGGGCTTTTTCAATAATCCTCTGTGAGGTTTTTTGAGAGGTATGGAGTTGAGGATCTGTATTTTGTACCTGTTCTTTATCGTGACTTTCTGTATCAGTAGCCTCCATGTCGGATACTTGCGAAGCGTTCTTTCTGTGCTTTTGAATGATTTGAGGAAGATTAGTGCTTTTATTGAGAAATTTTTGCATATCTTGTTGATTCTTATGTGGCTTCAGCAAGCTTGTCTTGTCTGGTTTGCCCACTTTCACCATCCTTGACCTCTTCACTTTTGAATAGGTAATGTAATTAGGAGCTGCTAAACAGAAAAAAACGAGGTTCTGTGACCACTGCCCCAGCAAAGTTAACAAGACTTAGAAATCATAGTCTCCCTATGAGGAGACAAGAAAAATTAGGCTCAGAGCCTCAAAATAATTGCTTTCTGTATATGCCGAAGAGAGGACTAGGTCCTCTGGAGAAGATGGGGCTTAGATTATTATCAGACAATGTGCCTCTGAGGGGGAGGCCAAGGAGGTTTTGCGCCACTAGAGTGAGTGAGTGCAGTTGTCAACAGCCTTTAGGGCGTATGGTGAAGTAGTGGCGTCTCCCTGGGTTTCTCCACTGGCAACACTTGTCAGGGATGGCTCCGCAAAGGAGGAGGGCCCCCACACACAAGGGGAGCAAAAGATGCAATGTAGAGGATGGGTGGCCTAGAGAGGCCTTTCGCCGAGCCCACAGGTAACCGAGTGGGGTCGGGTGTGATGTGAGCTGTGGTGTGAGGCGGTCGGGGGCAAACACTGGAGGTCCCGGCTTCGCCCCTGTGCTAGGCCGCAGCTAAAGGTTCGGGCCCGCGGGACCGAGACACTAGGGACACGGCGGTATTCTGCTCCGGAAGTGACAGGGAGGTATTTAAGGCAGAAAAGGGTCTACAGGTGCTCAAGTGGACCACAACATGTAATGATCAGATTCCAAAATGTCTATAGAGTAATGAAATTTTCTCCATTACCCTATCTATAGATCACTATATTACAATTTAGTGCTGCCACCTCCTGGCCTGAATTGTAATATACAGGTAATGAGCCTGGAAGTCAAGTACAGGTTCAAGCTCATTATTTACAAAGAACACCTTCCTCGAACTCTCCCTGGGGGAGGTGTTCCTGCCCATGATGTGCCTGCTTCCAGGCTTCTGGCCTCTCAGATGCTGTGGTCACATTTGAACTTGGCATCTGAGGGGTTAAATTTTCACGATAGGCATTACTGACGATCGCAGACATTAGCCAACGGTGTCTGCTGTAGAAACAGCAAGCACCCGCCAGCTATGCCGCTTGCTCAGCTTTGGAGCGGCGCCACCTTTAAAGATCTGATATCCGCCATACATGTACGGCAGATGTAAGGAAGGGGTTAATGTGTCAAAACAGACCGTACCTGTAATGTACATATCTGCCTAAGACATAACTGCATGCGGAGTTTTGCAGCAAACCAACATTTCTTTGTTCGTTATTTAGTTTGTTTTCTTTTTTTTAATTTTTACGAGATTATTGAACTGAGGCAAGATTGGTACATGGCATGCTCGAAGCCCTACAGAAGGCCCCAGCTGCCAAAGCAAGTACTTTAAACCCTGCAGGGTGTCGATGAAGGGAGGAGTGCCCTCCTCCTGTCTGACCACTCAGATGCTGTGGTCACCATTGACTGCCGCATCTGACGGGTCAAACTGCTGGGATTGGAGTTACCTCTGTTCCCAGCAGTGCGAGCCAGATGCTGGTTTTGTATTATACATCAGTGATGAGCCTACCATTCCACTTTGTGGCAAACCAGTTTTGATTTTGTTACTGTTGGTTACATCCTGTAGACATAGGAAACCTCATTGGTAATAGCAAGGAGTGTAGTTAGTGTCACATGATCTGATGATGTTAGAACACATCTCACTGCTCTAAGGCATGATGGGACATAAACCAGGAATTAGGATTCAAACATGGGAGATAAGAGAAAACTGCAAGGTAAAAAAAAAAAACAAGGAGGACTGGGAACTACAGTAATTGATGAAAACACACTTTAGAGTGAAAAGTAGTTTATGGCATGGCCCCTTTAACAGTTTAAGGGTATGGCCACACAGTGCAGAATTTCTGCTGCAGGTTGTGCCACATTTCTGCTGCGGATTTGTAGCGGATTCCTACGTATACATTGCAAAGGGTGAAATCCGCAGTGGAAATTTTTTTTTATTACTTTTTTGCACCTTTGTTAGACTTCTGCAGCCAGAAAGTCATTTCTGCCTTCAGCCGTTTCCAACCAAAGTGCTATGGCTCTATATGTTGGCTGTATATTGGTTGGGTGGTGTCTGTCACACTTCCATGCATGGAAACCCCATCAGTGTTATTTTTCCTAGTACGCTTATTCCAGTATATGTGTTGCCATCTACCATGCTGTGCTCAAAATTGCTGAAAGCTTTTAATTCCCTTAAAGTGTACCTTCAAGAATAATCCCATATAGAAAGTGCTGTTACTTCTGGAGCAGTCAGGTGCAAGGTGTGAGCATTATTCTTTGTATGACTGTGTATATAAAGGCACAATTGCAACTCTCCCAGAATGTCTGAAAGAGAAGATCTCTAGAAGAGCAAGCAAATCTTCTGGGTGCCCAACATCTTTTAAAGTAAATTCACATTAAAGGGAACCTGTCGTCAGAATTGACCTATAGAGCTATTTACACATTCTTCTATCATTCAGAAACTGGTTTTGTTCAGGATTAAAAGTAGTGCATTTGTGTTAAAAATCATCTTTCAAAATGAACCTAACGTCAACTGGTAGCTCTTGGAGTCATTGGGGTGTTGCGCTGGATGAGGTGAGTCATGGAGTTAACCCCCACTATCTTGCTCTCATAAACCTCCCCCTATCACTTACAAACCTCTCCATTGATTTCTTATGTCAGTGTCTGGCCATACAAAATCGCCCGCAGGCGCAGAAGACCTCCTTGCGCTGCCGCAATACTGGCATGCGCAGTGAGAGGAAGTGTATACACCTCAGCTTTAAGCGCTCACTGCACATGCGCTGAACTTGCCGGAACAGGTGTCAGCTGACTGTTGTGACACAGGACTATATACACCTTCCGGAACACCCTGCCGGATAGCTTTGCCTCAAGTGTGACGTTGGCCTAAGACCTGTTTAACACTTGCCTTGTTGTATTCCGGTATTGAGATCCGCCAGACGATCTTAAAAACAGAAAAAATGCTTCCGTTTAGTCCTAATGCATTACGAATGGAAAGAAATCCGTTCAGGAGGCCTTCCATTCCGTCAGCATTCCGTTTTGTGACCGGATGCAAAACCACTGCAAGCTGTGGTTTTGTGTCCGGTCATAGAAACGGAACAAACCGGATCCGTCACTAAAAACAATGTAAGTCAATGGTGACGGATCCTAAAAAAACCGAATCCGCCACCCATTGACTTTCAGTGTATTTAGTGGCGGATCCGGTTTGTTCCGTTTTGATTGCACTCAACTGTATCCTGATCCTTTTAATTCCAGTTTTGAGATCCTCAAAATCGGAATTAATGATGCAAGTGTGAGACGGGCCTAAGTAGATCTTTTTATTTTTAGTTTTAACTGCAATGTACTGGCATATACCCATGTTAACCTGCATAGTAATACTACACAGTTTCTGTAGATGTTAGGGTATACCTAAACTCACAGTCATGTGGTGCCTCATCTGTCTGACTGAAATATTGAAATATTGTAGTTATGATGCCCAGCTGCAACGCAGGGATTTTGTGTTAAATGAAATGGAGGGGGTTCCCCTCTGTCAATTCCTTTAAATGCCATGATCAGCACTGATGATGTTGGGTGCTATGACATCCCCCTTACTTCTGTCAAAGAATTTGCACCCCATACATGACAGTTGCAGTACCATCTGCTGATGACTCTGGGAAGCAGCGATAGTTTAGCTATGCCACTGCTTATCTTTGATTTAAGAAAACTTTATATATCATGGAATTGCTAATTATATAGTTTTCTGTTATAGGGTTTGCAACTTCTTTAAGGTGGTGCATCACCTTAAAGGGTTAAACCAGTGGTAGATTTTATCATTCAGCTTTACGGTGATAGCATTACTGTTCATGATTCTCTAGAAGATGTCTCAAAGTCCACCTCTTCTCATCCTCAAGGAACAACACTGCCTGTGTAGCGAAAATATCAACCATGGCCCCTAATGTGTTAAACTCCATATGCAAAAGGTCAAGAAGAATATGCTGGTCTGGAAGTCAAGAATTGTCACACTAAAGTGGAGCATTAACAGATTCAGTTTGTTATTAGTGTGGGAGACTTATACAGTAGACTCGAATAATATAGGGTTACCTAGTTACCGTTCCACCTTGGTCAATATGCATTATGTTTGGATACTAATGTGAACAAATGGTCTCTTTGTCATGTTGGGCAGATCTCACACACATTTAATATAGACATTCCCATTCCTCTTGCCAGGAGTTTTAAGTCATTTTATGAAGTGGTACAGCATTTGGACTTGAATTATGGAACGAGCTTGTGAATGTTCTGCTGACAGAATGGAAACTTTAAAGTCATGGCAGCAAGAACCTACTTATTTCTAAAGAACTGCATGTTATACAGTAAAACATACCTTGCGGCCCATAAAACCTGTCCATAGCTGTTAGCCCTTTGAGGTTGAAAATATATTGTTGGTGGTTTACACTTTTCCCTTCATTTAGACATAGGATTTTGTTTCTGTTTGCATTTCAAATAATGCCGTCAGCTTGCTGGTACAGAATAACATGTGGCTACCACACAGATTCCATTGATGGTGGATGGTTCTGAGCTCATTTTGAAACCACAAAACAGACCTACAATGATATTCCTTCAACTTTTGATAGACGGAAACTAACATTGATTGCGTATATCAGTGGACAACAATGAGGACTATCATCCCAATGAGTGTGACACCTACCCAAAGGAGTCTTTATTTCTTTAGAAATAATGCCCACTGGAGATGAACAATGGCCTAACTATGACATCCTAAAGGATCACAAAATAGGGTCAGTTTCATGGGGGTTTACATAAGCATCTGAAGGAAATGTGCTTATATGAAACATATGCAGACATGGGCAACGCCTACAAATTCCTTGAAGATGGTTCAATATCTTAGTTAGACTTGCATTCACAAATATTACGCTTTCTGCCCTAGTTCTGTATCAAAGTACCTTGGCCAAGACAGAGTGCCTAGTTGGTGCCTCCCCTGCCTGGACACATTTCCTGCCAACTCCACCCTAGCTACCTTGTGCTGCCTACCAGTATTTCGTAATCCTTTGCCCACACGGCCTTAGTAGACTACCTTTCCACTTTGGATATGTGCACATGCAGGTTCAGCAAGGTTCATTGTACTTCGACCATACTATACTTCCTTGACAGGTCTAGAACTTCTGTCCATTAAAAGATCAGGCAGTTTATCATTGGCCATACTGGTGGAAGCCGTACAACATCCCTTGGAATGGGAGGAATTGGGAACCAAAGACAAATTTTTTTTACATTTTTTTAAGGCCCATTTTTATTAGTTTCTGCTCAGACATTTCCATCTGGTTATTTCAGAACAGGTTTAAACAGGTCTAGTGTCACATTGCCTTCTGCAAAATGCCCAACATCACAAACTGTAATATGTGCAGTCATTGAGAAGATGAGATGTCTATCCATGTGCATTTTTTCCAAGCATGTTAAATGGGCCGTCACTAGTTAAATGCATATTTCTGTATTATTGTGTGTTTTATTGTCACTATTTTTTCCTGCTTTAGCTCATGTAGACAGCTTTTGAAAACGAACTCAATTTATCTTTAGTGCATATCCAGTTAGGATATGGACAGCTATTCTCAAGGAATGATTGCTATGCGGTAGGAATGCCGCTTCCCCTAACTTGCCTCCTATACTGAGGATCGATCTTAAACACAACGCACTCGAATTTCTCGCCATAACTCTTTATACTGTATCGTGAAATCTATGACCTTTTTAACTTTTCTTTATAAAGGCTATAACCCTTCTCACACAGGCGTTATGTATATTTTGGTGCCAAAAAACTTTGTAGATTGTGATCCTCTGACATGTAGTGAGGAACCAATCTGGACTTCCCAATGCATAGGACCTCCCTTTCCCATACCTTAATTTTTGGTAGAAGGGGTTTTCCCACAATACAGTCTAGTGAATCAATGAGGTCTGACTCCACAGTAGACCAGAAGACTATCTCCTTGTTACCTGACTTGCATGGATCCATGTTATCCTATCCAGATTCCCTGACCTCGACATACCTCTATATGTTCTGTAGATGCTAAACAGCTGCTGTTTTGTTCCCATATCCCAAGTCAATGCATACTGCAAAAATTGGTTACCATGTGCTCAGTTAATTCATAAAATGTTTTTTTTTAATAAAGGGAAATTATTTCCATATTTAAAGGGGATATGCCATGATGGATGTAAAATATCAGACATCATATAGCACACGACAATCTCCTTCTAACAAAGCTTTAACCAGCCTGTACCTCACATGGATCCAGAGATCTTCCAGTCCACTGCTCCAACTGTTCTATTTCAGGCTGATAGATCATGGGGTGTGTCCTTTCTACTGTAGCTCGTTTTCTTTAACTGCAACAGCTTCTATCAATAGATAACGCTGATGACAGTTAAAAGATTTAAACAGAGCGCATGCGACCACCTCAGTGAGGCAGACAAGAAATTAGGAAAATAAAAACAAACAGCAGGTGGCGCAATACAGATACATTTTATTGAATAGCTCAGTAGCTATAATACATTTTTAATTATATGCAATTACAAAGGTATTCAGATCCAAGTGCTGGTTTGAAAAATATTGCATGCGCTTTTTAGAAATGTCCGATATCCTCTGCTATCCTTGAGGCATTCAGACTCTTTCACTCGGCCTGTGTGTTTTGATGTGAAAAGATTGCAGGCATGTGACATTTAGCTTAAACCGTTGTGTCCCCTAATGAATCTTGAATATTTTACGAAGAGATGCTGTATGACAACTTGTTTTTGTATTTAACTTGCTTGCGCTTGTAACTCAGACTCTTAATTGCTTTACAAAAGACACCATTAACCAAATTATTTGCTTGACTAGGAAGATGTTAGTGTGAAAACTGGAAGTAACTGACCTTCTTCCGATTTCTACTCCTGGAACCAAACTGTGAAACGTGATAATACACAACTGTATGCCAACTGCAGAGAAAAGATACAGACAGTCGTGACCGCAAAAGATGTGGACAGCACACCGTGATCTGTCCACATCCGTAGTTCTGTTCCGGGGCCCTGCAAAAAAGATTCAAGGACAAGAATAGGCATTTCTATCATAGGGCCAGCTTTGTGCGGTCCACAAAATGGACCTTAAATATAAGACAGCTAGGAAGTTGTCTTACATTAAGAAGCGGCGGTGGATCCGCTGAAGTTATGTACAGGCCGGCGCCCCTATGTAACTGTGGCGATCCACCACCAGTGCAGGGCTTTATTAAGACCAGCGTGCAAAACGCTGGTCTTAAATGTACCCCATTATTCAGGGCTTAGTTAGAGAAGTGGGTAAGTGAGCTAATGGGCTCCAACATATTTTTGGGGTCATTTATTAAGAGCGGCAATTTATACTCCAGTCTTAATCCCCATGCTCTGGCGACGGATACGCCAAAGTTATGTAGAGGCGCATATCCCCATATTGCCTCCTTTGCTAGCTTGATTAATTTTTGCATTATACACTGCTTGTTTCCATTGGTTACGGTCATTGCTGCAGCACAGATACAAGACGGCCGGGACAGGAGCTGCTGCACAAGCGTGCCTATGCATGCTCCCATCCATCAGAGATGCCAACACTTTTTCCTATAGTGTGCAAGTATGGCCACTGCTGCAGGATTGCAGCAGTGGTTGTACACCCTGGAAACAAGCATTGTATAATGCGACTGAAAAAGTAATCAAGACAGCAAAGGAGGCTGGTGTGATCTAGGGTGAGCGAACGCTGGGCCTTTAAGAGCCAGGGCAGCACCTACACCCTATTGGCTGTGAAGGAGAGGCTGAGGTGGCAATCAGGCCGCAGCCTGTGCGGAGGGGCAGAGCTACCCCGGCGACCAGACCACTGGGTTGCCACTGTAAAACAGTTGAAAACCAGTCCACCATACAGGCATATCATTAACCCTAAACTTGGACAGTCCTTGACTATTGGATGAAATTATGGAATATAATATGGAATATTGGTACCTATGCATAATAGGGCACCCATAGTATCTCCAGGACCATACCTGACCTATGTGTGCCTCCGATTTCTTAGGGAGATACATATATTTATTCTGTTAAATTCCATTGAAATTGTGGAGTCCTCCATTTGATGCCGTACTACAAGTTTTAAGAAATATAGGGGCAGGTTATCAAAACTGGTGTAAAGTAGAACTGGCTTAGTTACCTATAGCAACTAATCAGAATCCACCTTTCATTTTTCAAAAGAGCTCTGAAAAATGAAATGTGGAATCTGATTGGTTGCTGTGGGCAAGTAAGTGCATGTTCCTAAACTCCAGTTTTGATAAATCTCCCCCATGGCTCTCCATTATGCAGTGCTATACAACAGCCCATAGAGTGCTTCATACTCCAGAGCCATTGTAAACGATCTGTGCACACATCATTGCTCCCTAGTCCTACCAGACCGTGCGGGCCATACACTAGAGTGAACCCTTTTTTAGTAATCTGATTTTCATCGTATATTACAAATAAAATGTGATCTAATTGTTAACTGAGTCACCGTTATAGCCCAAGACAATCTAACTAAGCATAGCGTTGTGCATTAGTTCTAGGAAGTTCTGCATTTGTCTGATCTGTTCATAGAACATTTTCCCAGACACATTGTGAAACATCCCTGTGGTCTTGGGCAAACATACAACGTTCCACAATGGTGTTTTTATGGACAGCAGCGGTTTCCTTTCTTCTCAGTTCTCAGTTTTATGTTTGGAGAACACTGCGCACCGACACCAAAACCTAATATCAACTGTGGAGGGAGCATCATGGTTTGGAACTGCTTTGCTGCCTCAGGACTTGGGTGCCTTACAAACATTAAGGGGGTTTTCCAAGACTTTAGAACTGATAACCTATCCTCTGGATAGGTCATCAATATCACGAGTTGTTTGACACCCTGCGGCCCGCCAATCAGCTGTTTGAAGAGCAGTCATACAAGTGCGGCCTTCACTTCACTGTTTACCTGCTCGCCGTCCACCTCACAGCGGAGAGCAGGTGTAATTGCAGCTCTTCTGTCCCCCTTCAAGACAATGGAAAGGAGCAGACTGCGTGTAACTGCTCCTTCCCATTGAAGTGAATGGGGACGGCAGGGTTGCAATTATACCTGCTCACCACTCTGAGGTCATCAATATAGGAAACTGGCCAATCCCTTTAAAGGGGTTCTCCAGGAATTAAGAAAATGAAAATACTTAAATCTAACTTTATTATAAATATATTCTCAAATACCTTTCATTATTTATTATGGCTCATTTTGTCTGGGGAACAATCATTGGGAGAAACAAACGCTGTCTTATTAGTACACACAGAACCTGTCCTAATCACACAGCAGGACAAGTTACTTCACAACACTGAGCTAAAGAGCTGCCTCATCCCCCTCTCTGCTCTGCTTGTCAGGGATTATGATCCTGAATACAGATGATAAGATCTTTAGCTGAATCTCTGTAGGAATGTGGTTCATGAGTAGATGTGGATAATGATCAGCAGCTCTTGTGTGCAGTCTCCATTACCACAGGCTGTCCTGTCCTTCCTCTCTGTACTTTGTCTCTTCTGATGAACTCCATTCCCACAAAGATACAGCTAAATATCATATTAAACTGTAGTCAGGATCATAATCCCTGAAAGTCAGAGCAGAGATTATGATGACGCAGCTCTTTCTCTCAGTGTTGTGAAGTAACTTCTTCCTGTGTGATTAGGACAGGTTTTGTGTATACTAATAAGACTGTGGCCATTTTATTTCTCCTAATGATTGCTCCCCAGACAAAACAAGCCATTAGAACTAATGAAATGTATTTGGAAATATATTTATAATAAAGTAATATTTACGTATTTTCATTTTCTTAATTCCCGGAGAACCCCTTTAAATCTTTGTGTTTCTCTATAATTGTGACTTTGATAACCACCAGAATACATTTTATTAGTAATCAATGCAGAAATGTATTCTTGCAACTGTATTACATTTTTCCTATTTATTGAAGGTTCACTGGCTTCTTGAGAAGATAGGAAGTCCTGGAAAACGGAATAAAATACACAGTCTGTATCTATCTAATATCTATCTATCTATCTATCTATCTATCTATCTATCTATCTATCTATCTATCTATCTTTCTATCTATCTCAATTTCTATCTGTCTAATATATTTTTTTATCTATCCATCCATTGATCAGCCATGTAATTATGTGTGGCGTTACACTGGAACTTCACATGAAATGCATTATTTCTGGTTCCATGTAAAAATCTTGCAGATGCACATTTCTTACTTGTTCATTTTCTCAGCTCTTCTGAAGGAGTGCCTGAGTTTTGGACTAAGTATATTTGAGCTGTCACTTAGAGCCGTGTGCAGTTTGTCAGGGTCTATATTGGTGGTGGTCTTGTGAAGGCCTTAATTAGTGCAGAATGCAGACCTCTGTACTCCTGCCAGCCTGGATGAAAATGATTTTGGAAAACAGCCGAGAGAGAAGAATTTGTCATAGGGTAGAACAGTTCCAAATGTAATAACCCAGCAGGCAGTGTGGACAAATTGTTTCTCTTAGCTGATGTGTTTGAACTAGTATTTACCTGTCTTATCTCATACTAAAACATTTAAAACTGCTATAGCATGACAGCATTGTAGGATTATGACTTCATTTTTACCTCTCATGGGGGCGCCACATGATACTACCACCACTAACGACTGGCGGAGTGTGTCCAAGAATAATCTAATGAAACATAGCAGGTCTCCTGCCCTACTGCAGCGTTAAAGGGAACCTGTCACGCTGAGCATGGTGTATCACCTGAAGGCAGCATGTTACAGAGCAGGAGGAGCTGAGCAGATTCATATATAGTTATAATTTAAATTCCTGCTCGTTCTGAGCTTTGAAGTCCAGGAGGAGGTCCTATCAGTGACTGACAGCCTTCCATCTATGACTGTGTATACAGATAGATGTCAATCACTGATAGGACCGCCTCATGGACTTCAAAGCTCAGAACGAGCAGGAATATAAATTAATGAAATACAGGTAATGATTAATCATTTTCCATAAATCTATACATCAATCTGCTCAGCTCCTCCTACTCTATAACATGCTGTCTACAGATTATTTTGCATTTTGAGGGTGACAGGTTCCCTTTAAATGTAAAGTTTTCCCATTGTCCACGAGATTGCATGTAAAGATTGGGCTAATGAATTTTATAGCTCCTTTAATGATGGTTGATAGTGAAGGGAGTTATGGTCCAAGGTGAGCTATTGAAGAGTAAGGCTACTTTCACACTTGCGTTTTATAATTCCGGTATTGAGTTCCGTCATAGGGGCTCAATACAGGAATAAAACACTTCAGTTTTGCCCCCATTCATTGTCAATGGGAACAAAACTGAACTGAAGACAACTGAATGCTCCTGAAAGCATTCTGTTCCGTCTTCATGCTGTGGTTTGCTCTCCGGTCCAGGCATCCGCACCAAGACCGCTCCGTCATGACCCCCAATGAAAGTCAATGGGGACGGATCCGTTTGATGTGACACAATGGTGAACAGATCCGTCCTTCATTGACTTTCAATGGAGTTCATGATGGATCCGTCACCTGCACACATACATACATATACACATACAGACATACACATAAACATACACAGACATATACACATACAAATACACATACATACTTACATGCTCCCGGCAGGTCTCCACAGCGCAGGAGGAGCAGGACGGCGCACACATAGGACGATTCCACTCGGCGCCCGCCTCTTGCGCTGCCGGGAGCATGTAAGTATGTATATGTATTTGTATGTTTATATGTCTGTGTGTATGTACTGTGTGACGTGTGGGGCCAGAGCGCAGTTCCGGCCCCACACATGTCTCTGCGGCAGCACGGATCCGGCGGCACCCTTCACCTGCCGGATCCGTGCTGCCACTAGTGTGAAAGAGGCCTAAGGAACCGGCTTACAGTTCTTGCACAGGGACCCTCTTCTGTCTGTGCTCAGCTCCTGAGACATGTTTGCCATGTTGCATGCACACCCACTGTTCTTTATTGTGTGTGAAAGATTCCTTTAAGTGAGTTACATACTGTGGATTTTAGATGGTCTGAAAGGGACAATGTTTTGTGATGTGAACCAGTGCTGATTGAAGACACATCTTGCTAGTAGGAAGAGGAAGATTTTGACCCCCGCGGTGTAGGACTCTAGTGAGACCACATCCGGAATACTGTTCAGTTCTGGAGACCTCACCTACAAAAAAAAACATTGAGGGCCATTTATAAAACTGGTGTAAAGAAAACTGGCTTAGTTACCAATAGCAACCAATCAGATTATACCTTTCATTTTCCAAAGGAGCTCTGGAAAATGAAAGGTGGAATCTGATTGATTGCTATGGACAACTAAGCCAGTTTTCCTTTACTCCAGTTTTGATAAATCTCCCCCATTGACAGAAAAAGAACAGGTCCGCAGACCAGCTTCAAAAATGACGTATGGTCTTAAAGGGGTTGTGCATCAATAAAAAAACGCTTCAAAACTGTCCCTGTAAAACAAGAGACGTAATAAATACTTTTCTCTTTCAGTGTAGGCTGTGACTCCCCTTTCTGCAGCAAGGTGTCTCTGCTGATCATGTGATCTCTCCTGTCTGTTGCCCCACCCCTTAGATGGAGCGTGACAGTTATTTCTTTAATCTCCCTGCACGCTAGGACGCTTCCAAATTTATAGCGGAGAGTATTTAATAAGGCACTTGATTTAAGGCAGTTTTAAGGTTGAATGTATTTATTGTGAAAACCCTTGAAGCATATTTTTTTTAATCGCAGCATGCTCAGGGCGAGGCATTTTCCCACAGACTTTTCTATAGCAAATGACCCAAGTAAAGCATTACGTGAGTAAAAAATGCCTCCCCCGCCCACCCCAAAAAAAAAAAAAAAAAAAAATTGTAAAAAAAAAAAAGCAGGAATTTCATGATGTTTTTTACAAGCCAAAAAACACTAAGAAATCAAACTTCGTCTGGCAGCACCCTAAAAACTAAAGAGGTCATTTACGAACAGATATACACCACTTTTGTGGCATATACCTGTACAGATTTTGCGACTTCTTCTCCGCTCCCGCCAGTTCTAAAAAAGTAGGCGTGGCATGGAAGGGGATGGGCTGGTAGGTCCGTCTCATTCATAATTTTCTATGCCTTCTTTAGGCTTAGAAAATGGTCTAATTGTAAGACAACAAGGAAGCTGTCTTACATTTAGAATCGGCGGTGGAAGTTATGTAGAGTCCGGCGCCTCTATATAACTTTGGCGGATCCACTGCCAGCGCAGGAGCTTATTAAGACTGGCGTTTAAAAAGCCGGTCTTAATAAATGACCCTCTTAATTTGTGCAGCCTAGAGGAAAGAAAGGAAAGGGGGCATGATAAAATATAATAATAATAATAATAATATAAATATTAAGCATCAAAATCCTTTTCTTATGCTTTAGTGCCACGGCTTGTTGGAAAGTCGGATCTTGACTCATAGGGAGCCAATTTCAATAGGTGGTGCCGGTGAGATGGTTCTCTTTCTTGGGAGATACCTCATTGCATATTCACTCACCTGTGACTCAGTTCCCGTGTAGAGGCTTCTCTGTGTGATACTTCTGGTCCCAGGCACTTATTTATTTGGATGGAGTCATGTGCACCACTGTGGCCAGTCATTGGCCTCAGTGGTGACCAGTCCCCAGTGGCACGTAACCGTTGGGTCAGATGCCTTTTGGAGACATGTCACTGCTAATTCTAGCGATTGGCCACAGCGGCAAACATGACCATGTCCAGATCTTCAGAGGTGGAAGCAGGTATGTGGATTTCTTTCTTTAGGTATGGCCCAAAAGTAAAAAGTTTCCAAAAGCTTGAATAACCTTTTAAAGGAACATACCAGACAAAACTACTTTATGTCTAAACATGGGCGTTAGGACGCAGAACCTAACATGGAGATTCTGTCTTTGGTGTTCTTTGAAGGTAAGGCCAAATGGTCCGGCTGGCCGTACGCCATTGGTCCCACCCACCCGCAGCAGCTAGTGGCCGCTTGCTTTGATTTTTTTTTTTTGTTACTGTTTTAAAATTTTATTTATTACCTTTATTGTCCTCTTTAAATCTTAGTTTCTAAAATTCCACCTTTCCTCGCCATTCGTCTGTACCGCCAGTGTTGTCACTAATTCCCTTTACTTCTAACACACAAAGGTATGCAGGACACCCAAATATTTACACAGAGCGTCTGCACCTACTGTACAAAGATGGCTGTTCTAAAAATTATAAACTGGTGGGGGACAATGAATCTTTGACGGTGATTCAGTTTAATATAACAAGACATGATCAAAATAAATAGACGGCGCTGGAAATTGAACCTAGAGAGGCATGGAAAGTGAAAAATATGTGCGAGTGTTTTGTATTCCAGTGAATCCTGGAGTTAACTTTACCTGCATAAGCTGCTTAGAGTATATTCATGTGCCAGTTTTTGTTTTTTTCTGCAGATTTCAGCACATTTTCAGGTGAAGTCGTAGTAAACACAAATCATTAACTGCCTATTGACTATAATGGGAATCAGCTCTGTAGATGCTACGGCATGGACTCACAGAATGGGGGTCATTTGCAAAGACCAGTCTTTTATGCTTGTCTTTGTTTCCCCCCCAGGGTGGCGGGGAGAGTGCCTAATTTATGATGAGGCACAGGCCTTCCACACACAAACCACAAGTGGCCGTCTGCAAATTGGCTCCACTGAATGGGCATAAACCATAGTATATAATTTGGAAATCCGAGGGTCAGCCTTGGATTTCTGCTGTGGACCCCGTGGCAAGTACTTGTCGCATTGTTCTGGCTTGTATGTGTGTGTTCTGTGTGAACATATCTTACATTTGTATAAAAAAATAATAGATTCATTCTAAGTTATGTCTTTAAGTAATATTGTTCAGTCTTATGCCTTATGAGCTGCATTAGGTAGGGGTTTCATCTCTTTTTATATGGGAAGAGGTCTGTCATGCTTTTGTAGGAAGTCCCTTCTTCCATCCACGGGTTGACTGACATGTAGCGCCCCCTGTTTATCAAAGAGTTTCTTTAGCAGCTTCAGTTTCATATAGGTCTGAGTGTCAGCTCTTGAAGAACATTATAATACACACCTCAGCTACTGCAGAACCTCAAAACACACACTTCAGTTACTGTAGGACATCATGACAAGTTTGCTCATCATGCTGATCATGCAGGCTCTGCTTTTGTACCAAGCTGTATCTTTGGTCTAATGGCGAGAAAAGCCTCTGATTTCAGCCTTTCAAAGGGGTTATCCAAGACCAATAAAGACCTCACAGAGTGGAGATTCTACTTACCTGGTCCCCACCGATAAGTTCAGTGTCTGTAGCTCCCGGGCCAGATCCTCCTCTCCTTGCACCGCTTAAATCAACATCCGTCAACAGGGGACTCGTGACCACTGCAGCCAATTACAGCTCCAGGTGACTACTGCAGCCTATGACTGGCTGCAGCGGTCACGTGTAACCCAGTCAACGAATTTTAAATTCAGCACTGCAGGGAGAGGAAGAGCCGACCCAGAAACAACAGAGACAGAACGCAACAGCGGGGGCCCAGTAAGTATGATCACTGCCCCGGGTTGACCACTCTGGGAGGTCTGTATTAGTCAGTATCATGGGGGCTCCTTGTGACACAGTCACAGTGCATACTTTGAAAGATATTTAGGCATGCCCTAACAATTACTGTAGAGATATTTGTTTTTCTGCATGTTTTCCCCCAAATGAAAAATTTATTTAAATGCTAAGGGTTATGTACCAAAAAATTAGAACACATCCCACATAAAACAAGGCCTGATACAACTGTGTTCACCTACCAATATAAAAAAGATATAATGCTGGAATGCAGAGAGATAAATAGAAAAAAACCTTTTGTCCTAAAGGGTAAAATTGAACATAACCAGTTTTTCTGATGGCAGTTATTATTGTGGTCTTTTAATAGTGAATGTGAAATATCTAGACAACTCTGTTGTGGAAGATTTAGATGTAGGACTGAGGTAGGTGCCTCAGTATTGCTTAAAATCCTCAGCCCACGTGGTTTATATAGCAGGCTAATTTAGGAGGCCTCTGCCAAAGTCTGTCTGTAGTCAACAAAGTTGGGTATCTGGAATATTGCAGTAATTGTTATAAATCCTTTAAAGCTGACATCTATAGTTAGCAGCTGAATTGATGTTACTAAGTTATAAACAATTAGATCATAAAAGTTTTATTTTAAGGTTCTTTGGATGTGTAGTGCTTGGCTTTGAAGGTTTAAAAATATGTAGCCCCTCTACATCATCTTCTTACTAGGCTACCATAGGTGATATCAGAAAAGGAGTTTGAGGAAAAGTTTGCTCTGATCCAGCTGTTATTCTGACAAAAACTACAGTAGCTTGGGTTCCAATAAAAAATACCAACCAAGATTACACAGGTAAAAAGGGGGTGTTTTAGCATGGCTTAAGTGGGTATTCTCATCTCAATACTGATGGTATATCACTAGGATATGGCATCAAGCTCAGATAGGTGCAGGTCTCGCCTGTGGAACCCACACCTATCTCCAGAAAGGTGCCCCCGAAGTGAAGGAGAGCACATTGCACATGTGTGGCTTGATCTCCATTCACTGCTATGTAGGGTGGCCGCTTACTTCACCCAAAAAAGCCAGACATTATAGGCCCCACAGCAATCCTGATAAGCCACACCCCTCATTGCCTACAAAAGGACTGGAAGTCCATCACCATCACCAGACCTGGAGAACCCCTTAAGAATATACTGGTGAGGATGTGTTCACTAGCTAAATGTAGGAGGATATGAATGCAGAAAATTCTATTATGTTTGTATTACATTATTAATATATATATATTTTTTCATTTCCAGCAGTCTACATACCAATCATATTCAATGTAACAAGGACACATTGGGACTCCAATGCATCGTTTTCATGATGGAAGCCTTCTTCAAGGCTCAGAGACTTGACCTAACATGATACTTTTTATAAGAGCTTCAGGAAGCGAAGTTCAGTCAGTCAATAATGACAAAGAAAATATCAGGTCGGTGATCACTTTGAAATGATCAAGACAGTGTTAGATCAAGAGTAAAGTCTGGATCATGTTCATTTACCCTCATGCCTACAGCGTGACTTTAGAAGACACCGAGACATAAGGAACAGAGCCTTCCATCCTTTTTACTTTACTGAAGAGAAGTTTGACAACATGAGAGGTTGTGATGGAATTCATGTTGTTTGTAACCAGAACACATGGCAATGGGACATTGACCTGAATCATGAATGTTCGACATTTGAGACATCTTGAGGTAGGCTCAGTTTTGGATATTTAAAGATATAAACTTCTTTTAAAATGTTATAATGAAAGTGTTTTTCCTCTTTACCTGTTTTTTTTAACATTAATCTTGGGATAACCCCTTTAAGAGGCTTTCAGCAGTTTCCCTGAATAAAAAAACAAAAAACAAACAACTGCTTTAGAGCTCATGCACACGAATGTGTACCAGTCGTGCCCATATTACGGCCCACAAAGATACAGGTACCGGCCGTGTGCTTACCATATCACGGAATGGGTTCGCAGTCTGGAAGATACGAGCGGAGGCCACTGAAGCACTACAAAGCGCTTCTGTGGCATTTTGGTTTCAGTTGAATGGGTCTGCATCCATCAACACAGGCCACGCAGATGGTGGCTGTACATTAGGGACCGCAATTTACATGTGCATGAGCCCTTAAAGAGGTTCTGTCACCAGGATCAAATTATTAACTATTAAACCAGATATGCTGCCTGGTAGGGCTCATTATGCGGATTAAAACAACACCTTTCTTTTGTCAGTATGTTAAACAGCTGCGTACGCAAATGAACAATTCGAGCACCAAGAGGTGGGGCTGAATCGTCTGAACACTGCCTTGTAACACCCCCTGTGCTCTGCTCACTCCTCCCTCCCCTTGATTGACAGGGCTGGACATACTGAGGGCAGAGCTGTGTGCTAGTATCTACATATCATATACTCTATGTACTATAGCTTCACTACACTGACATATGCTCAGAAAACTAATCTACATATTACTGCTTTATTCACAGGCATAATATATGATCATAAAGTCACCGGTAATATGTGTTAGCTTATAAGTTTAGAAAAACCACGTACCTATGTGTGGTAATGCTATTGCTTAGTGGTTAAGCTACTTGTTTTGCATGTAAAGATCCCAGGTTTAAATCTTAGGAGAGACTTTGAAGTTTTTTTTCTTCAGGTATTTTTTTCTTCCACATTTATCCCATGAGAAAAGTCTATATCCTTATCCTATTGAGAATTTTTTTTTTTTAGAAAGCATATTACAAATCATATTACAAAGCATATTACAAAACAATATTACTGGTTTCTTTATTGTGTCTGTTAAAAATCTTAGAAGCTAACACACATTATTGGTGCCATTATAATCATATATTCTGACTGTGAATAAAGCAGTAATATGTAGATTAGCTTTCTGAGCAGACCTCAGTGTGGTGGAGCTATAGTATATGGTGTATATGATATTTACTTGATAAGATGCAGCTCTGCCCTCAGCCTGATGACTAGCCCTATCAATCAATGGGAGGGGGGAGTCTGCAGAGCACAGGGGGTGTTACATAGCAGTGCTTATACGATTCAGCTCCGCCTCTTGGTGCTCCAATTGCTCATTTACATATGAATAAAAACTCAGATATCTCTGCAGTTGTTTGGCATGCAGACAAAAGAAAGGTATCGTATTAATCAGCATGATAAGCTCTACCAGGCAGTATGTCTGGTTTAATAGGGTTAATTCTGGTGACAGAGCGCTTTAATGATCATTGCAGCCTACATGGGCAGAGAAAGAGGAGGAACCCCAATTGATCGCATGGAGGTAAATCCTGTGACCCAATCCAGGACCATACCATATAAGAGGAGACAACCCTTAGTGTATTAAAGGAGCCAGAGCTGCCATATTGTCTGTTGCTAGGACATAGGTAGTGATGGATTGCAAAGAGGCAAAATAAAAAATATCTTGCAATCAGAGCCAAAGCTAGTTATTATTATTATTTGAAAGCTCTATTATTCCATGGCATTGTACATCAAGAGAGGTGTTCACATACATAATCTAAAGAATACAAGAAACTATTAACAGACTGGTATACTTCCTGCCCGCGAGAGCTTACAATCTACAAGTTGATTTACTGTACAGTTCAGCACACTCTTTTGTTCTCTGTAAGCAACCATCTAAGGCTGGGATGAAGCGGACAATAGTATTCTTCAGAAGAAGTTTTGTCCCGGTGATCATTATTTTATCTAGAATATCTCCAGATTTGAAACTGATCGTCCATGCAGCCAAAATAACTACACCTTTAGTCACTCTGTAGACTTCTCATTCACAAATGTAATTGTGACCTCCGTTTTTGCCATCTCAAAGTCTTCACTTTCTTGCCTCTAACCAGTAAATATCTGATGTTCTCTGGTTTGATATCTGTATCTGGTGCAGACCTTTAAGCCTAGATTCTATATATTGCATGTTACCTCTGCTCTGTTATTCTTTTTTTAGACTACATCCTCACGCCTTTTATCTGTAGAACGCCATCTACCACTACACCCTGTGAAACCATTCACTTCCTCACCTTTACCTTCTGTAGAGGTAATAAGAAACGTTTATGACCATGGGTAATTCTGACAAGGACGGCATAAGTAGTAGGTAAAGCAGTACTGGAAGGTCGAAGGATTAGCATGATTAGATATGCATTATTATGCATAGTAGGGCCCCATTCACACAACTGTATTTGTGGTCCGCATCCGATCCTTATTTTTTGTGGATTGGATGCGGACCCGTTCAGTTCAATGGGTCTGCAAAAATTGCGGACAGCACACTATGTGTTGTCCGCATCCGTATATCCATTCCACGGGGCCACAAAAAAGATAGAACGCGTCCTATTCTTGTCCATTTTGCGGACAAGGATAGGCACTATTACAATGGATCCGTAAAAAAAAAACTAATTCAACATGGAAGTCACACAGATTTAATCTGTAATTTTTGCGGATCCGCTTTTTGCGCACCGCAAAATACGTACAGTCAGGTGAATGCACCCTTAAACTGACTCCCTCTCTGTCTGTAAAATACAAGGTAATAGTCCCCAAGGATTTACGCCTATAGTCCATTAGGGACTTCAATGTCTAGGCATGGGCAGTACACAGTGGTCAGAGCCATGTAGTTCAAGTGCCTGGTTCTGGCACCGCAGTTGGCGGGGGTTCCCAGGGGTCGGATTCACGCAGATCTGACATTGATGACCTATCCTAAGGAGAGGTCATCAATAGTTAACTCCCGGAGAATCCCTTTAAAGAGGACCTGCCCATTGTCCTAACATGTCTGTCCTGGTAAATACTTTAGATACATCTCTAATAAAATTAAAATTCTGGAGCATCTTTTCTTAGGCTCGTCTCACATTAGCGTTTATAGATCCAGCCGGAAACAGACTGCCGGATCAGGCACTGTGCGCAGCATTACTGTATGTTACAGTATGTACAGTATATAAAAGCCAAGTTTTTGGGTGTGGTACCTAAAGGTTATTCTGTGCTTCCGACATTTGGTAATGAGGATAATAATGTACATTACCCCCAACTCCAGGTCCATTTTGTTGGGGACTCTATAGGAATGCATCCTATTAACAAGGGAAATAGTAATGCCCGGCTGTCAATATACTTCCAGCAGAAATAACAGAGGAATAACACAATGAAGAGGTCTAAGAAAAGATGCCCTAGAACAGGCATCCCCAAACTGCGGCCCTCCAGATGTTGCAAAACTACAACTCCCAGCATACCCAGACGGCCTTCAACTATCAGCCTACAGCAAGGCATGATGGGAGTTGTAGTTTTACAACAGCTGGAGGGCCGCAGTTTGGGGATGCCTGCCCTAGAATTATAATTTTGTGAGGATTGTAACTAAAATAGACATATCCGGAGATCCGACAGGTCCTCTTAAAAAAATCACTTCACTTTCATCGACAGCTATACAGAAAAAAAAATAACATTTTTTTGGCAAAGGCTTCCGTCTGTGGTTTTTAATAGTTAAAAGCAGAGAAAAAAAAGTGCCTGTTTTTCCAGAAACATCACCTTGGTCCTGGTACTACAGCTCAGTTCTGTTCACTTGAAGCACACACACTATGGAAAAGAGGGGCGCTATTTCTATAAAAGAAGAAAAAAAGAAAAGAAAAGAAAGTTTTTTTCTCACAGATCCTATTAAATGCTAGTTAATTTCAGTTTATTTTCTGAATGAAGATCTGTGTTCAGTCACCTCCACTGACACTAGACAAGGTTATTAAGGTGAGAAGACGCTTGCAAAAACCAGCAAAGTATCCTGCATATCAAATTACAAAAGGAAGATTTGTCGATAGAGACTTCCTGAATGTCATCCTCTGGAATGTAGAAAACAAAGGTTAAATCAGGTAAAAAGAAAAGGTGTGGGTTGCCACGAGGTGAAGACAAAGAATCTGGGGCCGAATCAGGGTGTATTTCATGTAGCCCACCAGGTGATTTCTTCCCTTTTCTGACATATGTCATGTAGTGGTTAATGGGGCAGAAAATCAGTGTTCCTTAAAGTATTCTCTCTGTAATCAACATCCTTTGAGAGATTAGGTTACCCTTTTTATATGCATTCCCACGATGGCTGCCAGAGAGAGAGACATTGAATGTACTGGAACGGATTCATACAAATTAGCTCCTGTGTGGATGGGCTCCACCTCTGGATCATTAGAAATTGCAAAACCTCAGAGGCCCAAAAGGAGACAGGTGTTACATTTCATATATCAGTATCGTAACAATTAATAACATGGGGACTAGTCGAAAATCTGGAAAGTTCTTAAACTATAGTATCTGTTAGAAAAAAAAAAAGTCTAGAAGGCATTAATTCATTTCCAACTCCTATTATAACCCACAATATAAAAGTGTTTTTCTGCTTCTCTCCTTGTCACCTCTATTTTGCTCTTAATAAGAAAATAGTCCACTTTTTGTCCACCACTTCGTCCAAGTGTGGCCATATATCTTCTAGCAGAAGTTATAGCTCTGTGGGTTACCCTAAACTGTGAGCAAAATCCTAGAGAGACACAGATGATGGAGTTAGGCACAGAAGAGGCTATAGACTGCAACATGTGCAGCAGCATGCGTTTCACAGGCATTGTGCAAACCCCAGCCAACTGCAAGTAGAAGTAGAAATGACCGGTTGGCATTCAGCTTATATAATCTCCAGGTAAGGGAAAACAGCCTGGAGACTGTTCAGTAATGATAGCAGTATACACAGAGGTAGTAAGATGAGTGGTGTTTACCCATTGCATTTTTGAATGGTAGTTCCTGAGCAACCTAGTCACCTAATTCCATGAGGAAATTTACACAAGACAGCAGTGATATCAGACACATTGTTAAAGGGGTATTCTCATCTTAGACAATGGGGGCATATCGCTAGGATATGTCCCCATTGTCTTATAGGTGCTGGTCCCACCGCTGGGACCCGCACCTATATCCAGAACGGAGCGGGGAGCGCTCCCCGCTGCGCTCATAGAAATGAATGGGAGCGCAGCGCGCAAGTGCAGCCACCGCTCCCATTCATCTCTATGGAGCCGACGGAAGTAGCCGAGCCAGCGCTCGGCTATTTTCGGCGGCCCCATAGAAATGAATGGAGGGCGGCTGCGCATGCGCAGTGCGCCCTCATTCAGTTCGGGGGCTCCATTCTGGATATAGGTGCAGGTCCCAGCGGTGGGACCCGCACCTATAAGACAATGGGGGCATATCCTAGCGATATCCCATTGTCTAAAATGAGAATAACCCTTTAAGGCCTCATGGACACCACCATATGTATTTTTCGGTCCGCAATGTTTCCGTATGTCAGTTCCGCAAAAATATAGAACATGTCCTATTATTGACCACATTATGGACTGTGATAGGACTGTTCTATTAGGGGCCAGCTGTTCCGTTCCGCAAAATACGGCATACACATGGACGTCATCCATATTTTTTGCGGATCTGTGTTTTTCAGACTGCAAAATACATACTATCGTGTGCATGAGCCCTAAGGCCCCATTCACACGACCTTATGTATTCCGTGATCCATATAAAAATGGAACGGAAGACATACGGAAAGTCTTCCGTAGTGTTCCGCATTTTTGCGGACCCATTGACTTTAATGGGGCTACGGACGTGACTTGCGGCCAAGTATAGGACATGTTTCATTTTTTTTGCGGGAGAACTTCCGTAATATACGGATGCAGAATGCACACAGTGTGCATTCCGCATTTTTTTCTCCTATGGAAAAATGAATGGGTCCGTATGGTTCCGCATCTTGTCCGCAAAAATGCGGATAAGATGCGGAAATGTATATACGGTCGTGTGAATGGGGCCTAAGGCTGATAAAAATCACTTGGAAAACTATGGATTTATTTGAATTTCCCTTTAATAATGACTGAAAGTGTTAGACCTGATTCACACGGTATTTTGTCAGTAATTTTTAGCCAAAACCAGGTGCGGGTCAAAACACAAGTACAAATCTTTTCATTATACCTTAGCTCTGTGTAGGCTCCACTCCCGATTTTTGGCAAACAATCACAAACAAAAAGCATTTATAATAAATTGTCATTAGCTTTTGAGCTTTTTTTGTCTCTTCAGTAATCATTTACAGTACTGATCATAGTTGGAAAGTGAGAGATTTTACTGTAGTCTGAATGTGCCTGTAGTCTGGACCACCCCTAACTGCTCTAAGGGAGTGGCTTAGACTTTAGAGCCAGAGTGCGGTACGTCCACTAATTTATGGTTCTTTGACCAACAGACTCTAAAAAACATTGCAGATTGGTTTAGTTTAAACCGGTTGAAACATACATTCTAATCTTATATATTCTTATATATTTTTGGATAATTAAAGAAAGTTTTTGTTTTCATTACCTACATTTCCTAATAAATGTCTCCACTATGAAAAACACAATTTAGATTAATAAGGAAGAAAAACTTATTACTGGAACATATGTGCTTTAAACCCATAAAGAACTACAATTCAGTAATTAATTCCAGACTAAACTTTGAAAATAATGTAATAAAAATAACTGCAATGTGGCTCTTGGGAGAGTAACAGCCTATAGATTGTGAGAAGCAATTTCAAGCCGGACAAAATATTAAAGGGGTTGTCTGGTTTAGATAATGTTTAAATGCCCAATTAGGCATCCAGATTTTTAATATCTTTTCATTATCTTTTTATTATGAATTTTTGCTCTTTCTTTCCCACCCATTTTAAGGTCTTTAACACAATGACTGAAATAGCAAAAAATGTCAGAGTGACACTGACATATAGCTATGCGTAAGTGTGTACTTGACAGCGTTAACAAACAGCATGTTTAAAAATACACTGTGCCATTGCATTTGTGTATCACATGGTGTATCGGAAAGAAACAGTGGCTTGTTCTGCACAAGCGTCCAAAAACTATGTCTTAATGGGACAGATGCCTTCCCCTGTTTATACACACGTAAATGTTAATTTCAGAAGAAACAGGGGCTTGATATGAACACGTCTTGAAAAATCCTTTCTTATTTTGGGAAGCAGCAGCAGTACAGTGCATTTAATTGTCAGAAGAAAATGTGGCTTGTTCTGAAGTTGAACAAGCCTGGAAAAATTCAGTTTTTTACTTGGGAGCAGCAGCAATACAGTGTGGATATGGAAAGGGTAAGGTGTATAGGGTTAATAGTAGCAGCAATAGTAGCATCATCAGCAGTAGCAGCACAGCTTGCAACAGAAAAGGCAGTAAGTAAATGTGTGTGCTGCTGTGTTGGTGTAGTAGTTGTAGTAGTGGAGGCTGTGTATGGGTAATTGTAGTGGCAGTAGGGAAATTAGCAGGAAGGAGCAGCAGCAGCCATACGGTACAGAACATGATGGTATGCAGGCAGACAGCAGGCAGACAGCAGCAGTGGCATGATGGGGCACCATTAGCAATGGCACATCTATTCATTGGCGTCAGCTGGAAGTGTGTGAAAATCCTGACAGATCCATGCCTCATTCATTTTGTCAAAAGAGATGACACTGGAGGCTGGAGAAGACAGTACAGAGAGAGGAAACTGGGCCAGTTCCAGTCTTCCTGCCTAGAAGTCCATGGGGTCAGGGAAAACATATTCGCTGGAGAAAGACCACAGTTCAGGTAGGACTGAACTTGGTTGTTCAGATGGTGTATCTCTGTGGATTTGCATCAGCCTGGCATGGCATATGGAAAAACTGTCTGCTGCTGTGGTTTCGGCTGTTTGTGGTAGCAGAGACGGTGGAAGTTGGGTGACTCGGTGGTGGGTGGAAGGAGGCCCCTTGGTCAGACACGTGGGTGGCAGGCATATACTTGCTGAAAGCTTGGCAAGCTGCATTCCCTGGTAATAAAGCACTTTGCCCTTCCTTTTGGTAACAGTAATTTAAAGACAGGAGTGAAATTAAATGTGCCTCCTCTTCTGCAAGCACACTGCACACTGGTATTGACAATTTACTATGGTAGTAATGAAGTTTTTGTAGTGAAACACATTTGCTGTAACACTGAACTGTATCTTACAGTAATATACAACACAATGACAAGGTTATAATAATGGTGTTATTGCAGTATTGCTTTTACTGTAACACTGAATAGTATCTTGCAGTAATATATAGCATGTTTAATAATACAAGTATAATTATGGCGTTAGTGCAGTATTGCTTTTGCTATAACACTTAATGTTGTCTTGCAGTAATATACAACTCATTAAATAACTTGGGTATAATGCACTGAAATGCCCAAGCAGCAACTGTTTTTTGGTTCTTTTTAAAGCAGGGTAGATTCCTCAGTGTTTGCAGCATAATGTATGCTGTTGGGGTCCTGACAATAAGCCTATGAACTGTAGAACTATGAACTGTAGAAACTTTTTTTTTTTTTTTTAAGCTGGCTGGTTGGTTGAAACATAAAAATATTACTTTCCTGTGGGATTCTGTAATGCAGAACTTGCTAGTAAGCTTTATGAAACACTTGAAACAGTGACCAGTCCCTCACTCTCAAGCTTAGTTTTCCCTGATAAGACTCTACCCAATTATATCTCCGCTTCTCTTCCTATATTGTCCCCAGAGCATCTCTAGTAACTGGCTTGTGTCTGTAATTATTTTTTGGCAACCGCAACAGAATGGCATTTTGCTCATTCTATGCAGAAGTACTTGGCTGAATATTGCCCACTGATTGGCTCAGACAGCTTGATCAGCCAATCAGGGCATGCCCTCCGTCCCTTTTCCTCCAATTGTCCTGTGATATTTCATCTTCCTCACTCTTGTTTTCCCCACCAATTTTCACAGTAAAATGACGTGGGACACAATTTTTGCACAATTCGTCCAAAATGAACCACCAAAACTTCGGATCATTTGGCAGATGAATGTTTGTGAAATTTGTAAAGAATGTGATTTATTTAGCATCGAGTTTAACATCGAGTCGCCTATCATCGAGTTGAAAGCTATTAAAGTGATATGGTCAGCTTTAGGGTACAGCTACACGTAGCAGTTCTGCTGCAGAAAATCTGCAGCATATCTGACTGAAATCTGAAGCTACATAATACTCACCTATCTGGTGTGGCTTTCAGTGAGGAAATGCTGCAGATTTGCCACAGGTTTTACATTGCAAAAGGTGAAATCTGAGGCAGGTATCTGCAGCATAAATTGGCGTGTAGTGGATTTAAAATGTGCATTGCACATTACGTTATTTGTGGGTTACAAGGAGGACACTCTCTGCAGTGTGTGGATGAGAGTTCGTAAAATCTCCTCCACTTTGTTACTACTGTAACTGCTCAGAATTTTCCACACACAATTCGACTGTGAAAAGTCTGCAGCATTTACGCTACGGGTGGCCATGCTTTTAGAATGAGTCTAGCATTGATGTTTGAGTCTCAGTGATGCTTTCTAACTGGTTTTCTTCTGTCTGTCGTAACATTCAGATTGTTCGAAGAGACAAAGTGTGAGTTCTAGAGGAAACGGCTCACAACATCACCTTAATCTAAGAGTTGTAACAGGAAGTATAAAACTGATATCAATTCCAAGAATTACAAGTATTCTGACAAGAAAGTGCTGGTTTTGTTTCCTCAATACCAAGTAATATGTAAAATTGTTATTTGCTGAGGAAGTCTTGGTCATATTATTTTGAAAATGTTTTCTGAAATTTAAAAAAATGTATTTATCCCCAACTTTTCTTGAAATAGTTCCAAACATAAAGGGTTGTACCATCCCTAAAAACCATCATTACGGTAGTCCGCTGCTGGAACCCTGTCTTCTGGAACCTCCATGAGATGTTTTTTTCTGGCTGTATATTTCCACTGTAGAGGCAGCTAAAAGGTCAACCATGTAGGACAGGCAGTGTCCACCAGAACTGGAGCTAGAGGTGTAACTTGGGGCATCTACCTACCATATACTGTTTATAATACTGGAGGCATATTATGCAGCAGAGGGGCCTTAGGTCACATGTTTGTTTTTTTTTTCTCTACCGTATAGGGGTGTAAAGCAGTGGCCGAACCTCTACCCGTCTTTTAATTCTAATCTGAATTCAAGTGATGTAGAAAAGCCTTCTGAATTTACTTAGAGTTACATGTAGTTCAAAACATTTTAAAATGAAGGAAAGTTGACATTTACGCAAGACTGCTTTTGGGTTTTTTTTGACAGAAAGATGGGGCTGAAGCTACCATGTTTCACAAACTGCAAATGGCCGTCTGAAACCGACTTAAATGTTACATATTGATTTTACCATGGATTTCAGATCAATCAGAACAATATCAACATTTGGGCAGGATACTAAAAAAAGAAGGATAAACTGCTGCCAGATACCACTGGGAACAGTTATTTCATGGGGTCAAGGATGGAACATGTAGAAATCAAACCTGACGGTCCAGTTTTTCTCCTGAATGTGGACATTATTGGGGGACAATTGCGCTTTTCAATTTCACATTAGACTCTTGATGGAGCCCATCAAAATTGCCTTTATCTGCAGACATTTGCCTAGGAATAAATAGTCCTGAAGAATTAAAGGGGCTGTCCCCACAGGATATGCCATAAATGTCTAATAGGTGCAGGTGCCATCTCAAGAATGGAGTGGTAGTTGCACATTCAGAGCTGTTTCCATTTGCTGCTATGGAACTTCCAAAAAAATCCTGTAGATATGTCCCTCACAGATTCAAAACTCATTCGTTTTTTTTTTTTTTTACTCATCTACTTATCTGGAACACTTTCTTCCTTTTCTGTGAGTGGGCAGCAGCTCATCTCACAAAACAAGCTCCTGCATCTTCCAGGAAGCCTTGCAATTATCTCTGGTTAAACCCTTCATTCCCTGCATAGAAAATAGTCTCTCACATATAGACCCAGAGATACATCTAGTATGTAATACCTACATCATTTTCTTCTCCTCTGTCTAGAGAGAGATGTAGCTTTAGATTTCTAGGAATTTATAAATAAGGATGAAAGAATGAATGAAAGGTTTCCGGATCAGGGAAGTTACTGAGCTTGTTAGTCCACCACTGATTGCAGAAGGTGGACCAGCAAGATAAACAGCAGGGGGCACTACCAGAGGGTACATAAGGTAAGGTATATAAAAAAATGTATATTGCAATAATACTTAATTGTAAATGCTCTTCACATTGTATAGTAATACTTATCCTTGGATAATTCCTTTAAGCAGGTGGTTACATGGATTCAAGTCCTGTTAAATTAACACTCAGAATGGGACAGAATAATAGACATAATAGGGAGATTAAACATAATGGAAGTTTTTGAAGTCCGTTTTGCAGTCTGTCTTGCTGTAATTTGTGCCTAATTTATTAAATGTTGTACATTGTTTTATAAATCTGGTGCATCTTTAAGTCTAACACTTCTGGCTTGAACTTTTACTCCTCTTTCTACACCACCACATTACTGGAGTAAAGTTGTGACAACTTTAGTGACTGTTTTAAAAAAGTTGCAGTTCATAAATCAGGCTTAGAGCTCATGCACACGAACATCTGCCGGCCAGGCCCATGTAAATACAATGCACGGGCACCGACTGTGTGCCCGCCGTCTTTGGTTGCAGACCTATTCACTTGAATGGGGTCTGCATCCGACAGTCCGCACTGTGTACAAGTAGTGCATGCAAGTGAACGGGTCCACATCTGGATACGGTGCTCACATGGCTGGTGTCCATATATTGCGGACCTGCTGTATGAGCCCTTAAATCAGCTTGACAAGCTACCCAAGCCACTTTCCCACCCACTTTTCAAAACTGGAGTGAGTGCTGTAAAGATTCAACTCCAAAAAGTTGCAAATTTCTGTTTTGCAGAGTTTTGAAGACAGAATTCCGGAGTGCAGGACATACGAAATTTCCCTTAGTATCATTTACTGCCTTTTACTGTAACATATTAGATCTTTATAACAATTAGTAATTACATATTACAGATTTATGGGCATTATCCTTGGCATGTTATTTCATGCTGAGCAGTTTACTGGTTGCAGTGGCGTAACTACAACTAACTGGGCCCCACAGCAAATTTTTGAATGGGGCCCCCCCAGAAATGTCCTCGCAACCCCGAACTCACATGCAACCCTCACTCTTGTGGCTAGTTAAGATTGAGCTCTCCCAGACAAGGCCTGACAGCCGCTCCATCCGCTTTCTATAGTGTCACTGTATATAATGTCATTGTATAATACTGTTGAGGGGGGCCTGACAATAAAATCTTTTAGTCTCCCTCCTGAGGGGGCCCCTTGTGGGTCTGGGCCCCAAAGCAGCTGCTTCCCCTATTGCTACGCCCCTGACTGGTTGACTGTTTCCTGTGTATTGGAGTCCGTATAGGGAAGGCGTGTCAACCAGACATTGAGTTCTAGTCATACTGTACGTTATATGGTACACCAGCATGGTTTTTTTATTGCAAATTTGTGTTTTATTATACGTCCTGTTGACCTTAGGAATGGTAATGCCCAGTTGTCGTGTATGCGCTATACATTTCAAGGGGGAATAACGGAGGGACAGCACAATGCAGAGTCCTAAGATAAAATGCAGATACAGTGCCTTGCGAAAGTATTCGACCCCCTGGAACTTTTCAACCTTTTGCCACATTTCAGGGTTCAAACAAAAAGATATAACATTTTACATTTTTGGTGAAGAATCAACAACAAGTGGGTCACAATTGTGAAGTGGAACGAAATTTATTGGATCATTTAAACTTTTTTTGTAATAATAAAACGGAAAAGTCGGGCGTGCAAAATTATTCGGCCCCCTTGCATTAATACTTTGTTGCGCCACCTTTTGCTGCGATTACAGCTGCAAGCCGCTTGGGGTATGTCTCTATCAGTTTTGCACATCTAGAGACTGAAATTCTTGCCCATTCTTCCTTGCAATACAGCTTGAGCTCTTTGAGGTTGGATGGAGAGAGTTTGTGAACAGCAGTTTTCAGCTCTTTCCACATATTCTCAATTGGATTCAGGTCTGGACTTTGACTTGGCCATTCTAAGACCTGGATACGTTTATTTTTGAACCATTCCATTGTAGATTTTGCTTTGTGTTTGGGATCATTGTCTTGTTGGAAGATAAATCTCCGTCCTAGTCTCAGGTCTTTTGCAGACTCCAACAGGTTTTCATCCAGAATGGTCCTGTATTTGGCTCCATCCATCTTCCCATCAATTTTAACCATCTTCCCTGTCCCTGCTGATGAAAAGCAGGCTCGAACCATGATTCTGCCACCACCATGTTTGACAGTGGGGATGGTGTGTTCAGGGTGATGAGCTGTGTTGCTTTTACGCCAAACATATCGTTTTGCATTGTTTCCAAAAAGTTTGATTTTGGTTTCATCTGACTAGGGCACCTTCTTCCAAATGTTTGGTTTGTCTCCCAGGTGGCTTGTGGCAAACTGTAAACAAGACTTTTTATGGATATCTTTGAGAAATGGCTTTCTTCTTACCACTCTTCCATAAAGGCCAGATTTGTGAAGTGTTCGACTGATTGTTGTCCTATGGACAGACTCTCCCACCTCAGCTGTAGATCTCTGCAGTTCATCCAGAGTGATCATGGGCCTCTTGGCTGCATCTCTGATCATTCTTCTCCTTGTTTGAGATGAAAGTTTAGAGGGACGGCCAGGTCTTGGTAGATTTGCAGTGGTCTGATACTCCTTCCATTTCAATATGATCACTTGCACATTGCTCCTTTGGATGTTTAAAGCTTGGGAAATCTTTTGGTATCCAAATCCAGCTTTAAACTTCTCCACAACAGTATCACGGACCTGCCTGGTGTGTTCCTTGGTCTTCATGATGCAAAACCCTGAGACTATCACAGAGCAGGTGCATTTATACGGAGACTTGATTACACACAGGTGGATTCTATTTATCTTCATCAGTCATTTAGGACAACATTGGATCATTCAGAGATCCTCAATGAACTTCTGGAGTGAGTTTTCTGAACTGAAAGTAAATGGGCCGAATAATTTTGCACGCCCCACTTTTCAGTTTTATTATTACAAAAAAAGTTTAAATGATCCAATTTTCGTTCCACTTCACAATTGTGACCCACTTGTTGTTGATTCTTCACCAAAAATTTAAGATGTTATATCTTTTTGTTTGAAGCCTGAAATGTGGCAAAAGGTTGAAAAGCTCCAGGGGGCCGAATACTTTCACAAGGCACTGTATGTCAGGAGAGCTGTCTGGTCCTATTTAAAGAAGCACACAGGGACTGATTATGTTATGTAATGTATAATCTATGATTCTCATTTTTGGTCATAATATTAAACAGTATAAAACCTGCTCCCTAGGTTTGTTTTATGAAGTAGACCACAGAAAGGGTGGAGGTTATGTTATTTTTGCAAGAAAGAGATTTTTCTAGTTTCATACCTGGGTGGTTGCGATGACTCTCCATCTCAAAAAATGGCATATGTGACCCTCTATATAGCGCTGTTTATATCCTTGTCCTTAACCCCATGATTTATTATTATGTAATGGGAAGCAACCCACAAACTGATGTAATAGTACTACTCCCCCCTTCCCATGCACAACACGATTGCAAGGTACAAAAGGATGTTGTGCTAGCCAGAGGCTTAACAGTAGCCTTTGGGTCCACCAAGTATGAAAGCCTATTAGGCCCTGCCAATTGGTTTAATAGGCTGTGTCAGTGTATCACTGGCACACAGGCATAATGCACTGTGTGCAATCACAAGAATGGGAGACCCGTGTCCTCCATTTGAACATGGCACTAATCTAGCATGCCCACCACCCATTCATCTCTGTGAGACTGCTAGAGATAACCAAGTGTACATCGCTCAACTATTCCTGGTAGTCCAATAGACTTTGACTAGAGCAGCAGTGCGCATGCTTGACCAGTGCCCCATTTATACATTCCCACGATCGGTGAGGGTCCAAGCAGTCAGACCCCCGCTGATCTAAAAGGTATCCCCTATTCGATAACTGTAAACTTGTTCTAAACGGAATACTTCTTTTATTATAGTTAATACTGTACGTTATATATCCCAAAATGATGACGCTAAAAATATACAACTTGTCCCACAAAAACAAGTCCTCATACATCCACAGCAACAAAGTTAAATGAAAAAGTGGAGTAGGGGTTAAAATTAGTATCCTCCCTGAATCTAAATGGGGCTTAAAGCATCTTTTTAGTGATTGGAGCTTTGATTTGGTGGTACAGAGCTCCAGGTCTCCTGCAGATGTGAAAGAGTAACCAAAAGGAGAAGGGCACCATATCATTTCACAGAACACAAAGTGCTTCCAGTCTCCAAAAAACATTAGACTATATTAAAAGAATAAAGAGATGGATAGATTTTTAAGTGAACATGATGGATACCTGCTGCCACCTCTAGAGGGAGCTAGCACAATTAGGCAGTATGAAGTAAGCACCTGTCCTCCCTCTAGTGACAGCTGTATGATATTACAGCTTGGTCTTGTTCAAGTGAATGTACTACCAGCCCATTGACACGATTGGCACTTTAAATAACAACTCCTTCAATCCGTGTGCCCAGCTTTACTTAATGCGTAAGCATAAAAGTGAAGGGTTCTTTTAACGGGTGTAACTTCCAGGATAGTAATCATGAAGTATAAAGCCCTCAGTATAGCAGAACCATTTCTACTGCCATGTACATAATTTTGGCAACTTTTAAATCATTCAATATTGACTCTCAGGGTAGCCACCTATAGATGGCACTGGTGAGAGAGTCTTTTTTTTTCTTCTGGTAGAGAGCTATTTGTCAAAATATTGCCCTATAAAAAGTAGTGAAATGCAAAAAAAAAATTGTAGTATGTAGATTTTTTTTTATGCATATTTTAAATTTATTTAGCATCCCTTCATGAAACTCACTCAGGCAGGTCATGTGACTTGCTTCAGCGAACGAGTTAAAAAATGACTGTTCCTATTGCACAAAAACTAATTACAATCACATAGCAAAACATAAAGCAAATCTGATTAGTGACTAAAATTTTCCACGTTTCTTGATTCCTTTGGTGTAGAGAACTTTAGTTGCATTGAGAACAACCTCTAGAGGTGTGACGATGGACGGACTAGACCTAAAGCGTGCTCCACACGTTATAATGTACACAAGTCATTTCATTAATTCACCAACTCAGTTTCAATGCTATCGTTTATACAGTAGATATGGAATGAAAGGAAACCAAGTTAGGGCAAGCCTAAATGGTTTAGAGTTAGTCTTTACGGACATTTGCCAATATTAGTTGACTGAATTATATTTGACCACATTTTAGCATATGCTCATGTCATGTTTCACCAAAATACCCTGATTCTTCCATATCACCTTACATACATCTAGTAAGTTGTTCTTAAAGAGTTTTATGTAATCCTGAAATATTCTAAAATGCCATGGGAAAACATTATAACAGCGGCCGTCCAAAAATTGATCTTGGTGTATATACTGAATGGTGAGCTTCTTTTGGTAGAGCCTTGACTTGATGTTGACAGAGAAGACCTGTGCATTGTGCATTATCTATTGGCCACACTATTGAAATCAATTACTTCTAGGGCACTTTAAAGTCAATGTACTAACATGGGTCAATATTAACCAGATGCCAAGCTTTGTTCGTTGAGAGCAACAGTGAGGGTGCTAACTGACTGACTAAATTAAATCAGTCAGAAGAGTCTGTAACATCATGGTATGTGGAACAATGGAAAAGTTTCTCTATAACATGGACTCGTATTTGGTATTAGCCTAACTGTGGTGGTTTGCACATCAAATATTGGATTATCATTCATGGGATGCCAGATATGAAGGTAAACCAATTTTGAAATTCTGCAAATATTTCAGTACTTGGGTGGGTAATGTATCGATCTTAGTAAAACTACTAGTTCAACATTATTGGTACCTTCTAAGATGTCCTGTATGCTTCGATTGTTTCTATGAACAGAACACATTCCTTCATGCTAAACATCTGTGGTGAACTAACATGCTTCTAAAGCCTAAGGGCTTGCTGGATTATTGTTCCTTACGTGCCTAACCCATTAACCAATGGCATACATATCATTTAAGCCGACCAGAAACTGCTGTCAAACCCATAGAAAAAATTGTGGTGGATGACACAACTTGGTTTGGCCATATGTCCCATCTCCAAAAGGATTTTTCATTGTCTAACCTCAATTATTAAAACAGTTGAAACAAATGTGGGTGATGGACCTTCAGAAGCTTCTGCCCTTCTATAGTTTGTAAGCTGCTATCAGTCAACAATATGAGGGGCTACAGCTGGGTCCCCTGTCCTTAATGCAGTCCTTTGCCAGTACAAATGCTGGGAAGGTGACTGATACAACTGATCCCCCATGTAACAATTTATCTACCATACTTACCTCATCTGTGCACTACTGTAGTAGGTCAAATCTAGCTACTGATATGATATTGCAGCCTCATAGAGAACAGAAAAAACTAAGTTTTGAATCAAATCTAAACTGAGACAACGGCAGATATAGATTGTGTTTCTGGGGGATTTCCAGCTGAGCAAATTAATACAGAACATCGATCATACTGAAAGTTCCATAATCTCCTGTTATATGGTATTTAACTATTTATTGAATTAATCCTTACAAGTTAATTTTTAACCCCTTCGTGAACCCAGTACATCATTTTACTTTGGAGGAGGCTTAGACTAAGATGCTTTTTTTGTTACAGCGGCTTAGTCTAGTTGCTGCATGGACTTTCTGTGCAGGGAATGGCAGTAGCTAAGCTGTCTTAAGAGCTGGGATCGGCAAAACCTCCTCTTCTGGCTGTTTAACCACTTACATTCAGCAGCATAGGCTATGTAGGCTGTTCAATGGGCACAAAATGGTGCCATTAAAAACTGCAACTTGTCCTACAAAAAAAAGCCCTTGTATGGTTAGATTGATGGAGAAATTAGAGCTGTTAGAATGCAAGGCTGGTCAATAAGGGGGTTTAATTGTAAAGCACAAAAAGTCTATGATGGTTCATATAACAATTCACATACCATCTGGATCGAGGGCTTTATTTAGGATAGGCCTACATGTGACAACATTTAGGACAAGACGTAAAGCATTCACTTTATGTATTCACTTTATGACTCCACTGAAAGGGAATGTCCACCTATTTTTACACTCTTCAACATTGAAATTGCAACACGAAGCCGGATTGAAGGCAAAGTTTTTTAGCTACTTGAATGGCATGCACTTACCTCTCTGTGCTCCCACAGCGAGTCCGGCTGCAATATGGAGACGAGACAGGCATCACTCTGTTTCTACAGCATCCAATCCCATGGTTTTCCGAGCCTCACTAGCTAGCTGTGTGTTTTCTACTCTGGATCATTGACCTTTACCTGGTAACTTTGACATTGCCTCTAAATCTCCTGATACTCCTGGTACTTGGTTCTGCTAGTTTGTTATCTCACCATTGCCTGCTCACTTCATCTCTGATGTTTTTTCTTGATTTCACTTTGCTGTGTATTTGTATCTGATTTTGGATCCTCATCTGGTCCTGGTTTTACCTGACTGGTTTTCACCTTTTTCTGTCTCACTACTATTTTCCAAATTCTGTTTAGGCCCTTGCACTTAGCTAAGAAAGGACTGCAGTCCAGTTGAGTGCCGTCACTTAGGACGGATTGTGCAAATAGGTAGGGACAGTGGTATGGGTGGAGCACAGGGCTGCACTGTTCCCTTCCCGTTCATGACAATGAAACCTCAAATATCAGATTAAGTCGTACACATGCCAGTTATCGCCACTTGACATAAACTGAGAGGTATAGAATTCTTGAACTGAGTCAACATGGTTTATCACTCCAGTAGATCACAGAATGCCTTGGCTGAGATGTCAGCACTATTCAATGCTGTGTATCCTTGTGCTTGGGAGAACAACAATCTTGTATGACCGCAAGAGTTACAGAGAGACGATGCTCTGCATGGACTGATCATCTGATTATAAGAATGGTGCGTACTGATCTATTTTGTTGTGCAAATGAAATTGGATGTCACATCCCAAGCCTAGGGCGGCAAACACTGGCCTAGGAGACAAACGTCCAGCTACAGGTGTTACATCGACCTCACACCTCCGCTATCATGGTGCACAGCAAGATAGAAATGGAGGCTTGAATAGAGGTCTATCCTCTTTAGCAATGACTCTTGCTTTTGTCTTGGATGCAGTGATAGCAATGTTGAGGAATGTATTTAAAGAGGTCAAGATTTCTTTGGTGATTAATTTTTTTATTATATACTTATAGGGATTGGAACACCGTTTTGCTGAATTTTGGATCTAAAAATGACAGGAGGTCAAAAGGTGGCGATTCACTGTAAGGTCTGCAGCCAAGAGATTGAATCACAGATAGGGCTGAACTGCAAATGTTTTGGTCAGATAAAAACATTTATATTTTTTTTTGTCTTGCATTAATGCTGGTTGATAAATTAGTTGCTTAAAACATCACTCCTGCAGCCAATCACTGGCCTCAGCAGTATCCAGCTGTATTCCGATTGGCAGTGATTGGCTGCAGGACGCTGGACGCTAAGGCCTAGTTCACACAACCTTGTCTGTGATGACATCAGTGACAGGATGGTCAGTGGTTCATATGTGAAGATGTCTGTGAAGAATCCATGTTTGGTCTATGCAGGGCCGGCCTTTGGGGTGTGCGACCCGTGCGGTTGCACAGGGCGCTTCACTCCCGGCCACTTAAGGGGGCGCCCTGCCAGAGCGCCCCCTTAATGGCCCGGCCGTGCCCTGCAAGTGCCGCACAGTTGGGGGCGGCGGTGGGGCAGAGGGAGATGAGCGCTTCCCTTGTGGAAGCGCTCATCTCCATAGTCTGCCTTTGGAGATGCGGGGCAGGGGAGGGAGAGGCGTCTCCCCTGCCCGTTCCTCTGATAGGCTGCAGGCCCTAGGCCTGCAGCCTATCAGAGGCCAGCTCAGGCGGCGCGATGACGTCATCGCGCCGCCTGAGCCGTACAGCGCGGGACACAGGCCGGAAGAGGCCTGCATCGCATCGCTGCCGGCTCCATGGAGGTAAGTAAGTGTTTATTTTTTTTTTTATGGGGGCATTTTTATTGGCACATGGGGGCATTTTACTGGCACATGGGGGCACTGGGGGCATTTTTACTGGCACAAGGGGGGCACTGGGGGCATTTTTACTGGCACAAGGGGGGCACTGGGGGCATTTTTACTGGCACATAGTGGCATTTTACTGGCACATGGGGGCACTGGGGGCATTTTACTGGCACTGGGGGCATTTTTACTGGCACAAGGGGGCACTGGGGGCATTTTTACTGGCACATAGTGGCATTTTACTGGCACATGGGGGCACTGGGGGCATTTTACTTTCACTGGGGGCATTTTACTGGCACAAGGGGGGCACTGGGGGCATTTTTACTGGCACATGGGAGCATTTTACTGGCACTGGGGCATTTTTACTGGCACATGGGGGCACTGGGGGCATTTTACTGGCACTGGGGGCATTTCTACTGGCACAAAGGGGCACTGGGGGCATTTTACTGGCACTGGGGGCATTTTTACTGGCACAAGGGGGCACTGGGGGCATTTTTATTGGCACATGGGAGCATTGTACTGGCACTGGGGGCATTTTTACTGGCACAAGGGGGCACTGGGGGCATTTTTACTGGCACATAGTGGCATTTTACTGGCACATGGGGGTATTGTGGGCATTGTTACTGGCACATGCGGGCACTGGGGGCACTTTTACTGGCACTGGGGGCACTTTTACTGGCACTGGGGGCATGGTTACTGGCACATGGGGGGCACTGGGGGCATTTTTACTGGCACATAGTGGCATTTTACTGGCACATGGGGGCACTGGGGGCATTTTACTGGCACTGGGGACATTTTACTGGCACAAGGGGGGCACTGGGGGCATTTTTATTGGCACATGGGAGCATTTTACTGGCACTGTGGCATTTTTACTGGCACATGGGGGCACTGGGGGCATTTTTACTGGCACTGGGGGCATTTTTACTGGCACAAGGGGGCATTTTTATTGGCACATGGGAGCATTGTACTGGCACTGGGGGCATTTTTACTGGCACAAGGGGGCACTGGGGGCATTTTTACTGGCACATAGTGGCATTTTACTGGCACATGGGGGTATTGTGGGCATTGTTACTGGCACATGCTGGCACTGGGGGCATTTTACTGGCACAAGGGGGGCACTGGGGGCATTTTTATTGGCACATGGGAGCATTTTACTGGCACTGGGGCATTTTTACTGGCACATGGGGGCACTGGGGGCATTTTTACTGGCACTGGGGGCATTTTTACTGGCACAAGGGGGCACTGGGGGCATTTTTATTGGCACATGGGAGCATTGTACTGGCACTGGGGGATTTTTACTGGCACAAGGGGGCACTGGGGGCATTTTTACTGGCACATAGTGGCATTTTACTGGCACATGGGGGTATTGTGGGCATTGTTACTGGCACATGGGGGTATTGTGGGCATTGTTACTGGCACATGCTGGCACTGGGGGCATTTTACTGGCACAAGGGGGGCACTGGGGGCATTTTTATTGGCACATGGGAGCATTTTACTGGCACTGGGGCATTTTTACTGGCACATGGGGGCACTGGGGGCATTTTTACTGGCACTGGGGGCATTTTTACTGGCACAAGGGGGCACTGGGGGCATTTTTATTGGCACATGGGAGCATTGTACTGGCACTGGGGGCATTTTTACTGGCACAAGGGGGCACTGGGGGCATTTTTACTGGCACAGTGGCATTTTACTGGCACATGGGGGTATTGTGGGCATTGTTACTGGCACATGGGGGTATTGTGGGCATTGTTACTGGCACATGCGGGCACTGGGGGCATTTTTACTGGCACTGGGGGCATTGTTACTGGCACATGGGGGGCACTGGGGGCATTTTTACTGGCACTGGGGGCATTTTTACTGGCACTGGGGGCATTTTTACTGGCACATGGGGGCACTGGGGCATTTCTTACTGGCACATAATTTGGGGGGCATCTATGGGGGTGGGACACTTTTTACTGGCACATGATTTTGGGGGGGAATCAATGGGGGGAACTTCTGGCACATTATTGGGGGGCACTTCTTACTGGCACAGTGGGGACATTAGTACTGTTGGGGGCACTATTACTAACAAGTGCACTCTGGCAGAGAATTATTAGTTGGGACTTTGGGGGCACTATTACTGTGGGGGCACTATTACTGTGGGGGGCACTATTACTGTGGGGGCACCCTGGCACAGTATCAGCGCAGTTATTTCTGGGGAGCGTTATGTTTACTATATTACTGGGCGCACTATTACGGAACACTATTTGCTGGGCGCAGTTATTTCTGGGGAGCGTTATGTTTACACTATTACAGGACACTATTTGCTGGGCGCAGTTATTTCTGGGGAGCGTTATGTTTACACTATTACGGAACACTATTTGCTGGGCGCAGTTATTTTAGGACACTGTGTAAACTAAGATTTTTTTTTTGTCAAACTGCAGAGATGAGAAATGGCTGAAAAATGGCGTCTGGTCTGAAAGGAGAAGATGAGAAAAGAGAAGATCTACATGAGAGGAGACGTCACTGGATGTAAGAGGTATGTGCGCTATATTAGGTTACATTTCAATATAGAAAGCTATAAATATAGTGCAGAGATATATAGTGTGATATAGGACAGTATAGAGAGCTATAAATACAGTGTAGACATATATATATATATATACTGTCTTACTCTACCTACCTATATCACTCTATATATCTCTGCACTGTATTTATAGCTCTATACTGTATGACGTTAGTACTGTCACTCGGGGGGGGGGGCGCCGAGAGAAAGTTTCGCACAGGGCGCCATCTACCCTAAGGCCGGCCCTGGGTCTATGTGTCCATTTTTCTGCCCTCTTTGTGTCAGCCATATACCATAGACACTATATTTCCAGAGTATATGCTAGCAATGATCCAAGAAAAACATGGACCAAACACAGATGGCATCCATGTTGTGTCTGTGGTTTTCAGGGACCCATAGATTATAATGTGTGTGAGAGAATCTGTAATCATGGATATAATAGGACATACTTCCGTGCTGTCACCATAGACCCACGGTCTGTGAAAAAACCACTGATGCGTGAATGCACATATTAAAGTCAATGGATATGTGGAGACCATAGACAACACATGTTCTTGATTCAATGATGGAAGATTGAAGATGGAGGAACAAAAGATAAAAAATCAATATCTGCAGCATGGAGAACCTCTTTAAAAGGTTAGTACAGTGGGGGTCATTTTAGATCAGAAATACATCTATATTAGGCGTATTTCTAGTGCAGATTGCAACGCAAAGGTTATTTGCGCTGCAATCTGCGACTTTTCCCTGCTCACTTCAGGTCTAAAAAGTGGACATGACGTGGAAGGGGATGGGCTGGCAGGTGGTCTCATTCATCATTTTCTACTCCTGTTTTAGGCGTAGAAAATTGTTTAAATGTACGCCAGCCAGGAAGCTGTCTTACATTTAGACCAGCGCTGGATGTGTAGAGGTTGGTGCCTCTACATAACTTTGGCGGTTCCACCGTTAATTCAGGGGCTTATTAAGACTGGCGTCTAAAACTTCGGTCTTAATAAATGACCCCCAGTGTCTTTAATTATTTTATAGAATGCCACCACCACCTCTTAAGCCATACCAACATTTAGATTTTTCATTCAGGATCCTGAGAAAGCTGTGATAACCCCATGCTCACAATCTTTTCTAGATGCTGATAGGGACCCTGTAATCCACCTGAACAATAAAACCCCATAGCTCAATTTGCTGCCTGTCCATGGCCAGATTTAAAATTAACAGGACGCCTGACAACCAAATAAAAAACATTCTCCATTAAACCGCGCAACCCCGGATCCCAGGATAACATCACGTATGTTTCAAGTGATGAAATTGAGAAATACAGTTTCACATTGTGTGAAATGTTTTCCATACCAAAACTTTTCTTTTATTTCACTGTTCCCAGGGCGTACCTGCCAAACACGCAGGCTCCCTGCTAAGCGTTGCATGTGTTTACCGTGAAATGTATGGGAACATAAAATAAAACATGATACACGGTTGTACACTCTGATCATCTGCACAATGGTCCTAGACATACAGATCTGTCAGGGGCAGTGACTGGAACTGTAAGGAGTCTTACATCTCAATATCTGTACTGAAATTCCTCTTTTTGTTCAATTTTGCGTTTCATCCAATTTGTATTTTTTTGCTTTTTTTTTCTCAGATCAAATTAACGTTTTTTTAATTTGTTGACTGCTAGGAAAATTATTTCATATCAATTAGCTCAAAGTCACTGTATTGCAATACAAAAGTATGTGATGTGTAACTGAGTTGCTCTCCTCAACTTGTAAGATACATTTCAATTTTCCAGCTTATACTAGTAAAATAGGAACCCTGAAAACAGTGACTGCCATGGATGTCCATGTATTTCATGTGATGGCCGCACCAGAGTACCAAAGGATCCTCCAATGGGCCCAAGTTTTTACACAGTGATGGGTCCCAAAGGTCTAGCAGTAGATGACACCATTTGGAGGTGACATTGGACCCAGTAATTTGCCACTAGGATTCTTATGGGTGATTCACATTGATAGGACCTGGTCCAGTGCATCCGTGCCCTCCGTGTTGCTGAGGAAGGTTACTAAGGAAACATCCTTTTTTCATGAGTGGCTGTATGCCATGAATATATCAAATATTCTGGACCATAATAGATTCTTTACAATAAATACTTTAAAATTGCGGATCGGCAAAATACGGATGCTGTCCGTGTGCCTTCCGCAATTTGTAGAACGGAGCGGGCAGCCCATTATAGAAATGTCTATTCTTCTCTGCAAAACAGACAAGAATAGGGCATATTCTATCTTTTTTGCAGGGCCTCAGAATGGAGCAACAGATGCGGACAGCACACTATGGTCCCATTGAAATGAATGGGTCTGCACCTATTCCCGCAAAATTGCAGAGCGGATGTGGACCCATTCATACGGTCATGTGAATAAGCCCTAACAGCAGTCTTATTAATTTATTGAGTGCCATAGTGTTTTCTTTTCAACCCATTAGACTGTATTGATGATATGACCTGTTTGTACAGGAATATGCAGATATTAGTGGACATGGACATGCAGTGGCAGATTAAGTTGACCAGAGGCCCTGGGCTGTTCCACAAGCTGGGACCCCACACTTTCTTTACCATGGCCTTGCCATACTGATGCTGATGTAGAAGAAGGTATGCAAATGAGCTCATAGCAAGCTCTGCCTCTAAAGTACCCCCCCTCCCCCCCAGTGCTGATGTACAGTGCCTTGCGAAAGTATTCGGCCCCCTGGAACTTTTCAACCTTTTGCCACATTTCAGGCTTATTGGATCATTTAAACTTTTTTTTGTAATAATAAAACTGAAAAAATGGGGCGTGCAAAATTATTCGGCCCCCTTGCATTAATACTTTGTTGTGCCACCTTTTGCTGCGATTACAGCTGCAAGTCGCTTGGGGTATGTCTCTATCAGTTTTGCACATCTAGAGACTGAAATTCTTGCCCATTCTTCATGGCAAAACAGCTCGAGCTCTTTGAGGTTGGATGGGGAGCGTTTGTGAACAGCAGTTTTCAGCTCTTTCCACATATTCTCAATTGGATTCAGGTCTGGACTTTGACTTGGCCATTCTAAGACCTGGATACGTTTATTTTTGAACCATTCCATTGTAGATTTTGCTTTATGTTTGGGATCATTGTCTTGTTGGAAGATAAATCTCCGTCCTAGTCTCAGGTCTTTTGCAGACTCCAACAAGTTTTCATCCAGAATGGTCCTGTATTTGGCTCCATCCATCTTCCCATCAATTTTAACCATCTTCCCTGTCCCTGCTGATGAAAAGCAGGCCCAAACCATGATGCTGCCACCACTGTGTTTGACAGTGGGGATGGTGTGTTCAGGGTGATGAGCTGTGTTGCTTTTACGCCAAGCATATCGTTTTGCATTGTTTCAAAAAAGTTTGATTTTGGTTTCATCTGACCAGAGCACCTTCTTCCACATGTTTGGTTTGTCCCCCAGGTGGCTTGTGGCAAACTGTAAACAAGACTTTTTATGGATATCTTTGAGAAATGGCTTTCTTCTTGCCACTCTTCCATAAAGGCCAGATTTGTGAAGTAATCGACTCATTGTTGTCCTATGGACAGACTCTCCCACCTCAGCTGTAGATCTCTGCAGTTCATCCAGAGTGATCATGGGCCTCTTGGCTGCATCTCTGATCAGTCTTCTCCTTGTTTGAGAGTTTAGAGGGACGGCCGGGTCTTGGTAGATTTGCAGTGGTCTGATACTCCTTCCATTTCAATATGATCGCTTGCACAGTGCTCCTTGGGATGTTTAAAGCTTGGGAAATCTTTTGGTATCCAAATGTGGCTTTAAACTTCTCCACAATAGTATCATGGACCTGCCTGGTGTGTTCCTTGGTCTTCATGATGCTCTCTGTGCTTTAAACAGAACCCTGAGACTATCACAGAGCAGGTGCATTTATACGGAGACTTGATTACACACAGGTGGATTCTATTTATCTTCATCAGTCATTTAGGACAACATTGGATTATTCAGAGATCCTCAATGAACTTCTGGAGTGAGTTTTCTTAACTGAAAGTAAATGGGCCGAATAATTTTGCACGCCCAACTTTTCAGTTTTATTATTATAAAAAAAGTTCAAATGATCCAATAAATTTCGTTACACTTCTCAATTGTGACCCACTTGTTGTTGATTCTTCACCAAAAATTTCAAATGTTATATATTTTTGTTTGAAGCCTGAAATGTGGCAAAAGGTTGAATAGTTCCAGGGGGCCAAATACTTTCGCAAGGCACTGTATGTACTACAGTACCTGAAATATATCTGTAGACCTCCAATGAGCCAGAAGAAGCCATTAGAGTGTGCTTTTGGTGTCTGTCAGGCCTGTTTTCTTTGGAGTTTTTTTTAATGCTGTATGGAATAGTGCAGTCTTTATCGTCAGAGGCATCAAGTAAAAAAGTGTATGTATATAGAGGCATTGAAAAAATGAGTGAGAAGTTTCTTGACATTGTTTACGCGTTAAAGGGGTTGTCCGGGTTCAGAGCTGAATGCTGGTGACTCCATGGGTAAAGCTAGGCAGAGGGAGGCTTCCACCTAGAAGTGAGCCCAATGTTCATGTCTCTATTCACAAGGCAACCTTTGATTCGGAGAACCATCCTCCACGGTCTGTAGGTTTTCATGAAACTGTTGTATAAAAATATCTATTGAACAGGTGTGGAAAATACAGCCATTATAAATGATCTTGAATTATTTTGAAAGCCGGGTTAGTACTGTAGTTGGGTTTTTTTCAAAATGAGACAAATTTTTTAAAATTCTGAAACAAAAGGAAATGAGTAACTATCATATAATTGATGAAGTAAGACTGAGAATGAAACATTTGCAAAACATTACTTAGTGGTTGTAACATGAAAAACTTAGTTGAAAAAGAATTAAATCATAAAAGTAATAAACAATGCATATGCAAAATGATATAAATTTAGTTTCATACATGAAAAAACAATTCATTTTTTAATTCTATTTTTTTATGCTTAAATGTTTTTGGTTATGGGAGTTTATCTTTAGTAACTTTGATAATATTTGCCTATGTACAAGTTAAAGGGGTTTTCCAGGATTACTGTGGTTTCTAACAGATATGCTTATGTAGTTGCTTACCTCATGTACATCTTCCCAATACTTTTTCTCCATATAAACCAATCATTCTCTGGTTTGTTTCTATCCTGTATGTAGCACTCCTTGTTCCTTGCACCCAACCAAACCCTCCTCCATCACCGTCCCTAACATTGCCCAGCCAGTTTATAGCTCCTCCCACCCAGCTAGTTACATAGACACTCCTCCCCTAGAACTAGAGTAAGTGTTGTATAGTGTAAGTGATGCTGAATCCGAATATGTAAGTTTTATCTTCATACTCACTTTCATTCTGATGCTCCCACAAACCAGCAGTAAAATGCACTCACTGGACTCTTCTTTGAGTCCTCTCCATTATGTGAGTGAGTACCGGAGTCCAGTGAGTGCATTTTACTGCAGGTTTGTGGGAGCACAGTGTCGGAATGGAAGAGAGTATGAAAATAAAAATTACACTTCCGGATTCAGAATCACTTACTATACTGAATCACACTATACAACGCTTACTCTAGTTCAGGGGGTGTTTGGGAGATGACAGGTTCCCTTTAAACTACTGGAGTAAAAATTACATTTATCACCGGAGAATCCACCACCGCTTCTAAATGTAAGACAGCTTCTGAAACAGGCGTAGAAAATGGTAAATGATATGGGCCTGCCAGCCCGTCCCCTTCCCCGCCCACACCACGGCCACTTTTTTAGACCTGGCGTGAGTGGAGAAAAGTCGCAGCTTGCGGCGCAACTAACCGCTTGCCACAATCTGCGCCTGAAATATGCCTAATATAGGAGTATTTCAGCTTCATAAATGAACCCCTATGTTCTTTTGTTGCTGGATAGATTGATAGTAATATTTTGAATTATATTGCTAAATTATATTATTTATAATTCAAATTTTCTCCTTTTTTAAAATTTTATTCTAATCATTTTATCACATATTTTATACAGTTGTAAATAAATGGTTATTGACCAATTTGTCTTTTTCATGGCATACATAGATAAAAGAAAATACATTTTTTCATTTTTTCCTTTTTTTTCTAGTATTATGCAGACATTTTTATTTACTGCTTATCTAGTCCCAACATGCATCCATTATTTTAAAGGGAGTCTGTCATCTCATTTTCATCAATATAACTAACAGCATTGCCCCACCAAAGATTGGAAACTCATTCCAAACATACTTCTGTATACTGTGTGTCTCTATTTCATGTCCAGGAAAAGCACTTTTATTCTGCTGAAAAACAGCTCCCAATTGCCCAGCTTTGCTGCTCCAAGTGCCCAGAGCAAACCAGACTGAATAGAAAGGGCTGCTTTAGCTGCTCATATCTTGGGATGGCCTTATTTGAAACCTGGCTTTCCAAGCTTTCAAACAATGCCAGAATCACATCATTATATCCACTATATTGGAAGATATAGCTGTTAGAATTCCAGTCAGGAGTGAAAGCTGGTTACACTTTCAGCTGGCCACTCGGGATCCGGTTTTCAGCAGAATAATAGCACTTCTGCATATGTTTAGGTATGTTTGGAATGTGTTTTCAATCTTCTGTGGGGTAATGCTTGTTTTAAATATCCCTTCTTTACTTGATTCTTCATTAGAATGAGATATTTGATGGTAGTTTATAGAGAAAGAAAAAATAGTTCTGTTGGTCTTGTTTACATCTCCATTGTTGTTTCCATTGTTGGAGCCACCAATACACATGTGAACGAAGTCGAAGATGCTGAATTAATATTCTTAATATACTTACCTTTAGAATTCGTAACCATTCCTTCACTGCCACTGTGTACATTTCTGTGTTGCATAGGAATGACCTGACTCAAGGTTCTCATTCCAGGATGTATTACTTATTGAATATATTGAAGCTTGAGTGATGATCTGGCCTTTCACTTTGGGAGGGTATAAAAAAGACACCTTCTACTGGACATGGTACATGGCTTTCAGAGTTGTTTATACTTTCTATTCTGCAGAACTGTTATTTATGATGTAGAATGTGTGGTTCAGGCATGTTGCACAGAATTTAAAAACCATGGCTCTTTTTCAAAAAACAGCACCACACATGTTAATGGGTTTGTTTTCATTGAAGTGAAAAGGATTGAGCTGCAGTAACGCACACAAACTGTGGACAGTTGTGAGGCTGTTTTTGAACAGACTGTGATTTTTAAGCAGTTTCTCCCCAGCAACTAGAGTGTCAGACAGGTGCAGCTGTGTGGGGGGAGGAGTCTGGCCAAAAGTTCCCAGAAGATGGAAAACTTTTTAAAGCTGACCATATGAAGCTTCAGATGCAGAACATCTTCAAGTCACCTCAAACAAATTCTAAAATGACAAAATCCATATAGTCATCTTGTTTTTTTTTTATCTCCAGATGGTACGGTGTCTAAAATTGCATAAATTGTAGCGTGAGTGTAAAACAGAATTTTTGAATGGTTTCACTCACAGACCTTCTGCAGACATCTACAGAGACACCCACAGTCCTTTGTAGCAAGCTCATGCCAAGTTTCTGATATCTGGTTTAAGACAAAGTTCATCCAAGTAAAGGGAACACCATCTTGCTTAGCTGTTTGGGGAGGAGGGGGCCTTTAGATTTTGTCTTGGTCTCAAATCGGGGGATTCTGCAGCTGATTCTAGATGAATTCCAGGTGGTATAAAAGAATCTACTAAGTTCTTATCCAAATGTTTTTCATTCACAAACTTCCTGGTTCTCCTAATTGATGAATGAGTCATGTTTGTCCTTTTCCTAAAATCAAAGATCACCCACAAACATAACGTTTAATTCTGTGGTGTCTTTTTTTGTGCTTGTAAAGCTGTCATTGTTTAAACATTCTTTGTTACATTAAGCTCAGTAAATGGTGTGTTAGTAAGTGTTTGTGGCTTTATATATACAATTAGAGATGAGCGAAGTTTTCAAAAATTAGATTTGGACACTTCGCTGAATTTTTTTTTAAAAAATATGATTCGATCCGAATTAATTTGTGATGAAGCACATTAAAATCAGCAATTTCCTGGCTGCAGGGAGCCTGTATTTCAGTGTACATCACTGTGCATTGTAGAAACATGCATAGCTAGTCTGCTGTGGTAGTGAAAGTTACTGTGCAACAGTGTGACAGGCGTCACTCTTAGAAGCACTTCACATTTCACTTATTTGGGTTACGGGATGAAATGAGTTTTTCCTGAAATTCGGATTGAATTCCACTTCGTCAACTTCGATTCACTCAACACTTTATACAATATATGGACCAAAGTATTGGGACACCTACACATTACTCCTACAGGAGCTTTAAGGGCATCCCATTTTAAATTGATAGGCATTAATATGGAGCTACTTTGCAGCTAAAATTGCATCCACTCTTCTAGGAAGGCTTTCTAGAAGAGTTTGGAGTGCGCCTATGGGAATTTTTGCCCATTCATCTAGAAGAGCATTTGTGAGATCAGACATTGATGTTGATTCTGAGGGCCTGACTCGCAATCTCCATTATTATTCAACCCAAAGGTGTTCTATGGAGTTCAGTTAAGGGTTCTATATGGGCCAGTCAAGTTCTTTCACACTAAACACATTCAACCATGCCTTTATGTAGCTTGCCTTGTACACTGGGGCACAGTCATGCTGGAACAGAAAAGGGCCTTCCCCAAACTTTTCCCACAAAGTTAGAAGCATACAATTGCCCAAAATGTCTGGGTATGCTGAAGCATTGAGATTTCCGTTCACTGGAACTAAGGGGCCTAGGCAAATCCCTAAAAAGCAACCCCATAGTATTATGCTTCCTCCACCAAACTTTACAGTTCGCACAATGTACAAAGAAGGTAACGTTATCCTGCCATTCTCCAAACCCAGACTTGTCCATCAGACTTCCAGATAGAAAAGAGTGATTCATCACGCCACAGAACATGTCCAGAGGCAGAGTCCAGTGGCAGCATGCTGTAAAACACTTGGCATTGTGCTTGGTGATGTAACGCTTGCATGCAGCTGCTCGGGCCTGGAAACTCATGCCATGAAGCTCCTGGAGCAAAATTTTTGTGCTGATGTTAATGCCAGAGGAGATAGTTATTGAGCCAGCAGTGACCTTTATGCACTATGCATCTCAGCACTCTGTAAGTTTACATTATCTGAGCTGCTGTGGTATGACTGAGTTACTTTGGTTACTGAACATTTTCACTTTGGAATAATACTATTCACAGTTGATCATGAAATATCTAAGAGGGAACAGATTTCACAAACAGACTTGTTGAAGCGGTCCCACATATTACAGGATCGCAATCATGTTCAGTAAGCTCTTTGGAATGAGCTATTTCTTCACAAATCTCTGTAAAGGCATGGGTTTTATAAATCTGTGGCATGACCCGACCTAGGCGACGGCGTACAACTAGTCGACGTTCCCTAACCTGGGTACGTCCTGGGGCATACAGGGAGGGGAACACGAGGAGAACACAATAAACAAACGACAGAACAGACACACACAATAATGCGTAGTCACCAAGCAAGGGTCAAACCGGGAGGTCACGTCAAAGCCAAAGGAGCGAGCAGGAACAAGGTCAAACGAAGTCAAAACCAGGAGGGAACGAGGTACAAAAGGACGAGACGGAGAGCGTAGTCGAGTATACAAGCCAAAGTCGTGTCAGTAATAGCAAATCAGACAAACACAAGCTCTGGATGGAAGACCAATCTCAGGCAACCTGTGGCTGGCAGGTTGCCTGTTTAAATAGCGCTCCAAGTAGGTCACGTGATGAGGCAGCGTCACGTGACCTAATTCAAAAACTAAAACAGCTGAGCGCTGGCCTCCCTGCCAGTGCTCAGAGATAAAGATAGGTCACGTGACCTAAAACACACAGTGATTTATAGCTGAGCGCTGGCCTCCCTGCCAGTGTTCAGAAGCTCCTCCTGCCTGTTGTCAAGGGAATGGGGAGGACGTCGGCTGCGCTGAGACTGAACACGTGCCGGGTGCTCCCCGCCCCTGTTGTCATGGAGATGAGGACGCACATTGCGTCCTCACTCCTGAACAACGGTGGGAGTCCGGCGGCGATGCATGGAGGAAGCACGCCACCAGCTCCCCGTGACAGCGTGTGTATCTACATATACTGTATATATGTGTGTGTGACAATATATATATATATATATATATATATATATATATATTATACAGGGGAGGACTAGGAACTTAAAGTGACCCTGGAAAAAATACTAAAAGTGGCCCTGTTTTGTAGTTGGGTCCAAATTGATGGAAGGCAGGGCCAGCTTGTGGCACCTTATACCATCCCATATTGTGGCACATTATACCATCCCAACAGAGCCAAATACCACAGCAGCACAAAATACATCCCCTAAAACTTCCACTGGCCCGCCGTCAGGAGGGCCCAGGTGTTCACCTGAAAATTTCCCTGTAAGGTTTATGACTAATTTACCTGGGTGTGTTTATGTATATATATATATATATGTATTTAAAGGGGTATTCTCATCTTAGACAATGGGGGCATATCGCTAGGATATGCCCCCATTGTCTTATAGGTGCGGGTCCCACCGCTGGGACCCGCACCTATATCCAGAACGGAGCGGGGAGCGCTGCGCCTGGAGGACCCCGGGTTTCCAGGGGTCCGGCCACCACCAGGCGCAGCTCCCCGCTGCGCTCATAGAAATGAATGGGAGCGCAGCGCGCAAGCGCGGCCACCGCTCCCATTCATTTCTATGGAGCCGACGGAAGTAGCCGAGCCAGTGCTCGGCTATTTTCGGCGGCCCCATAGAAATGAATGGAGGGCAGCTGCGCATGCACAGTGCGCCCTCATTCAGTTCGAGGGCTCCGTTCTGGATATAGGATGTACCGCTGGGACCCACACCTATAAGACAATGGGGGCATATCCTAGCGATATGCCCCCATTGTCTAAAATGAGAATAACCCTTTAATTTCTTGTATAATCAAGTCTAAAGTATAATTAAGTCTAAAGTAAATCTAGGCCTATGCATAGGGTGACAAAACTTGTGTTGACTTTTCACAATTTGCTTGCTTCCCCAGAAATAAACATAGAGGGGTAACCTGATTCATATATCTCAAAGGGATACATTTTCATTAAAGAGTCTGTCTTATCATAAAAATTCCTTTTTAAGTGAAGCAGACCCAAAGATCAGCTGATATCTGGAGTTCTGGCCTTTGAAACAGTGTCTGCTGTATTCATTAAACCTCAGTGTACACAGTTCCATGGGGTCCGCGATCTGCATCCGAGGGTCCGCACCGCAAAAAAGTAGTGCTTGCGCTACTTTTTTGCGGTGCGGAGGCACGGCCAGAAACACCACGGAAGCACACCGTAGTGCTTCCGTGGTGTTCCGATCCGTGCCTCCGCTCCGCATCTCCCGGATGCGGGCTGCACACGGCCGATGCCCGTTTATTGCGGACCCGCCGTATGCGGCCCGCAGCACGGCCACAGCCGGCACACGTTTGTGTGCATGAGGCCTTATCCTGTGGGTAGGGAAGTGGGGGATAGCTTGAAAACTTGACATGACCCTGTAATTCTAGTACCCTTTGCTTCTCTTAGGTCAGTTAGGATCTCTACTATATTTGAATAATGTGAAATGTCAGAATAATAGAGTCAGTGATTTATTTTAGCCTTTATTTCTTTCATCACATTCCCAGTGGCTGAGACATTTACATATACCAATTTAACTGTGCCTTTAAATAGCTTGGAAAATTCCAGAAAGAAGTGTCATAGCTCAAGTTTTTAATGAGCTAATTGAAATTAATTTTGTTAATTGGAGGTGTAACTGTGGCAATATCTTAAGGCCTACCTTCAAGGCCTTCTTGCTTTTTGCTCCACATCATGAAAAAAATCAAAAGAAAACCAATACATCAGAAAAACAACTTTGAACCTTCACAGGTCTGGTACATGCTTGGTAGCAATTTATAAATGTCTGAAGGAACCCCACTTATCTACTCAAATTATAATATGCCATTTTAGACACCGTAGAACCACAGAACCATCATACTGTTCAGGAAAGACTGTTCTGTCTCCTAGAGATAAAAGTACGTTGGGTGAAAATTACAGATCAATACAAGAACAACAGAAAATAATCTTGTGAAGATATTGGCAGAAACAGGTATAAAAGTATCTACATCAACAGTAAAACACAAAGAAAAAAACATTGTTTCAATACCGCCATAAAAAATCCAGTTGCACACGGGGACAAAGATCTTACTTTTTAGAGAAATGTCCTTTGGTCTGGTGAAACAAAAATGGACCTACTTTACCATAATTACTATTGTTACAGTACCTTGCGAAAGTATTCGGCCCCCTGGAACTTTTCAACCTTTTCCCACATTTCAGGCTTCAAACAAAAAGATATAACATTTTACATTTTTGGTACAGAATCAACAACAAGTGGGTCACAATTGTGAAGTGGAACAAAATTTATTGGATCATTTAAACTTTTTTTGTAATAATAAAACGGAAAAGTGGGGCATGCAAAATTATTCGTCCCCCTTGCATTAACACTTTGTTGCGCCACCTTTTGCTGCGATTACAGCTGCAAGTCGCTTGGGGTATGTCTCTATCAGTTTCGCACATCTAGAGACTAAAATTCTTGCCCATTCTTCCTTGCAATACAGCTTGAGCTCTTTGAGGTTGGATGGAGAGCGTTTGTGAACAGCAGTTCTTAGCTCTTTCCACATATTCTCAATTGGATTCAGGTCTGGACTTTGACTTGGCCATTCTAAGACCTGGATACGTTTATTTTTGAACCATTCCATTGTAGATTTTGCTTTATGTTTGGGATCATTGTCTTGTTGGAAGATAAATCTCCGTCCTAGTCTCAGGTCTTTTGCAGACTCCAACAGGTTTTCATCCAGAATGGTCCTGTATTTGGCTCCATCCATCTTCCCATCAATTTTAACCATCTTCCCTGTCCCTGCTGATGAAAAGCAGGCCCAAACCATGATGCTGCCACCACCATGTTTGACAGTGGGGATGGTGTGTTCAGGGTGATGAGCTGTGTTGCTTTTATGCCAAACATATCGTTTTGCATTGTTTCCAAAAAGTTTGATTTTGGTTTCATCTGACCAGAGCACCTTCTTCCACATGTTTGGTGTCTCCCAGGTGGCTTGTGGCAAACTGTAAACGAGACTTTTTATGGATATCTTTGAGAAATGGCTTTCTTCTTGCCACTCTTCCATAAAGGCCAGATTTGTGAAGTGTTCGACTGATTGTTGTCCTATGGACAGACTCTCCCACCTCAGCTGTAGATCTCTGCAGTTCATCCAGAGTGATCATGGGCATCTTGGCTGCATCTCTGATCAGTCTTCTCCTTGTCTGAGATGAAAGTTTAGAGGGACGGCTGTGTCTTGGTAGATTTGCAGTGGTCTGATACTCCTTCCATTTCAATATGATTGCTTGCACAGTGCTCCTTGGGATGTTTAAAGCTTGGGAAATCTTTTGGTATCCAAATCCGGCTTTAAACGTCTCCACAACAGTATCACGGACCTGCCTGGTGTGTTCCTTGGTCTTCATGATTCTCTCTGTGCTTTAAACAGAACCCTGAGACTATCAGAGAGCAGGTGCATTTATACGGAGACTTGATTACACACAGGTGGATTCTATTTATCTTCATCAGTCATTTAGGACAACATTGGATCATTCAGAGATCCTCAATGAACTTCTGGAGTGAGTTTTCTGAACTGAAAGTAAATGGGCTGAATAATTTTGCACGCCCCACTTTTCAGTTTTATTATTATAAAAAAAGTTTAAATGATCCAATAAATTTCGTTCCACTTCACAACCCACTTGTGACCCACTTGTTGTTGATTCTTCACCAAAAATTTCAAATGTTATATATTTTTGTTTGAAGCCTGAAATGTGGCAAAAGGTTGAAAAGTTCCAGGGGGCCGAATACTTTCGCAAGGCACTGTATGTATGGAGACAAAACGAGGAACATTCAGGCCAAAGAGCACCATTCCAACTGCAAAGCACAGGGGTGGAAGCATCATGTTATGGGGGTGCTTTGCTGCAGCAGATTCTGGTGCACTACACAAAATAGAAGTGAAAGGGACCTGAGCTGCAGTACACTGGAGCCGGGAACTCCAAAGTTGTTGGAGCTGTCTGCTTCCACTGCTGGAGCTATAGCTAAACAGCTGATCGTCGGAGGTGCAGGGTGTCAGGCCCCTACTGATCAGCTAGTGATGGCCTATCCCAAGGAGAAGCCATCACTTAATAAAAGGGTGGACAACGCACGGACGCTTGGGCATGCCAAAATAACAGTTATATAATGTGTAAGACCAGCTTTATGTTATGTGGAGCATACTCTAAACATGTGCTTTTTTCAGTAGGTGTCACTGTTGTCACTAGTTTCCTTTGCAGCCACAATCAGATATAGTTTTATCTACTCGTTTGGCTGCTATTTCTAGGAAACTAGTAAGGAAACCAAAACCTCAGTAGTTACACAAAGATCTTAGAAAACCTTCCTCAGATCAGAGAGCAAGGCCATGAGCCCAACAGAGCTCACAAGTATAGCAATGTTGCTTAGAGCTTATTTAATACAAATGTAAGATTGGCAGTTGTCTAGTCTCTTAAAGGAATTATCCATGCTTGAACACAGTTCTAATTTTTTAACTTAATTACAAAATTCCATTCTGATCTCTTAATGTATCTTTAAAGCAATTGGTACACTGGTTTTCTCTTACAGAGCTCCAAACTTTTTGCACAGCCATAAATAAACTCTTATCTGCCTGCAGCCACCACTAGAGGGAGCTTATGGGCTTGCCAAATACTGTTTATACATTGGTCTCAATCATAAAGCAGCATGCAGTTAGCTCCTAGGTCCTGTTTAGTGGCATCTGCAAGCACCTGAATCTTATCATTTACTGTTGGGCAAATTTATGAAAAATGTCTAAAAGAAATTAACCCATGTGAGCTCCCATGGTCACGGCCACCAGAGAGGCAGCCACTTTTTCCTATAGTGTGTGAGCACAGCCACCGTTGTTGGATAGCAGGGTGGTCTGTAACCATGGAAACGAGCAGGGTGTAATTTGATATAAAAATGAATCAAGCTAGCAAATGAAGCAATATGGATAATAACAATACATTAGTAAGTGTCTTGTATTAACTTTCTCTACATGATAAATGCCACTTGCTGAAGTGAGACAACCCCTTTAAGTTATGCTCCTTGCTCACTTGAAGTCATGCCACTTTCCATGAGGCCATGCCCCTGTGTGGATGAGGTGGAGTAGATTATTCTTTTGGCTTACTTGCGTCATAAATACCTAATTTAAAGTGATATATGCCAAATTGCACCAAAAATGCCCCAAATTTTGTCAGAATTTATGCCAGAATTCAGGCACAGATGAAATAGTACATTTGGGCCATTATGTTATCATATATTCCATAGTTATCATAAAAATGTGTCTGTGGGCATGTAGGCATATAGGTATAGGCAAAAATTGTCACTGACTAAATCTAAATCTCTATGTAAAGGAATGGTAATACTGTTCCATATTGATCTTATATTTTCTTCTACATACAGTACAGACCAAAAGTTTGGAAACACTGTCTCATTCAAAGAGTTTTCTGTATTTTCATGACTATGAAAATTGTAGAGTAATACTGAAGGCATCAAAACTATGAATTAACACATGTGTAATTATATACTTAACAAAAAAGTGTGAAACAACCGAAAATATGTCTTATATTCTAGGTTCTTCAAAGTAGCCACCTTCTGCTTTGATTACTGCTTTGCACACTCTTGGCATTCTCTTGATGAGTTTCAAGAGGTAGTCACCTGAAATGGTATTCCAACAGTCTTGAAGGAGTTCCCAGAGATGCTTAGCACTTGTTGGCCCTTTTGCCTTCACTCTGCGGTCCAGCTCACCCCAAACCATCTCGATTGGGTTCAGGTCTGGTGACTGTGGAGGCCAGGTCATCTGGCGTAGTACCCCATCACTCTCCTTCTTGGTCAAATAGCCCTTACACAGCCTGGAGGTGTGTTTGGGGTCATTGTCCTGTTGATAAATAAATGATGGTCCAACTAAACGCAAACCGGATGGAATAGCATGCCGCTGCAAGATGCTGTGGTAGCCATGCTGGTTCAGTATGCCTTCAATTTTGAATAAATCCCCAACAGTGTCACCAGCAAAGCACCCCCACACCATCACACCTCCTCCTGCATGCTTCATAGTGGGAACCAGGCATGTAGAATCCATCCATTCACCTTTTCTGCGTCGCACAAAGACACGGTGTTTGGAACCAAAGATCTCAAATTTGGACTCATCAGACCAAAGCACAGATTTCCACTGGTCTAATGTCCATTCCTTGTGTTCTTCAGCCCAAACAAGTCTCTTCTGCTTGTTGCCTGTCCTTAGCAGTGGTTTCCTACCAGCTATTTTACCATGAAGGCCTGCTGCACACAGTCTCCTCTTAACAGTTGTTGTAAAGATGTGTCTGCTGCTAGAACTCTGTGTGGCATTGACCTGGTCTCTAATCTGAGCTGCTGTTAACCTGCGATTTCTGAGGCTGGTGACTTGGATGAACTTATCCTCCGCAGCAGAGGTGACTCTTGGTCTTCCTTTCCTGGGGCGGTCCTCATGTGAGCCAGTTTCTTTGTAGCACTTGATGGTTTTTGCGACTGCACTTGGGGATACTTTCAAAGTTTTCCCAATTTTTCGGACTGACTGACTTTCATTTCTTAAAGTAATGGCCACTCGTTTTTCTTTACTTAGCAGCTTTTTTCTTGCCATAATACAAATTCGAACAGTCTATTCATTAGGACTATCAGCTGTAAGCTATAAGCAGTAATCAAAGCAAAAGGTGGCTACTTTGAAGAACCTAGAATATAAGACATATTTTCAGTTGTTTCACACTTTCTTGTTAAGTATGTAATTCCACATGTGTTAATTCATAGTTTTGATGCCTTCAGTGTGAATCTACAATTTTCATAGTCATGAAAATACAGAAAACTCTTTGAATGAGAAGGTGTGTCCAAACTTTTGGTCTGTACTGTACTTGTTTACTTGATTGCAGTGGTCTTATTATTTCAGGTTCATTCTACTGTTTTAGTTTACTGTATCTTAGTTTTAACTATAGATTTAAACCCTTTCACATGGCAACAGGAAAAACGGAAAAAAATGGTGACTCACCAAGTACACAAACACTAAACAGGTATAAAGATGACACTATTGATGTGGTTAATAATTTTTCAAATTAATTTGGTAACAGTGATTGGATGTATTGTAATATGTGCGAATGTTGCCATGGGTTATATATTGCATAATCCTATTGTACTTATTGATGAATAGTGTCATTTCCAGTTGTAGGGGAGCATGACAATCTGTAATCGGGAAATTCACTGTCGTACCAGGCACAATGCCTTGTAGGTCCACCTCAGCTGAATGTAATGATACCTTTCACTTAGTGATCCGTTGCTTCATACTAGATTATGTTTAATCCATATACAAATGAGCAGTTAAAGGGGTTGTCTCACTTCAGCAAATGGCATTTATCATGTAGAAAAAGTTAATACAAGGCACTAACTAATGTACTGTGATTGTCCATATTGTCTCCTTTACTGGCTGGATTCCATCACATTATACACTGCTCGTTTCCATGGTTACAACTATCCTGCAATCCAGGATAGGTGGTCATGCTTGCACACTGTAGGAATAAGTGCTGGCCTATGTACACTCCTATGGTCCCTGCCACCAGAGAGGACGGCACTTTTTTCTATAGTGTGCAAGTACGGCCACCACTGTTGGATTACAGGGTGGTCATAACCATGGAAACAAGCAGTGTTTATTGTGATGGAAAAATCTGGCCAGCAAAAGAAGCAATATGTACAATCACAATACATAATACATAGTAAGTGGCTTGTATTCATTTTCTCTTCATGATGAATGCCATTTGTTGATGTTAGAAAACCCCTTTAAGTGCCCTGAGGGCAGAACCAAGGCACTCTGTGCACACTTGTTCCTCCTCTTTCCTCTGCCAGCCCTTCACTCTGCTTCTTGATGACTATGCAGGTGTTATGGGCAGCAGAGGTCACAATAACGCCTGTACAAGCATCATAGACGCTTGTTCAGGTGATTTTACTCCCTGGAAAAAGTCTGTGGTGTACCACTACGCCTTAGACTTTTTTCCTTAGACGATGCTGCTTGTGCCTGCAGTAGCCAATAGCAAAGCTCCAGACGGTAAGGAGCTTTGGTATTGGTTAGTTTGGGCGGGCGCTGTAGAGATATAGCTCCCTGCAGCAGGGAAAGCCGGTGGGAGCTGGAAGGAGAAGGGGCCGAAAGCAAGGAGTTCCGAGTGCGCTTTGCAAGGAACCCGAGAAGCATGACTGCGGGGGTGGGCTGAAGCCTACAACACAGACATCAAGATGGACCTGCAGAAGAAGATGACCGTGCAGGGTGTAATGTATCTATGTGTGAAATGTATGTAGTGCAGTGTGTGATCATCACATGCATCACTGCATTACATACATCACACGCATGTATACATCACACTGCGCCACATACATCACACGCATGTATACATCACACTCTGCACCACATACATCAGAAATGCAGGCAGGCTATTATAGCCAAGTGGTAAAGTACAGGGAAGATCCTCCATATTGGACTGGACTTTATCACTTGGCGATAATTGCCTGCTGTTAGACCAGTAATGGTCCCCCTGCATACTCACTTCTTAGGTCCCGTTCACACCAGGACTAGTTATTTCTGTTGTTCTGCTCATCTAATGGAGCAGAACAATGAAAGTAACGGAAGTGCTGGATCAGGCACTTAAGGTTTTAGAAGGGTTTTTGTCATTCGTTCAACATAAAATGCAGAATTCTGCAAGATGAGAAGCGTACTGTACCACATTTTTCCATCCTGCAAAGTCCAGCAAAAAAACATGTAAGCTAACGTGTACTTTTTTTTTTTTTTTTTTTTACAATGGAATTCTATGATGACGAATGCCACAGTATGGCATTTGTCTGAGGCCTCTGTGAACATATATACATTTTTTTGTGTGTACATCAAATGTATGAAAAAAAGTGACATGAACCCGACCTAGCTGACAGGGTAGAAGCTGAACAGACCGACTATGATGGAGTCCGTTCAGTTTCCGTTTGTGATCTGTCTTTTTACCAGACCAAAAAGTCCTTCATATAAGGCTTTTTTGTCTGGCCTTTTTGAGAGAATCTGCAACATAGGCTCCAAATGCAGCCTCCAACGTAGATGTGGGCAAGTGTAGGCCTACATATCATGTATCTGAATTACTGCAAATTTCGTACTCATCCTGGGGTAACAATACTCCTCAAAAATGGTCAGAGGAGTATTTTTACTCTTCTGGAAAAAATGTACCGCGACCTCTGATGGGTGAGTCCACTCTGCCAACAAGTTGGTTTGTCCTGAGAGCATTATCCTGGCAATCCACCGGTTTTCACCTTTTAAGCCCTGGCCCAAGATCTGGCCTTCATTGTAGGATAGCCACTAGGTCACTACCTTTTGGGAATAATCCCAATGTGTCTATCTGCGAAACACTGGGGGACCAGGAAATACACATAGAAGACCGGCAGAGTACATGCAAATCCGTGAAACAGCCCAGAGGTCAAGTCAAGCGGCTCAGGGTCAGTAGGATAAACAGGCATGGGTCAGTTCAGGAGGCAGAGTCAGGAAGCAGGCAAAAATCGGTCCCTAGACTAATGGATTACAGCTCTTTTGTAGGGCGTAGCAAGGAAGTGAAATCAAAAGAAATCTATTGCTCAGACCAGGGGTGGAACAAACAGTGCAGAATATATAGGAGAGCTGATGAGCTCATTAGTCAAACAGCTAAACATAGAGCAAAAGGGGGAATAAACCTTGCAGCGCTGAGGTTCAATGAATAGACATTAATACACACATAGAAAAAGACCTAGCAGCCAGGCTGCAGCATGGGATGCAGAAGTCCAGCAGCCAGCCCCTGGCAGAAGATACTTAAGTGATGCCGCACCCCTGCCTGCCATGGATAGCGGGATGGCGACGGGCACGAAACGTTGCCATGACAGCAGGAACTTTCCCCTGTCAATCAAGAAGAAGGAGGGCTGACAGAAGAAGCAGGATATGTGCGGAGTGACTTTAGCCTGCCTCACAGACTCCTTTTAACCCCTTCTTTCTCTCTTTGAATTGCCTTTAGAACCCATGGACATGGCAGTATTATGCATCTGTTTGTACAAATCCATGATACAAAATATATAGGCTCTATAAAGTATCGCCTCCTGTCCATGATCATTCATGATTTTCTTTAAAAATCATATGTTACACTGCCCAATTACATTCTCCCCTAAAACAATTAACATGCTACCATACATAGCTTGAATAATATGGCCATATAATAACCAAATGATAGAACTTTATAGTGCCTTCATAACCATAACCATGCCATATACTGTATTTGCTTTAAAAGAGGGTGGAAATAGAACGCCCTGTATCCAATCAGATGGTAGAAATGATGACAGCAACAGGATATGAGCGTGTTGATCCTGTGACTTGTATCTTTACACTACACACAAAATCATTGGCAGTTCTGTGACTGGTTGAATTACAGTTTTTGAATCCATCAAACTGTATCCCTTTTTAAATCCTCTAAATGGAACTTGTTATGATTCGGAATAGATCAGAAATGGGAGTTTCTATTAATATAAGAGAGTAAAACCAAAATATTGGCGTGTCAGCTCATTTGGTTTCGTGAAACACATAGTACCTAAATACCCTGTCAACTGGTACTGTTAATGTCCATATGCACTGGAGAAGATGCCAGATGGGACGTACTATCCAGGGGTGCTCCCTGCCTTTTTGCTGTGGAAAAAATGGAATGTTGCCCCTGGAGGCTGGGTAGGGTATCATCTGTTGCAAAAGTCTCACCTTGCCTTTATGGTCTCTGCGCTCTTTATATTGTATTTAGGTATTATTTTCTACCTTTTTTTACTTGAAGTTCATTGAATTTTTGTTTCTATTTTTTGTTTTTGGTTGGATGCCATCAAGTTATCGGTTTACCCTGTTGCGTTTGTTTCCTTCCTGGTTGGGTGCTGCACATATATCATTGGCATTTTTCCATTGACTGCTGTGCAAAAACAACCAAAAACTTGTATACCTTGGTAAGCACAACACCTATCTATAATACTGCAGTGACTTGCTCAGGTACTGATACGTCACATCTGACCTGGCAGTAAGGGACTATAGCTTTTTAATACCGTATCGAAGGCTGAGATTGGATGCTCAGGTTTTATTCTTTAGTATTTTTTGTGGTATACCAAATGAAGCACAAACTTTAATAGTAGACCAGAAAAAAATAACTGTTATATATGGAAGTGGCTTTACAGACAAAAACAAAAAAAAAATGTACCGGATGTGTTTATGCTCATCAGAATCTCAGTATGTTAAAGGGACATTAAACTTTAAATGTGTCACCTGAAAATTAAGATTTTTTTTAAGATTTCTAAATATATATTTTTGAATCCTAAATTGCTTTAGTTTTCTCACTGACCACTAGGCCTAATAATATGTTGACACTTTTGTCCTGTACAGATCACGTTTTCAGCAGTCATCTCATTGTCATCACAGGAAGGATTACAATAACATATAACACCCATATAAAAAATTTTTTAAAAACTATGTATTATTTTGTTTTCAATTCACACATACTTGCAACTTTGTGTTGGTCTGTCACATGAAATCCCATTAAAATACATTTCTATTTGTGGGTGTAACGTGAAAAAATGTGGAAAAATTCAAGGGGTATGAATAAGTTTTCAAGACACTGTATATTAATATCCAATATTTACAACAGGTGATGGTCACAGTACATTACCAGATCTCAGAACGGGTCTAAAAGATGCTCCCATAGAAGTCAATAAACACCTCCAGATTATTGTGTCTCTGGTCTATGATGCTGCTGTAAAGCATATCTTTAAATGCTATAAACAGCTCAGACAAGATAGCTGCCGCCTTTATCATGTACCAGAAGTTTAAAAGTTTAAGTATATACCTTACATAAGCACTCTCCTGGAATGTCGGGGTTGTCTTTCAGACTATTCTAAGTAGTGTTGAGTGAAGTTTACAAAAATTCGATTCAGCTGCTTCACTGAATTTCCCAAAGAGATTTGGTTTGTGATGAAGTGATGTAAGCCGTGGAAAAAAGTAACATAGTTTGTAAAGCTGAAAAAGACATCCATCCATCCATCCAGTTCAGCCTGTTATACTGCAAGTTTATCCAGGATAAGGCAAAAAAAACCCTGTGAAGGTCTGAATCAGAATAACTCCCTGGATCAACGATCCATCTGTAGTAACTATAACCTGTAATATTATTACACTCCAGAAATACATCCAGGCCCCTCTTGACTCTTTTAGTAAATTCACCATCACCATCTCAGAGAGTTCCATAGTCTCACTGCTCTTACCGTAAAGAATCCTCTTCTATGTTTGTGTAGAAACCTTCTTTCCTATAGATGTAGAGGATGTCCCCTCATCACAGTCCTGGGTATAAATAAAAGATAGTTTACTATTATTTAGACAAACAACGGGTTGGGACCAGAGCGGAAGAGTCTGCAGCCTGTGCAAGTACAACGGAAACAGCAAAGCACGAAGAGGTAAGTACCAAATAAACTCTTTCTTAAAAGAAACAATGGATTTTTTAACAGAGCCCCGAGAACTCCTTTAATTTGATATGATGGCTGCCTAAAGGTTACAGTTTAATGGAGTGTCAAGTATGAAGTTGTGAAGACATGATGTAATGTCTTCAGTGTTTATATGCTCGGGGGAGTAACCTTATGTTTCCTATTTAAACTTGAAGATGGGTGGTCTCAGAATAACCTTCTCTCAGTAATGTATATGGGGGTACAAAGTCTTTTGAAATATGACCACATCTAATTCTTTCAACAATCTGCCAGATGGGCATGGTCACATTGTCACCTTTTTTGACTAGTGAGGCGCAACATCTGACCCCTGGTTTCCAGGTCATGGCCTGTACCTTATTTACTACGTAACAGAAACACTGACAGCAGGGATAGATTCATATGATACGTTTAGTAAGTGCAAGTTGGCAGAGCTCAGATTTAATATTAATTTGCTTTGATGATAAGATTACATTTCAAACATGTCAACAATATCTAGATATTAACCAGACGAAGCTCATCCATCATCCCTTCCTTTTGTTTGTTGTAATCCTGAATGAAAATCATCAATGAAATAAACTTTATTGATATCCATTGTTTTTATAGTAGAGGGCTCTGTAGATTATAATCGGCCCTTGTAGTGAGAATGATATTGTCATGACCTCCTGGTGAGGTTGTGCTTGTATCGAGAAGCCAGTCTGAGCAAAAAGGGTTGCCGCTCTGAGTCAGGTTTATATGTAGCCACCTCATCTTGCAGAATGAGACCCAGGGAACCCAGTTCTCTCATTGAGATAGTTGGGATCCCAATCAGGCATTGATGACATAATTTTTAGATTGTATAATTTATGGTTTGAAAAATTTACATAGTTAAAAAAAATATTTTTGGATAACCATTTAAACTTTCATGCTCTGTAAGCCCATCAAGACCACTGCCATACACGTATGTCAGAAGTCTGAGGCTTTGAAAATGGCACCCGCTTGCAAATGTATAGCTGACAAGTTTCTGCTGTTCTAAACAGCCAACGCCGGGAGCTAATGTCTGCGATTGGCAATAACACTTATCGTAGACATTTAATCCCTCAGATCCTGTGGTCAGGAGCACAGGGCCTGATCGGCTTCCCTGGAGAAGCTGTTCATTGGTGGTGGTAGCCTCGAGCCTGCCCAAGGCTACAATGCCTACCACAGGTATATTCTTATGAAGGTCTGCAGGTGGCAGTGCTCCATCTTAAATAAATGCAGTCTATGGGAGAAGCAGTCTAATCTTGTTCAATTTCCCTTGATGGATTTTGTATGTGTTGAAGTGTAAAGATAACTTTAAAAAGTTTTAAAACATATTTAAAAATTCAAATCACCCCCCTTTCTCTATAATAAAAATAAACATAAAAAATAAAGATCATAGTCATTCACTTGTCCTAAAATGCCCGTATTATTAAAATATAAAGATATCCCGTACAGTGAATGGTGTAACAGAAAAAAAATCAAAATGCCCAATTTTTTTTTTAGCACTTAACCTCCCAAAAAATATTTTATCAAAAATTATCAAAAAGTCACACACACACACTAATAGTATGAATAAAAAGTACATATCACCATGCAAAAAATGAAAATATAAAAAAAGGTTATTGGGGGACAGAATGTGGTGATGCAAAGCAAAAATCGGTGTTTTTCAACATTTATATTTATTTTTTTCAAGCATTAAAATACAAGAAAAACTATACTGTTGTACTTTCACTGTAATCATACTGACCCAGAAAATGAAGATAATGGCCATAAAAGTATGGCGGAATTTTACCCCATTTGGAATTAGCTTCCCACTACAGCCTATTCAATAACAAAATGGTGCCATTAGAAAGAACAACTTGTCCCACAAAAAAAAGCCCTCATACGACTATGCGAACAGAAAAATAAAAAAGTTTATGGTTACGGGAAAACGGAACAAGGAAAATGGCCTGGTTGGTCCTGAATGGATCAAAGTGTACCTGTACAATTGATATTTCATAGTGACATATTGGTGGTGGTTCAAGTGCTAAGATCCCCACTGGTCACTAAAATGAGGAGAAAGAAGGACTCACAGAGAGCGTTGTCTCCTCGCTACTGGAGATGAACTTGAGGTAGGCTTATAGACCTTCTGCTGAGCCCATCTTGATCTTGATAAGTGCTTCTTTTTCCTGGTTTTAGCAGTTGGTGGTGTCTCAGCGCTTGGACTCTCAACGATCAAATCTACATTTTAACTGCAAATTTGCTAAGTTAGAAAGTGTCAAAGCTTAATTCAGGAGTGTAACATGGGGGGGGGGGGTGTTCCATGTGAATACCAGTTATGTAAATGACATTCTGCAGATTGATTGGTGGGACTCAGGACAATCAAGCGATATCTCTGCTTCATTATTGGAGACAGTCAACAGGTTTCTGGACTGTTTTGCTGGGGTCCTATTATGTAGGGGTTAGTTAGTTTGTCATTCATCAAATGACTTTATAGTGCCTGTATGCACCTTATACACAGGAGCAGTCACCACATTGAGGAGCGGAGGAAACGTGGAGAGAGGCATGGTAGCGCTCCCCACATTTATACGGTGGACTCATAAATTTGAGTCCGCTGTATACTTTGAGTTGACCTACCTTATTAGCCATATGAAACAGTATTTTTGTGCTCTTTTGGCTAGGAATGTTGACCTGTACCAGTGATATGCTGCCCTTATATAGGATGGTGTATTCGGCTGATAAACAGTATCTGCTTCAACTAGCAAGGAGATTTCTGGTCTGAAGCATGCAGAATTGTGAATACAGCTCTGGACTATAGAACAGGCCATAACTCAGGTTCAGTACATGTTTTGCACTGCATTTACACTCAAAGAATGAATGCTAGAAAATGTAAAATAGTTTTTAGATGTGAACATATACTTTTTTTCTCGTAGCACTTCATGAAGAACATCGTTTGTAGGTTTGAATGCACAGTAAGTGATGGCAGGTGGTCCAGACGTTGGTCTCTGTGTCATCAGTGGAAGTTATTCACTTCCAAATTAGAGTATAAGTCAAGCAGCCATCTGTTCCCTGACATGTGTAGCCGATCTCAAATGCCCATTTTCAAGGGCTTCAAAACACATTGATTGTCCTTCTAAAACGCTGCATCTCCCTCCAGAGGACGCTGCACTTTTATCTTTCATTGAACATCTATAGCTTAGAGCAGTGGATGGCAATATCCCCTTCATTAAGTTACTAACTGGAGTATACGGTTACCAAGCAGCTCACAAGTACTTTGCTTCTGGACTATAATTGAGGTATTCTGGGATATTTATAGGTCTCACATTGTGGTTTATGCATAGGAACCACTCTAACATTGTCATTCATGTAAGCAGAAAACAAGTCCTTAAAATCTCTTAACACCATGTTGTTTTTAGGCTTATAGCCTTCTGCAAGTTAGACAAACCCAGGAGTGGTCTGTCATGTAATGTAATTGTCTGCAATGTTAAGAATAAGTGACAAGTACTATGAACATCATTTCACAGAAACCATCATCATGCAGATTAGGTGTTGTTGATGGATAATCTTATGGATCTATTTTACTCTAATAGTAGCCTATGTGAATACCCGGAACAGCTTGATTAGGTAATCAATTTCTAATTGGTGGAGATCTGACTGCCAGGACTTCCTTAGATCAGCATTCTGAAGAGGTTGCTTCGCTCCAGTGGCATCCACTTCAAACAGTTCATTGGTGGTGGTGCTGGGTATGGGAACCCAAATGATTAGATACTGTATTGATGATCTATCCTTATCAAAATATTATAATTAGTGTTGAGTGAATCGAATTTCGGTCTCCATACAGAATTAACATGAAGTGTTAGAACAAATAGACTCCAGATCTATGATACGAACCTCAATTCGCTCAACATAGTAACGTCGTAGAGACATCTGGTTCAGCCTGTTATCCTGGAAGTTGATCCAGAGGAAGACAGGCAGTCAGAATACCTCCCTGGATGAACGACCCTTCTCTAGTAACTATAACCTGTAATATTAATACATCCAGGCCCCAACACTAATTATAATCCTAGAAATAATATGAAAATCCATTGGTCCAGTTAACTTAAGAATTTTTAGTAGCTTTGGTGCCTGGTATTACAACTCAAAGAGGCTCCGTCCCATTCAAGTGTGTGGGACTGAGCTGTAATACCAGACACAAACACAACTATGTGCGAATCCCCAACCAATCTGATGTTGATTGCCTATCAATATTGCCTCTACAATCTAGATAGGAGAGAGTACCTTAATCGGTATGAGGAGGCTTATAGGCCATACATGCGTCTCTGGAATTCTGGGAAGAAAGGGATGCAAATGAGATCTTAACAAGCTCTGCTTCTAATGCCACCAGATGTTAGACAGCTATCCTATAAGTCAATGTCCGACCCTTTAAACAGGCCTTGAGACATGACTCAGATATTAAATAAGCCAGCACCTCATCTGCAGACAGCTGTTTCAGGGTGATTGCCCCTCATCAGCGCAGAGCAGATAGTATATAGTGAAAAGGATGAAGAACTCACATGAGTGCCATGGCATCTTCAAACAGAGAATCAGCAAGGGTGTCGGACCCCAGCCAATCTGATACTGGTGACCTATCCTGAGAATTGGTCCTCTGACAGTGCGCAACCCCTTTAAACCACTAAGAACGAAATACATCAGATATAACATATCTGAAACATAAACTTTCCGATGAATTCCTTGGTAGAACTAACCAAAAAAGTAAAATAAAAAAAGATAAGAAAGACATATAAGAAATAGGCTTCTCCATTAATGTGTATTGATACATGTTACATGCCATGTTATTATCTTACCTTTAATTTTCAATACATGCCATTAGTAGAAAGAGGGCCCCTGGTTGGGTCAGGGTTTACCAGTATACTCTGCAGCCTATGACATCTGTATGCTCAGTACAGATAGTTCTATAACCCTCCTCCAGTATGTCCAGTCATATCACAGTTATAATTATTATTATAGAGCATTAGTACATTGTGCAACTGGACAGAAGTTTTTGTACCTTGTGATAGAACACAATTAGCTTATACAATTTGTTCTTTCTGCATCTGCAGCAAGTGATAATTTCCATGTGCAATAGATAGCTGCTCCTCTGAGAATCTGGGGAAATATAGATGAGGGTGATCTGAAATTTCAGATGAAACATGAGATAAATTTCTGTAACTACAGAGAAATTAACGTTTGTAGAAATTCTACCATAGTTTCTCTACCGCAGTGCCCACAATAACCCTTACCCTTTTCACCACAGAACCAATTACTTGTGGGTGAAGGTCCACTACAATGTTATTAATTTTAACTAGGATTCCATTATCTCTAAAACTGGTTTGTTTACAATCGTTCTCTTCCCAGTTATGGTCACTGTATACTGACCACGGCTAGCTGGAGGCCATATTGGCAATAGACTGCATTTTATGTTGATCTATCCGAACACTGCTGTGACAACCAGAAAACCAGAATACTATACAGGCGATAACATGGCATCTCAAAATCATTACCCCTTTACGCATGAATTGTCACAATGGTACCCTCAGAATGAGGACCACCTTGGGTCAACCCATCTGAGCAAAGGTAAGTCTAAGGCTACCTGGCACACATTTTAGGTTACGTGCGCAGCAAGTGTATGAAATTTCACAAATCTCATATAGACTTTACTTTTTCATTCCGTGCAGAAATTGACATGCTGTGTAGATTTTGATATCTGCAACTTGTCAATTCTTTGTGTGTTTCTTTTATGTACACCAAAAAACGCAAGTAACACAGGTATTTGGTGCAGAAATGCACAGAAATCCACACGGAAATTAGTGTGGAATTTCTGCAAGAAAGCCTACACCCATGTGCATTAAATAACATTCGGCCAACATTTATATCTCCTGACTCCCCCATAAACATGCATGCTTGGCCAATGAGGGGAGCGGAATATACCACTGCCAGATAAAATATTGGCCTTGTTGAAAACTGACTCGCCTAACTCTTCTTTCCACCTGTAGGAGAGTGCTGGCTGGACTCCAAATTGTTCGATTGTTGATTGACCCGAGAGAAATAGGCATATTCGGCTGAGTTCTCTCTAGTGTGTATGACCACCTTAAGGGTTACTTTTATGGCACCTCCCTTCACACATCCACCTTATCATTTTTTTTTAAATTTCAAGAAAGTAGCTGGCTGGAAGAGTTTAGTTTTCAACTTTGGAATCATGAAAAAAGGCTCAAATACAAAATGTAAACCATTGTGTCCACCATTTCATTTCAGATAATCCCTCTTTTGGACCATCATTCATGAGTACATTAAAGAAGGCAGGAACCAGAAGCTTATGATAATTTTTATGATACTACTGTGTATACTGTATATCCGTGCCTATCATGAAGCTTCCTATCATTGAGAATATAATTTGCCATCTTTTTGATACAATTGGGATAAAATACATACCCCTCAACAAATACCAGAGATCCTCAATTGCTGTAAGCCACATCTCAAGACTATGGTGACCACAACCACTGTTGACAACAGAGAAATACAGGGGGTCTGACAATCAATAGCTCTCTGTAACCACTGGCCACCCTATACTACAGTAATAAATTATGAAATTACTTCTACCAACCAGAATTTGGAAAGCAGGGAAATAAGGGATGATGGGGAGCACGGCTCTAACTGATTTACTGTAAGGAGCCTTGAAATTTCTAATGGAAAATTGGCCATGACAACAGCCACCTAGATTGATTGGCACTGATATGTCCTGTGGAGATGCATGACAGTGCTGGTTGGTTGTCATATCTATTACAGACATTTGCTATAATCTAGAGGGGGATAGCAGAACAAAATTCTGTAGCAATCTTTGGCAGCATGCATACCTTATAACTGTAGGAAACAACCGAAAATCCACCTTTTAAAGGGGTTGTGTCATCTGGGACTTTGATGGCCCATAAGATGCTGGTGCTGGTTTCACCTCTGGGATCTGCTCCTTTCTCCAGAATAGGCCCCTGAAAGTGAAAGAGAGCATACCACTCATACATGGCGTGCTCTCTCTTAATTTCTCTAGCTATCTTTGACAGTCCCATAAAAAAATGAGTAGAGAGCACACTGAGCAAGCGTGGCCACCACTCCACTTCACTTCTGTGAGAACACTGGAGATAGCCTAGCCAGTGCTCAACTATGTTTTTCCCATCAAGATAAATGGGGGATGGCCTTGCATGCTTGGCTGCTTTCCACTCACTTTAGGGGTTACATTCTGGAGATAGGTGCTGGTCCCACCTCTGGGACCGGCACCTATCTGACATTGGTGGCATATCTTAGCGATATGCCAACAATATCTCAGATGAGACAACCCCTTTAAGCATGCCCTCAAACACAAATTGAAATTGTATTTTCTACAATTTAGATATATCAATCTAGAATTGATATATCCCGAATCTGGAACTGTTAATACTGTTAATTTTAATTGGAAACAGTCAGCATGCTAAACGAAGACAACCCCAACAGCCTAGCTGAACTCCCATAATTTGTTGGAAAACAATTTTTTCTTTTATCAGATTACTGAACAGTGCCTTGTGTAAAGGGTATGCTTTCCAGATTGCAGACCAGAGAAAGATCTTTGTGCATCCGCTAAACCACCCATGAACACTAGGAGATTTCAGCTGTGAAGCCAAGAGAATTGTGAATGCAGCTTTGGAGTGTAATACAGGCTGTAACTCATGATCTGTACAATATAGGTAATACAATGTAATTACAAATTTTCTCAAATTTCCCATTTTTTTTATTCAGTCATATTAAATAGTGGTTTTATTTGCTAAGATTTAACTCAAGGTGATTGAAATTACAAAAAATACATTTTTGACAATTGCTGATATGTGTCTTGTTCATATAGAGTGGTATGTGAAGCATCTGCATACTTGTACCCAGCATTACGCTCCTAATAGATAACAGTGTCAGATTGATAGAAACTGAACCCTTGCAAGTCTTCAAAAAAGTTAGGTCATTTGGATTGACAGAGGCAAGCCTCAGAAATATGGGGATGTAAGCAATGATAAACTGCCAAGACCATGAGCTCAGGGACGTTGGACAAGGACATTTATTTCAGTAAAACTCTCTGTTCCAGCGTGTCAGAAAATTGGAATTAAGTTTTAATCTGGAGCAGATTATTCTCTAAATTCTATTTGCGCTCTATAAAGCTGACCTGGAAGAAGTGTGAAATAGTATAAATATTATACCGTCACAAATTGCCTTAAAGTACAGCCAAAAACACATTTCCAAATTTCAAATTAGCCTTGTTTTATTAAAGCAGCAGAGCTGGGTTTGTCAGAACAGTTGCTAGTGATATAATTTGTTGCCGTTTTCCAAAGAACTAAAAGCAAATGTGTTGCCCCAAATGGCAAATTCAGATTACTTTGCGCCAGAATTTTTGTGCAGTCTTGGCACGCATTGTCACATCTTACATCACACCCACTTTCTGACAGACTACACTCCCCTTTGTCCAGAAAGCTGCAAATAAGTGTCTAAAACACTTCAGCCTCCAAAATCCCGAAGCATCTTGATTAGTAAATCTCCCCCAGAAGGAACATTTTTTTTGAAGACCCCTTTATTAGCTATAGTTGAAAGCCACATGAAGCACAGATATTAGGGGACATTTATCAAAGCCCAGTGGCATACGCCTTTTCATAAATCAGATGCAGCATCCAGCCAGGCGTACGCCACATCAGGAATGACGCGCAACATGTGGCAGTCCATGCGCCTGAACTGAAAACTACGCCAGCACCTGGCACCATAGGTTTCATTGTTCTTCTACAACAGAAGACTGGCGTATAAGAATGAGAAATGTAGCGGGCCTACCGGTCCTGCCCCCTCTCCCCCCTTGGGAAAGTGGCGAGGCTGCTGGAGAAATGGCACTTGCTTGAAAATTTTGAATGAAGCGCTGTTGAAAAAGTCGCAAACATGCAGTTTGTAACTTTTTATGATAAATCTGCCCCATGGACTCCAGTAAACCCCTTTCAGGGACAAACTGGCCATATACCCTACAGGGAAATTTCCCAGGTGGGCCAATGCCCAGAGGGCCACCTAAGCCCTCCTCTTGGCCAAAACCTAGGTAAATAAAGATCTCATGCTCTCAGCAATAATTAATTTAGGCAGTATTTTGTGCTGCACTGTGGTATCTGTAGCCACTTTTAGGTTTTTATTTCCAGGGCCACTTTAAGTTCCCAGTTTCCCCTGATCCCTATGTTATACCTCCTACCTGGTCAGGGACAGACACACCATATAACGCACCCATTTAATAATTTGGACAAACAATTATTACTCCCCCATTCACTTTACATATTGTCAGCAGCACAATGCTTTTTTACACAGAATGATGTGCTGCTGACAACCCGTGACTTTATGTGCTGCATAATCTATTCAGTCACTCAACAAACAAGCATTTTGCTTGTCTGCCGGTTGACCTCCCCTGGGCCAACTATGCCTTGTATGACACACTGCCTTGTAGGGCTTGGTCAGATGAATGTAAGAATACTTTTCACTTAGCGATCCTTTGCTTCATTCTGGAGAAAAGTATGTTCAATCCACATGCAAATTAGAAGTTAAGTGCACCTAAGACAGGCCCACGCCTCTCTGTGCACCTTTTTCTTCTTCTGTCAGCCTCTCCCTCTCTTTCCTGATTGACAGGGCTGGGTTCAGGCATAGTCCTAGTCAGGCCTGCTAGGAGCAGGGGTGCACCACCAATGAGGCCAGGTGAGGCGATCGCCTCAGGCAGCACCAGGTAGGGGCAAGAGGGGGGCAGTGGAAGGGCCATGGGCAGTGAGCGATTTCATTGTGGCTCAGGGGTTAGGTTAAGAAATTGACATGGGGGAGGGGACGCCATTTCAGTTTTCGCCTCAGGCAGCAGAAAGGCTTAGGAGAGAGGTCTCCTAAGCAGGTGCCCTCCCTTTAAAATGGGTGCGAGCTACTTTCATGCCTAGCATTCATGAAAACTACCTATTCACCAAGAATCCTTCTTTCTCTAAAGTATAGTAGACCCCAGCTGTATGTCTCCAACCAGTCTTCTCATTTCTAATCCATCTTTATGCGTCTTATATTTTATGTATAGTGGTTCTTTAAGCCTGCTATTGTATAAGCTCCAGGAGCATCTCGCCCACTTGCTGGCTGTAGGTTACTTCATGTCTGCTAGCTGTTGGAAAAAGACTCAGAAATATGTTTCCATCCATCTACGCGTATACATGGAATAAAACTAAGAATTATTTAATCATTCCAAGACAATTTGCTGCTAACTTGAGAAATTCTGCTCTTTTTCCAAATACCAAAACCTGAAATGCTATTATGAGTAAAAAGAAGGAATACTTAAGTAAGTAAATCTAGCCTATACGCCTCTATTCCAGACAATGGGATCATTTCTCACTTGCGAGGCAATGCCTGTCTGGGCTCAGTCAAAATGGAGCAATGAGCAAATGTCTTCTCAAATGTCAAAACAGAATAATAAGAAATGTCAGGCTAACCCCTTCAGGTTGTGAGGCGGAGTACACACTTTAAAGATGGCGCCCGCTCCAGAGTAGAGCAAGCTCCAGAGCCGCTTGGTTTCTGCAGACACCCAGGGCTAATGTCTATGCCAACGCCATTTAAGCTCTCAGATGATGTCAATTGTGATCATGGCATCTGAAGCGGCTTTCCTCAGGAGCGCTACACTCCCGGGGCCCAAACAGCTCCCCTTGTAGTAGCTTCAGCCCCTCTGAAGGAAAAAAAATGTTTGCACAATTATTTGCAAAAATTTAAAAAATATAAAAATTCAAATCACCACCCTTTTCCCCATAATAAAAATAAAAAATAAATAGAATTTGTATTGCTGCATCCCAAAACCTTTAAAATATAAGCATATTATAAGCGTATTTATCCCATAAGGTGGTGGATTTGCTGTTTTTTCATTGCTTCTCCTACCCCCAAAAAAATGTTTAAAAAGCGATCAAAAAGGCATATGCAGCTCAAAATGATATTATTGAAAGCTAGAGGTCGCCCCACAAAAAATGAGGCCTGACACAGTTCTGTAGACATAAATATAAAAAAGTTTGAGGGGGGACTGAATATGGCTTTGCAGATAAAAAAAATAATTTTTTTTCGAAGTTTTCATTTTTTTAAGTATTAAAACACAATGAAATCAAATACAAATGTGGTGTCTCTGTAATCGTACTAACCCGGAAAATGAAGGGAACAGGTCAATATTATTGCCGTAACAACGAAAGCCAAAAAAATATGGTGGAATTATGTTTCCCAATTGCACCCCTTTTAGAATTTGTTTTCTCCAGCTTCACACTACATTGTATGTACCTGTTTTACAGCACGTCCACAGATGCTCACTTAGATTGAGATTTGGGAAATTTGGAAACCAACTTAACACCTTTTAACTCTTCAGACATGTTCCAAATCATTCCTGAACAATTTTTGTAGGGTGGCTGTTGCCATGAAGGTGGTATGTGTTGAAGTTACTTCGCATGGATGCCAGGACCCAAGGTTTCCCTGCAGAACATTTCCCAGAACATCAAACTGCCTGTGCTGGCTTGCCATCTAACCATAGTACATAGTGCTGTCGGCAGGTCCAGCTGTATTAAACAGCCAGCACCCATCTCATATGGGGCAGGCTTAGCGCCTGAGCCTGCTCCATACACCCATTCCAGCATTATGACATACATATACATGAAATCTTATGAAGAGGTTAATTTAGGATAGTGGGAGTCCCACCTTCGGACCCCAACCTATCAGCCAAAATTGAATGGAGAGGTGGCTGTGCAAGTCTGGGAAGAAAACAGTCAAGCACGTCCACTGCTTTATCCCACCTTCTCATGGATACAGCTACAAATACACTTGGTGGAACTTTGTTCCAAGGGCCCTCTTTTCTCTTGTGATATGGTGGGAAAATCGTGTTAAAGGGTTTTTGCTATCTCATAAAGTGATGACATATCAGTAGCATATGTCATCACTTAATCATTGGTGGGGGTCCAACCTTGAGGAGTCAATTTTTCTCACAGCAGTGCTTATAGCCAGTCAGTGGGCAGTGGCACATTCCCCTGCAATGTTGAATGGCAGGGGAGGAACAGTAGATAGGAGACAGTGCTATACCAGAACTACATCCTCTTCATTCTCAGGATTGGTGGGATCCTGGAGGATGGTTCTCCACTGATAATAAAGTGAAGGCATATCCTAATGATATGCTATAGTTTTATGAGATGTGAAACTCCCCTGAGACTGTTTGCACATGTATGTAGGGGCGGACTGGGAACTTAAAGTGGCCCTGGAAAAAAAATAAAAGTGGTCCCAAGATTTGTCCAAATTGATGGAAGGCAGGGACAACAGAAGTAGACGGGGCCAAAAATATTGTAAACAAGTAAACAAAACAGCCCTTGCCCTGCATGATGCAGCACAAGCCAAGGGGAGCATTGGAGCATGAAATGTTCTGATGCTCCACTCATACGGGCTGAGGGTGAAGAAAAGGTTACCCCTTTAAAGTATTGCTCCATTTCTGTTCACTATCACTCATCCGCAATCTACCTGTATGCCATACATATGCCACCAACTCCATTGCTGCATAATCTCCTCCATCCATCTATTCCTGTCATCTCCCCTTGAGTTTGTTTGGAGTCTTACTTTCTGCAAGTATTGATATTGCTTCATGTATATTGTTTTTGTGACTGATTGTTGTGCATTTCAACCCTACTGTAAGTTCAGGGGGTATCTGAGAACCAAGAGCCACTGTGAGTATTTGGGAAGGGCAACTACTATAGGTGAAGTCCAGTTCTGGAGTCTTGTGTACAGTCTGCTTCGATACAGTGTGTACAGAATGCACACATGAGGATTGGCTATTTCATGTTTAAATACATTTTGAAATATTAAGGAAAAATATGTAACTTTCGATACCACCCAATGAAAAAAAAATAAAAATCTTATTTGCTTTAAGACAATAAGTAACTTTTTGCTTTGCGCTGGTGGTTATTTCAATATTCTTACCTCATATTTTAATACTTGTCGGGGCTCCAGTCCAATTCTGTGCACTTTTTTCGTTTTACGATGCAGTTTTTCCAAGAAAAAAACGGCTTTTTAACAAATTATTTTGGCTGCCTAAGCCTGGGGTTACATTGAGTGTCTGGGCAGAGAAAGTACAGTAGAAATCCCTTTTGCATCACATATTGTATATCATTGTTTTTGTAATTCATAGGTAAAGTAGGATTTCATTAGGTGAATGTTCTGTGGGATACAGCAAGGTAGACGTTAGACAGCATTACATTATTTACCGTAGACCTGGAATAAGGCCTTAGATGCCTTGAAAGGCTCATATGTATTTGTAAAAATTAAATATGTACAGAAATGAAAAAAAAACATTTTGTAAAGATAAAGCTGCATACATACGACTGTATGTATTTTGTGGTCCACAATCCGCAAAATTTAGGTTCAGTCCGTGTGCATGCAGCACTTTCTGTTGGCCCCATTGTCAAAGTGCCTATTCTTGTCCACAAAGCATAGGGCTGGGACGAAGGATAGGCGCCCACCTTGCTACCCATAAGAAGGGTTACATTTGTGGCACTACAGCCTTGTAGACTTCAGGCATATAAGTGGAGTATAGAGATGCAAGAGGTCACATTGACGTCACCATGACCTCCTGTGCCAGGTCTCATGTGATCACATCATCTCGCGGCAACAGAGGACCCAGAACGGAAGAGGTCTGTGGCCTGCAGCGCAGGGGCAGGGAATGGGAGTGAGGAAACTGTTTTTGTTTTTTTGTTTTTTAAACTAAGCAGTGGCCTACTCGGGCCACCAAGGAAGGGGGTGTAAGCATTAAATAATGGCACTTAGGAGACGGAGGGACAGCATTATATACTGGCACTAAGGGGGGGACCATTATATACTGGCACTAGGGAGAGCAACATTATATACAGGCACTGGGGAGGACAGCATTAAATACTGGCACTGGGGAGGACCGCATTAAATACTGGCACTGGGGAGGACAGCATTAAATACTGGCACTGGGGAGGACAGCATTAAATACTGGCACTGGGGAGGACAGCATTATATACAGGCACTGGGGAGGACAGCATTAAATACTGGCACTGGGAGGACAGCATTATATACAGGCACTGGGAGGACAGCATTAAATACTGGTACTGTGGGGGCAGCATTATATACTGGCACTAGGGAGAGCAACATTATATACAGGCACTGGGGAGGACAGCATTAAATACTGGCACTGGGGAGGACAGCATTAAATACTGGCACTGGGGAGGACAGCATTAAATACTGGCACTGGGAGGAAAGCATTATATACTGGCACTAGGGAGAGCAACATTATATACAGGCACTGGGGAGGACAGCATTAAATACTAGCACTGGGGAGGACAGCATTAAATACTGGCACTGGGGAGGACAGCATTAAATACTGGTACTGTTGGGGCAGCATTATATACTGGCACTGAGAGGACAGCATTAAATACAGGCACTGGGGAGGACAGCATTAAATACAGGCACTGGGGAGGACAGCATTAAATACTGGCACTGGGGAGGACAGCATTAAATACTAGCACTGGGGAGGACAGCATTAGATACTGGCACTGGGGAGGACAGCATTAAATACTAGCACTGGGGAGGACAGCATTAGATACTGGCACTGGGGAGGACAGCATTAAATACTGGTACTGTGGGGGCAGCATTATATACTGCCACTAAGGGGGGAGCATTATATACTGCCACTAAGGGGGGAGCATTATATACTGCCACTAAGGGGGGAGCATTATATACTGCCACTAAGGGGAGAGCATTATATACTGGCACTAAGGGGAGAGCATTATATACTGGCACAGGGGGGGAAAACATTATATACTGGCACTAAGGGGGAGTATTGTATACAGGCACTAGGGGGAGCATTATATACTGACTGTACAGGGTGGAGCATTATATATAGACACAACAGGGGGAATGGAGGAGTATTATATACTGACACTACGATGACAACCGTGTACCAACATGTGAAAGAGGCCATACTGGTGCATACATGTGCACACTAAAATCTTTAACTTTCTGGTCAGCTTAAAGATATACTAATTGGAGAATCAGTTTATTTGTTATGTTATTGTTATGTCTAGTGTATGTCTTGAGTGGGTGATTTTTTGACACAAGGATTCAGAGAATGCATTCTTGTGTCATGCACCGCCCCCAGACAGTGCACTACATATGACGCACTTTATCATTTTTGCCCTGAGTGTTCATTTGAAGTGTACCTAGGCTGCAAACAAGCTACCCTGGCTTGGCCCGGGTATTTAGATGAGAACATGGGTACCAGATTCAATTTTTGGCCTAGGTTGAAGGAACTTTTCAATATCTTGGGGCAATAGTTCTATAATTCAGCAGGTGACCATTTGGGAGGTCCTAGATTATGTCCTGTGGTAGGATTCATTTCCTGAGTTACATTTTGTAGATGTCGTGATTTAGTTGATTATTCTCTACAGTCAAATTTTAGAAAAAGTTAAAGGAAATGTGTCACCAAACTTTTCTGATTGCAGATATTTTATTTTCTGATTTCAGATTTTTTATTAAACATGATTTCCTATTTCTTAAACATGATTATGGGGGTGACCATCTTGCCTGAGCTGTTCTTAACAGCATTTACAAAGCATGTAGAAAATTTCTTTACTGCAGCCATATGGTCCATAGACACAATGGACTGAAGGGGACCTCATTGACTTCTATGGGAAGTTTTCTAGGCATGCTGTGTGACCTGTGCAGAGAGTATTGTACAAGAAAAGAATAGATAAGATTTGGCAATCACCTATTGTGAATGGTGGATCCTGTCTTATCTATAAACAGAGGTGATATCATTACAGGCAGGATTAGAATGCCAGATAAGCAGGTAACTGCAGTAAAGTGATCTGTGCAGACCAAGAAGTAACGCCTATAATTAGGCCTAGTGGCCAGTTTGAAAACTGCAGGAATTTATGTTTGTTGCTTAAATATATAGTGAATTTTTTTTAAAAAAAAATCACCAAAAATTCTTTAAAAATATGTTAAACATAAACGTGATTTAAACAATAGGTCATTTTCTTGATTTACTTTAAAGGGGATTTCCACGCCAAACTGCACTAGCCCATTGACTATGCTCAATGAATAATCTGGTTTTATCATATTTTATACAAAAGCAATTTCAAAAGAGACAACCACTATGGTACCACTTCATGTTACAAAAATGGCCGCCACCAGCTAATCAGAGAATTGTCAATATCCCTGTAATCAAGAAAAATTGTAACAAAACTTTCCCTATTTCTTAATCTATGGCATGGAAATGAGCAGTGTATAATGTGATGGAAAAATGAATCCAGCCAGTAAAGGAAGCAATATGAATAATCACAATACATTAGGAAGTGCCTTGTAATAACTTTCCCTACATGACAAATGCCATTTGTGTAAGTGAGACAGCCCCTTTAATTATATGAGCTAATATTCCTTAAATATAAACATCACACTCTTTTAACTCATTGAAGCCACATCCCTTAAATCAATAAGCCACACCCCTCAATATCTTGGTGATTTATATGTGTGAGACTTTGAAATCAATTCCTGAATGCCACCCAGCAGTGCGAATGGCACAAGCAGCACTCAGGACACCCACGGAGTAGATTATGTGCAGAGGAAAAAATGTCATTATAAAATAAAAACAGGGTTGCTGGCATTTTTATTGGCATGATGCTGTTGGTGTTGCATGATGCGTGTTGTTTGGCTGGTCTCTCAGGAGTTCAACGTGGTGGTTTCTTATGAATTTGATAATTCCCAAGGTGGCTTATTATCAGACTGGCAAAGGTATTTGACAGGAGTGGAGCTGGCATGGAATTTGCCCTGTGATCGTAGTTGGCAGACGGGTGTAAATGCCTCTGTGCTTGTACACATTCATTTTGAATGACAGCTTCTTGGGTGTGGTACAGGAGGATATTCTGTCGCTGCAAAGCATTATGTGAATAAAAATTAAATTAATCTCCTTTAATTCAGGCCTTAAACACTCTGGCAGCAAGGACGACTTTGCAGGAAATCTTTGCAAAATGGAACATTTCCATGGTTACGTTGCGAGGCGGTTAAAGTAAGCCAGTCAAAACAAAGAACTTTTCATGTAGTCTTGTCCATAGGGGTCAGTATTACAGAAGTTTTTCTTAAAAAGATATGCAGCTTATTTTGTCGTGCCAATATCTGAATGGATCTGAAAACTAACAAACTTCTTCAGAAATGTGCACTGAGCAGCTTCCACATTCTGCTCCTTTGACCACATCATGTTACTCAACAGAGGGCGACAGTGAGCAAAACAAAGACTCCTTCCAGATTGAGAAGAATGTAAAACCTGTATTTTATCTTTATCTCGAAGACAGACCTTTTTCATGTTGCAGCCGTTATAGTGATCAGCAAATCACGATCGGTTTGGCATTTGGCACCTGCAGGAAGTGGCTAATTATACTCGGGCAATTTGCAACCAGTTATAAATTTCCCTTCCAGTGGCCGCAAATGAAAATGTAGCATTATATGTAATACTGCACAAGTCAAAGGTATAGTTACTGTGGGCAGGGGCGTAGCTAAAGGCTCATGGGCCCTGGTGCAAGAGTTCAGCTTGGGCCCCCCCCACCGCTGGTGCACCTAGCTTTTCTGCCGGCCAAGTCAAAAACTGAACCCCCCCTCCCCATGCCAAATTCTCACCCTAACCTTTTCCCTCCTAACATTACGTATATCACTACAGAACATACAGGGTAAGGCTACATTCACACTCTGTTTTTGCAGCCTCCAATCTGCATATTTTGCGGCTCAGATGCAGACCCATTCACTTAAATGAACACTGTGTGCTGTCCGCATCTGTATGTCCATTCCTATTTTTGTCCGTTTTGCGGACAAGGATAGGCATTGTTACAGTGGATCTGCAAAAAAAACGGATGCCATACGGAACATCATCCTTTTTTTGCGGATCCGCAATTTGCAGACTGCAAAACACAATGTTCGTGTGAATGTAGCCTAATACAGCGCCCCATACCTTGTACATCCAGTGACGTCTCCTCTGATGTAGATCTTCTCTTTCCTCATCTTCTCCTTTCAGACCAGACGCCATTTTTCAGTCATTTCTCATCTCTGCAGTTAGACAGAAAAAAAATCTTAGTTTACTACTTTTCCATCATCCTCCTGTCTTCTGGACAAATCATCCTACCACCCCCAGTACTGTGTCACTAGTACCACACAGATAGTGCCCTTCAATAATTATTGGCACACAGTGTCCTAAAATACCTGCGTCCAGCAAATAGTGTCCCGTAATAGTGTAAACATAACTTTCCCCCTGAAATAACTGCTCCCCCATGTGCCAGTAAAAATGCCCCCAGTGCTCCCGTGCCATTAAGAAATGCCCCCAGTGCCAGTAAAAATGCCCCCAGTGCCCCATGTGCCAGTAAAAAAGCCCCCAGTGCCAGTAACAAATGCCCCCAGTGCCAGTAACAAATGCCCCCAGTGCTCCCGTGCCATTAAGAAATGCCCCCAGTGCCAGTAAAAATGCCCCCAGTGCTCCCATGCCATTAAGAAATGCCCCCAAGTGCCATTGAGAAATGCCCCCAGTGCCAGTAAAAAATGCTCCCAGTGCCCCCATGTGCCAGTAACAAATGCCCCAGTGCCCCCATGTGCCAGTATCAAGTGCCCCCATGTGCCAGTAAAAATGGCCCCAGTGCCTGTAATAATGCCCCCAGTGCCCCCTTTTGCCGGTAAAAACGCCCCCAGTGCCAGTAAAATTGCCCCAGTGCCCCTATTTGCCGGTAAAAATACCCCCAGTGCCCCCCCATGTGCCAGTAAAAATGCCCCCATGTGCCCCCAATAGAGCTCCCTCCGGTCCAAGACTACAACAATAAAAAAAAAAAAAACACTTATACTTACCTCCATGGAGCTGGCAGCGATGCCATGCAGGCCTCTTCCGGCCTGTGTCCTGCGCTGTACGGCTCAGGCGGCACGATGACATCATTGCGCCGCCTGAGCCAGCCTCTGATAGGCTGCAGGCCTAGTGCCTGCAGCCTATCAGAGGAACGGGCAGGGGAGACGCCTCTCCCTCCCCTGCCCCGCAGCACAGGCATCTGTATCACTGTCCTGAGGACGGCGATACAGATGACTATGGAGATGAGCGCTTCCACAATGGAAGCGCTCATCTCCCTCTGTCCCGCCGCCACCTGCAACTATGTGCTGACTTAGGGGCCCGGTCGCGACTGCGACCGCTGCGACCCCTATAGTTACGACACTGACTGTGGGTATGTTCACACTCTGAATTTTGACACTGTGAAAATCTGCTGCGTAGATCATGGCCGAAACGCCTGTGGCTTGAATGCTGTTTGAATGCTGCCATCCCATTGAATGGAGCTAAACCACAAGCAGACTCCCGCTGCGGTTAACTGAGGTGTCCATGCAGTAACCGTAATGGGAATAGACATAGACATGTCCATTCTTGGTGCGGTCTGGAAAATCTCATGTTAAAGATCCTCGGCCACATGAAAACAATGGAATGCGTAGATACCACTTGGTTTTTAAGCACAGAATCCCCTCATCGCCTCAGTAGCACTCCACATTTGGCTCATAGAGAGGACCTGAGAAGGTGATACCACCCTATGACATCTATGTTATCAGGATGGGCCATTAGATGAGGATGCAACACTTCTCACCATGTCGATTAGGTGCCAGAAGTCGGTGTTGAATGAGCTGGTTACTGCAGTTCTGCTCATATTCCGTCTACTACAGAGCGGATAGAGCCGTGTAATTCCAGTGCTGGAGCTACAGCAGAACAGCTAATAGGCAGGGGTGTGGGGTGTTGGACCCTGGCTAGTCAAATAGGGATGGCCCATCCTCATCACACACACTTTTAACTGGTGTAATTCGTAAAAAAATTGACTTCCAATGTATGAAAGTATTAATTGTGTAGTTGCATAATATGGCTCACCTGAAATGGCGGATCCTACAGTGTTGAGAAGAAGTATCGCCTGCAGTTCTTCAGCATGTTCACAAAGACTGGATTAAATGTTAAACCTTGTGCATCTGACATGATAGTGGCCACATAGAACACGTCATGTTAAGCACCTTAGGAAACGTTGACCTCGTTTAACTCTTAAACAGGTAAAGATAAGTTAAAACTGACGCTTCCAATGTGTTTCTGAGTAAATTCTAGCCAAGACTGATCTATGACATGGTCCCCTTCCAAAAACGGACTTGAAGACAAAAAACGTTTCCACCACCAAATAATGCAGCCTCTGTCCAAATTAATACTTTCATATCATATGTCAATTTTCTACAGTTTACACCCTTTACCAGTGGAAAGCAGTCTTCTCCGTCAGCCATCGTGGAAGAGGAGGGGGAAGCCATTGTGGATGAGCTGACCGTCTACACAAAAAAGAAAGATTCTTTCTCCTCTGTGTTACTGTATATGTTCGCAGGGGCAAGATAACTTGAACTTCTGTGCATGTTATCAACCCCCTGACCCCTCCATCAGAGCATACTTACTCTCTGATTATTACATATTAGCTTTTTCCAGAAAAAGAGTGTGAAGATGCTAGTTTAATCGCCTCTCTGTGCCTAGTTAGACCGTTTATTAATGCCATGACCCAGACGTTTGCCAGCATCCAGATCACAGCACCAAAAAGGTTGCACTAAACACAGCACAAACATAAGTAAAGTTTACATTTTATACTGTCCTTATGCTGGCCATACGCGATCTATAGAGTAAAATATACAGACCGCTTCTCTAGAAATACCCGTTACACACAGAAGTAATAGCGATAACGATTATCACTAGAAAGGAAAATCTGATATATTTCTGACAGATGGAAAAAAAATGTCATCAGTCAGAAAAGACATTTTCTGTCTTTTCAATTCTTTTCAATTTCTTTTTTTTTTTTACAACAGTATTCAGCTGCTTTTCAAACAGGTGTAATATAGAAGCATTTTATGTGCCCATATTATAGATGTAACACCCAGACCTCCCACAGTTCTTCAGAACCAGAGGTATGGCATTCTAACAGTGTAATACTACAAGGGTAATCCAGCACCCATATCATACCTTACTAATAGTGGTCTTAGTGCTTTTACTGGCCCCAATCTTCATCAGACCCCAAATCAAACCCCCAATCTTCATCAGACCTCAGATCAGAGGTCTTAATGCATTTTATTGGCTTCAGAGATTTATCATTGTTAATTAGGATTACAGTCTGTATAAGAAAGGAAAATAAGAAAAAAATATTTTATTCAGACCTCAGATCAGATCCCCAATATTCATCAGACCCCCAAATAAAAACTCCCATAAGAATTCAGATCAGACTCCCAATCCTCTTCAGACCAACAATCTTCATCAGACATCAAATCAGGCCCCCAGTTTTCATCAAATTCCCAATCTTTATCACACCTCAGATCAGACCTTCAATCTTCACCAGACCTCACATCAGACAAAAAATAAACAAAATAACTTACACCTCCTGCTCAGGACGACGCTGCCACAGGTGATTTCTGCAGCGATGCACTGAGACCTGACGTTGCAGTGTCAGGTCATAGTGCACTCTTACACGCACCACATCCTGATGCTGTCGGGAAACAGCTATACCGCCGGCGCCTGGAGAAGAACATAGAGTGGTGACTGAAGACAGCATGCTCAATATTCACCACTCTCTGGTCCTACTGTACTAATGAGTGTTTCTATAATGGAAGTGCTCATTAGTGTTCACATTATGAGATGCATTGCCATTTTCTGCCCACTTTTGTGGGGGGAAAAAGTGTGTTATACAGTGCGGCAAATATGGTATATACAACTTAATTCTCAATAATTGCATGCAAAAGTTTGTGCACTTCTGAGTTTTTGCATTTCTTTGACACATGCAGCATTGAATGTAGACATATATGGTACACATGAACTCCTCACCTCTTACAATTTTTTTGCAGAGTATATTTTATTTCCATAAGGACTCTATTTTTGGAGTTTTTGTGGAATTTTTGCTAATAATCACTGTTTGTTGCAAAGTTGCATGAAGGTGCCGGCCTCTCCATAACTTCGGCGCATCCAGCGCCAGTTCTAAATGTAAGACAGCTAAAACGGGCGTAGAAAATGGTGAATGAGATGGGCCAGCAGCCCCTCCCCCACCATGCCCACAATTTTAGAACTGGCATGAGTAGGGTGAAGTCGCCACCATCTGCGCCTGAAATACACCTAATTTAGGCCTGTTTCAGCTTAGTAAATGATCCCCGTGATGTTTTGTGCTCTCACAAAATGTAGATTTTGGTAATTTAGAAGCAGTTTGTCGTGTTCAATATTCATTTTAACACACTTGTGGCTGATGACCATATGTTACATAGTCTCTGTTGCACACGTTCTTGTTGATGTACACACCATAATGTATTACATTTACAGTATATTGTTTTAGGTCAAATGTTTGTTTTGATGCATTTTCTTTTAAATAATTCCAGTATGTTAAAAAGCTACCTGAAGAGGGAATATGGCTGTCGGCAGTCTGTCAAGGCTGTCAAATATATAGGTTTTAGAGGTGCACTTACTTTTCAAGTACTGTAATCCCTGTATTTTAAAGGTTGTTAATTTTTGAAATGTACAGATTTGTCTTCCCAATTCTGGTGATTTTATGAAGATATGTGTATATAAATTGACAAATATGAAGATAAAAATTATATAACTGGATTCAGCGGCACTTATACTATACACCTCTTACTCTTGTTTGGGGGGTGTTTTGGAGCTGACAGATTCCCTTTAACAATACAAATGGAGCTTGCCATTGACTCTGTCCAAAAAATTCACATGGTTTATCAGGGTGAGGGAGGGGAATTTTATATGAACACCCACTTATTTAACCCCTTTCCGACCAGCACCGTACTAGTACGGCGCTGGCCGGGACTTTAAAGATGGTGTGATGGCCGTGTGTGACCTGCATATCCAACTAGCAGGCACCCGCGGCTAACGTCCGCGACTGGCTAACGTGCCGATCGCAGACATTTAACCCAATTCAAGCCTGACCGCGGCACCCGAAGGCGGCAAGCACTGGAAGCATACGCTTCCGGTGTTGCTCCGGCTCCCCCGTGTGGCGATCGGAGGAGCCGGAGTGTGCCTGCAGCAGCCCCTGTCATAGTAAATGACAGGAGGCTGCTGCATAGGCTTTCCTATGGAGCCCTTGCCTGTAATAGGGCTCCATAGCAAAGCACTAAAATCATCATAGACTCCAATGTAAGTGCATTTGAGTCTAGGATATAAGCAATCAAATGATTGCTTCTTATAGTTCCCTATGGGAACTATAAAAAAAAGTGTAAAAAAATAAAAAAAAGTTCAAATCACCCCCTTTCACGAAAATAAAAATAAAAGTATAAAAATTTTTTAAAAAATACACATCATGGGTGTGCCCATATTATAAAAATATATATATATATATATATTTCCCATACGGAAAAAAGCGAAACGGAAAAAAGTGTCAAAATGGCCGATTCAACATTTTTTGTCGCTTTTAAAAAAAAAAAAAAAAAATTATAAAAAGCGATCAAAAAGTCACACACACCCCAGAATGGTATCAATAAAAAGTTCAGATCGCCCCGCAAAAAATGAGCCCCCATACAGCTCCGTACACATAAATACCAAAAAGTTATAGGGGTCAAGAACTGAAAAAAAAATGTCCAACTTTATAATTTTTTTTATCACTATCAAAATGCAAGAAAAACTATACATATTAGGTATCGCCGGATTCGTACTGACCAGTAGAATGAAAGTAACTGGTCAGTTTTAACGCACATCGAACGCCGTAAATAAAATAAAATAAAAAAAGTAAAACTGTGGCGGAATTGCGTTTTTTTTTTGCAATTTCACGCGCTTCCCACTACATGTGAACAGAAAAATAAAAAAGTTATGGCTGTATCAAGGCAGGGAGCGCAAAACGAAAACGCAAAACCGAAAAAACCTCCGGGGCTGAAAGGGTAAAGATTGGATGTAACGATTCTGTAAAGATTCTGTTGTCAATGTGTACTTCAGTACATAGCACATGGGGACAGAGATTGTATACATTTCTCATTGTCTACGTTTTACTATGTCATTTTTTTAGGTCGGGAACTGCTGACACAGTTATTATAATTGATTGTCCTAATTAATGATCAGAAGGAATTTCCCCGCCAATAATTCCCACACTCCCGTTCACAGAGCAGCCGGGGCATCTCAGGCCAGGTAATGCTCCTTCATGGAGAGATTATTCCGACTAGAGGCTAAATGGCGTTTAATTAGTCTTTAACACTAACAGCTGTTGGCAGCTGCTCTTGATTTAGATTTCTGGAAATTCCTAGACTATTAATTGCCAGAAAAAGAGCAGTCAGGAAAATATTGTCTGATTCATGAAAATGCTAAGTAGACTTAAAGGGAATCTGTCACAAGCGACCTCCCTTTAAAGCTGTTTGCATAGACACATAGCTGTGGTTCACCTGAGTAAAACGCTGTTTTTGTTTTGTTGGTCTAAAGCTCTGTTCCAGGGTTACAAGACTTTTTATCAATACACAAATTAGGCCTTTAGTGCAGTGAGGGCTCTTGTTGCACGCAATCCCCATTCCTTTTTTTTTTTTTGTAGCTAGCGCTTCCCTCACTGCTTTGACTGACAGGGCCTGACATAGTTTTTAAAGAGGCTGTATAGGATAAGAAAAAGATGGCTGCTTTCTTCCAAAATCAGTGCCACACTTGTCCACAGGTTGTATGTGGTATTATATCTGCAACACCAGACACAATCCATGAACTCGCGTGGTGCGGATTCTAGAAGAAAACAGCCATGTTTTTCTATTCATGCTCAACCTTTAATTCCCATGTATTCAATTTTACATTCTATATTCTTATCTGAAAGGGTGGTGTTACATTAGGAAAGGGGTTTTAATTCAGTTTTCCAAGTCAATATGTGAGAGGCTTTCAGATGTGACAACTACTGGTTACTACTGTCGAGTGATTTAGCTAGTCATACCATACCAGCAGGGGACAGCAGTGAAAACTCATCTCATCTCGAGCCTTGAGTGAATATAAAAATAAAATTGTTATATAGGTAAACTTAAATTCAAGAAATCTCTTTACCATTTGTCTGATGAAATCTCTTGCCATTGATGGCAGCCGTGACTAGAATTCTGCTTCAAAGAGGTTTTCCGGGTCTTCTATATTGATGCCTTATCCTCATGATAGTATATCAGTATGTGATCGGTTCGGGGATCTGACTCCCAGCACCACCACCGATCAACTTTTTGTAGAGGCCTCAGCAATTTGGTGGGCCTCCCAGCCTCCTTGCAGCTTACCAAGCATAACACCATTTATTGTGTAGTGGCTGTGCTTGATATTGCAGCTAAGGCCCATTGACTTGAATACAACTGAGCTGCAACTAGGCCACATGACCTATAAAAAAGTGACGTCACTAACCTAGGAAGAAGTGAATGCTACGTTCTCTTTAAACAGCTGATCAGCATGGGTGCCGAGAGTTAGACCTCCACCAATCGGGTATTGATAGTCTATCCTGAGGATAGGCAATCAATATTAAACTTTAAAGGGGGGTCCACCACCTTTTGTTAAGTGGTGGCCTGTCCTCAGGAAAGGCTATAACTAGCTGATCAGAAGGTGGTTCAATACCACGTTTGGTAATAGCCCTGGTGCTGGAAGTAGACAGTTCTGTCTACTTTGTAGTAGGTGCAGAGTGTCAGACACCCCCCCCCCTTCCCCGATCAGCTAGTGATGGCTTATCCTGAGGATGGGCCATCACTTGCTAAATAGTGGACAACCCCTTTGAGTTACCACTTTACGTTTGTTGTTTTTAGTGCTCATAGACATTTTCTCTTTGGGGCAAGCAGTTAAACAACTTCTCTGTTTCCTAATACTGATGGCTGTATCTTCTTGGAATCTGCTTGTTTTTACGTGCAAAGCTCAACCGCGCTGTTCAATTTTCAAGATTATATGGTTATTTTTGTGGCTGACCAAATGTTTTAGATGTCCCATTTTGTGCCTCATGCTTTCAATTTTGTACTTTTTCTCTCACAGTTAAAGTTATTATACTGCATGTCTTTGACAATCTTTTTAATACCTAAGCCTAAAGGAAAATTTTGGAATTGCAAAGAAGCTGTTTTTGGGTATCAACCGTTCAGTGCCAATTTGCCGTATTTTGTCACTTTTGAAAACAAAACAAAAAATGGCAACTGAAATGAAATAGAATAGCTTTTTGGCCATATTGGGGGTAAATGCCCTTTTGGTAAAATAAAACATGGGGGTGACATAGTAAAGGAGAAAGGTTATATTAATGAACTGGTGGCTTTGTAGTCCCCAAAAATACAGTAGCTCTTTTCTCATAAATACTGTCTACATACATACTCAATGAATTCCTCATTATGAATGCAGCCAGCCAGGACCTTGTCTCCAGACAGCAGTCTCTTTCCCTCTTACCAAGTGTGGGTAACGCATTTCCTTGTGTCACTCTGAAAAATGTGAATATTTAAAGCTGTTAAATTGATGGAGTGGATAAATAGGATTAAATTTGAGGGTCCAAGGGAGGGACTCACTGGCTGTACAGATTTCATAGGGGAACAACAGAAAGCCCTGGTTTAAGCCAACATGAATATGCTATATGGGAGGTATACACATAGTTTCCAATCTGCTTGTGATTGGATTAGACACGCGTTTAGATTTCAAGCCTCTATACAAGTCTGAGATCTTGCTGGTGCCGGTCTGCTGGGAAGCAGCTGAGGAATTGGTTGCGGAGAACGGCCTCCATCCTCACCAGGCCTCTTACGTTATTTAATGTCACAGCATAGAGATGTCCTGCTGTGGAGTCCTGTCTGGCCCATCTTTTAAGGCTCTAGACCTTTAACCCAGCTCTAGTGAAAGCTGAGATCTTCTGCTCCCATCTGTTCACATGACAGCGTGGTACAATTGGACTGGAGCGTCCTCATTTTGAAGCGTGAAGAGCTCTCTCACCGAGTGATATTTTTTTTTAAGAACTTGAGCATCTTTCATGGCCTGTTACCAATAGAAAACTATTTTGTGACAGTTTTTTTTCTTTTCTGTGCATGTCGGGGCAGCAGTTATTGACATCATGAGGAATAAGAGCCAAATGGATGTTCTTAAGCCTGACGGTTTTCAAGACACGTCTCCAAGAATGCTGTCTTTCATCTCAGATCAGAGCTGTATTTCTGAATTAAAAAGCAACTAATTTGATTTCATGCTGTCAGTGTGCATTTGACATATGGAATTTTTTTTAAATATGTGTTTTTTTTATTATATCATTTTAAAAACTTGTGCTTGTTGCCTTCTCGACAGATATTCAAGTAATGACGTTGTATACTTTTATATTAAGTGTCTATTTATTTCTTACTGTTTGTAAACTCTCACATCAGTCCCTGTTGTTAGTAGGGCTCACAATCTAATTTCCCTTTGAAACACACTCGCAAATTTCGTACACAATATGATACATAGAATGAGTCCTGTGCACCCAGAGGTTTTATGGCAAATTGTTGCATAATTTATTGGGTCTAGTTTATCGCCATAGCAACCGGGTCACTAAAGGGTATATTAGACCGGCAGATTTTCTGCCAGATGACCGCTAACGAACATTCGTACTAACACTCATTAGCGATCATCTGGCAGTCTAATACTGCCGCTGATTGCACAATGAACGAGCAAACACTCATTCATTGGGCAATCCAGATCTTTTAGCATGCTGAAAGATCCGAATTTGCCGGCGGCAGACCGTGATGTCTAATTATGATCTGTTGCCGTCAAACCACTGTAGAGCATGGGGACAAGCGATGGCATAACGATCGCTCCTCCCCATGTTGCTGAGGAGACCGCTGCATGTAATAGTGCAAGTGAGCAGGCGATTGCCGGGTGGGAACGCATCCCTCCCGACAATTGTCTGTTTGATCGGTGTATCTAACACACCATTAAAGGAGCCAGATTCTAATTGTGTGGCTGAGCTATTAAAGCCCCCCATGTTACTATCCTCTACCCCCTAGCAAGTCTTTTTTTCTATCAGTGTTTCCTCCATTACCTCTTGCTGGTGTAACTTAGCTTGGCTTCTGACACCACCTCTGTATGCTGCCTCCAAGACCCCCAGCCAACTTCTACTTTTGCTAGAACATCACCTGCCATGATGTTGGCTTACAAACCGCTTCACCTCTGTTTTTCATCTTCTTACTGTTCGTTAAATCTCATGTTGGTTGTTGCAAATGGTGACCATTCTGGGAAAATGACCTGGGGATTTCCTCACATTAAAGTCACACTTTCTTGCATGCATTAATGGTAAAGATAATCTCTTAGTCTCCAGTCCCTGGTCTAGTCTCTGCCAAACCCATTAGTAATCTAGTGGGGTCATTACCATTGGTTTAAAATTAAGCCTCCCAATCCATCCACAGTGGAGAAATAATTTGGCATGCCCGCACACATAATTGTTTGTGTGTATCCCCTTAATGGAGAGTCACGATGCATGTGCCCGTTACAGGGACGTTCATGCCTATCTTCTTCCAGTTGGTGAGGTACTAGCGCAGTGTGCACAGCCATTTGGCCTAGGGCAAGACTCTGCCATTCCACTGAGGAGATCTGGCTGGCCAACCAGTCAGAAGGCTCAGCCAGCAGATGATCAGAGGCAGGCTCCTCAGCTCTGTCTGTGAAGCTAGCTTGCCCTACTTGTGCCACTTATTGTATCCTAGAGCCTGGTGTGTTTTTGCATTGGCATTTTGGGATTTATGTTTGACTTCACTCCTGGAAGAACCCTTTCTTTATCTTATTAGTATCAACTTTGATTGTTTAACCTCTGATTTCTCTGCCATTCTGTCACTTCATGTTCTCTCCTGGTTCTGACCCTGCTATATCCCTTATTTTGTAATTGGATTCCACCAGGCGGTGACTAAAAACATAACCTGGGGATTCGCAGCAGTAAAGTCCAGAACCCCGTATAGAAGTTAGAAGATGTAAACCTGAGGTCTCTTATATTCTGCCATCCAGGGTGGCCAGAGCAAAGTCTGACTTTGGAGACTGTGTCATGGGGATCATTGGAGCAGAAATCTCAAGTCTATATTTTCCATTTGTAATGAGTTTTGATAGCTTTGATTTAGATTTCAGTTCTCATGCTTGATTGATAGTTATCAGAAGGCTTGGGTGAACTGTGTGATATAAGCGTGACTAGTTTGTGGTTATCCCCTTGTACACACACCCACCACAAACTGCTATATTGTCATTGTGAGAGGCATGAGATGTGTGTGTTGATGTTGTACATTTTTTGAGCATATATAGATGTAATGAGTTTTTACTCATTAAATAACTTTCAACCTGTATTACTAATTGGGTTTTCCACTTTCTTACTTCTCAAAATTCTTTTGAATTACTGTACATTCATTTTCATTTTTTTCTGGTCATGGCTACCAGTTTTGGTCATGGCTAGAGATGAGTGAAGTTATGGAAAATTTGATTTCGCTGCTTTGCTGAATTTCACGAAGAAATTCACTTTGTGATAAATTACTTTGTCACAAAGTGCATTTCTTTGCATGTATCGGGTGCAATGATTGCGCCGTTCCCCATCATTGAACACCTTATATACTGATCGCAGTTTCTGAGGCTACCATAAAAAAATACTCACTTTATCAAGTTGATCACATAGAGGCCATGGCAGCCATCTTGCTTGAAGACCCTGCGCAGAATCTTGCGCGGTGACATGATGACATCATCGAGCTGGCCGGCATGGTGACGTCATACTTCATCCGCGCGCTAGATTTTGAGCAGTATCTTCAGACAAGATGACCGCAATGTCCTCTTCACACACAAATGGATGAGGTGAGTACTGTATGTATTTTTTTGTTTTTACCACAAAGCACAATGAAATTTTGCTTCACGGCAAATCTATTTTTTCCTGAAATTTGGATCAAAGTCAATTCATTTGACTTTAATTTGCTCAACACTAGTCATGGCTCTAGGTAAACATGCCTCATGCTTGTCAAGCCAAGGGCAGAGTAGACAGGGGCTCTCTCACCCAAGTGCCCCCATGCACCCATTGACCAGGCCCAATACAGCCTCCATAACTGATGGTTTTGAGGCACATTAGGAGAAAGTCTATGATGTAATTGAAATAGTTGTTAAAGGAGTTGTACAGGATAAGAAAAACATGGTCTAGGAACAGTCTCACGTGTTCATAAGGTGTCCCGGTTATTGCAGCTTAGCTCAATTGAAGTAAAAGAACTGCAAGATCACACACACTCTGTGAACAGGCATGCCACTGTGTTTGAAAGCAATTGTTTTTCTTTCTAATTATGTAATATCTAGGTATTTCCAGCCACTTTTGCTTGTATAGAACCAACAAATTTTGCAGCACTGTACAGAGATTGTCACAGTCACATTGGTCATTGTCCCCAATAGGTCTAATTCTCAGACACAAACATGCACCAATTTGATATGAAGCCAATCAACCTATGGGTATGTTTTTGGAGCACATTGGAAAAACAAAGAGGATATCCACAGAAATATGAGGAGAACATAAAAATGGACCCAATATACTACAATTGCACAGGAGAATCAGTGTGTTTTTGCAGCCATTGTGGGATAAACACATGGTGATAATGCATTTTCGGTAATTGTTGAAAATAAAATGGCAAAAGATGTTGGCACCATGTATGTGATTGGAATGGAGTCTCCTAAAAGGGCTGAAGATGTGTATTTTTGGATTGTCCATGTCCATGATAGAAAATAAGTCATCATTAAAGTTGTTGTCCAGCATCTCATCTCCAACGCCGTGACTACTATCCCAGCATACCGAAAGTGTGATGTTCCGGCTACATGCAATCAATGGCTTCAGCGGTGACATGCAGAAACTTACAGTCTGGCAGGCACAGGAGCAGTGGTGCTTCTACCGGTGTGCTCCAACAATGTGATTTTTGTGTTTTGTTTTTTTAATTTTTACAGAATATGTGCCCCCCTAGCAATTTTCTTGCAGTCTTGGACAACAGCTTTAAATACCACTCTAACCTGCTACTTTGATATCACTGCACTGGCCCTACCAGGGTTCATCCAGTATAGAAAGCCTATTTTCACATTCTCTACTAAGGAATTCTGAGTTAGTAGATGAGGGTCCCTAATTTATGACACTCATCTTATAGCCAGCACAGGAAATGCCTACAAAGAGTGTCTCACAAGGCCCTATAAGACTGCACAATTTTCAGGGCAATTATCGAGAACAAGCTTTTATAGGAACTGTTGTTCCCGATAATTGGCCCATATAATCAAGCAGCTGATAAACAAGCAAACGTTCTATTGTCGGCTGATGGGTATCTTTCATCAGGATGAAAGATTGCCGATTATTGGCAGCACCTCTTGCTGTGTAATCAGCGATGTGCTCAGGGGCGTAGCTAAAGGCTCGTGGGCCCTGGTGCAAGAGTTCAGCTTGGGCCCCCCTTCCCTCAGTTCTTTGTGTTTTTCTTATGTAGCAAAAGGGTCTATGGGCCCCCTAAGGCTCCTGGGCCCGGTAACAACTGCTACCTCTGCACCCCCTATAGCTACGCCCCTGGATGTGCTGCTAAAAATCAACAGAACTAAATGCAATCGTTCCTACCACATTTAGTTTGCATCGACCAGGTCAGTGCAAGTGAGCACCAATGGATTTTTTCAGGGGCGGTTTGGCCATAGACCTTACAGGGAAATTTCCCGGTGGGCCGATGCCCAGGGGGCCACCTGAGTCCTCCTCAGGACCAGCCAGTGGAAGTTTTTGGGGAAGTATTTTGTGCTGCTGGCAGTATTTTGTGATGTACTGTGGTATTTGGCTCTGTTGGGTGGTATAATGTGCCACAATATGGTATTTCTGGTCCTGCCTTCCATCAATTTGGACCCGACTACAAAATGGGGCCACTTTTAGTATTTTTTTCCAGGACCCCTTTAAGTTCCCAGTCCGCCCCTGGATGTGTTATCCAACATCAGGCAGTGTAATACAGCCCTTACTTTGGAGGACCAAGCACATATATGCATTCAGTTTCAATTGTAATTCTTAATCTTGCCTATGGTGGCGCTGCAGGGAAAATTAACACTTGCTGCCAGGTTCCTTAGCAAATTATGATACAGTATACAGTAGCTGATTGCTGGAGGTTCCAGCAATAAGACATGCTGTGATCATCTTATTGTCTTGGGAACCGTTCTATTAAAAAGGGATTGTCCAGAGTGGACAACGCCTGAAGATGGAATTTTACCAGATGTATTAAAGCGGTCATTGGAAATTTCATAAAGTGGCAACTTAGATGAATGCATCTTATGAAAATATCATGATTAAAATGTTAACACTGCTGTACAATCTCACAGTTACTAGGACTCTGGAAAGTTTACCCTGAGTCATTAATCTTGGGTTCACTTGGAGCTATCATAATATCAACCCAGATACTGGAGGCATCAGCCCGAGACATACTATGTTCCTTCATAATTGCTGCATTTCTCTGAGATTACTGTGAATTACAAGTCAGGCTTTCTGGCACCGACAAGTAGCATGCAAATACGACCTATGGTTGCCATTTCGTGCTCTATACACTAGAGCTTTTTCATACCCAGGCTGGAAGCTTGAAACCAAATGAGTCAGGGCTTATAAATACAACAAGCTTAGCTTGTAAGCTGTAGATACATATTTGCCACTTTTTAATTAGCCTGCCAAATATTCATTTCATTAATAAAGTAGAATGAGAAGTTCACATGTCCTATCCTTTCATATCTGTACCTGAAAATAATCAACCTTATGAATGGCCAATATATTATTACACCTCATATTTATGAGCATTGTAGCTTGGTCTGGATGGAAACCGTGAAAATCATGCATTTCATTGTAGATATTGTACTCATTACATCGGTTGTAAGGAGCTCCAGCTGTTAATTTGGCTTTTGATATGACGGCGTTTTTGTGAGATACATACCAAGACTGGTAGGAACAGTCTACTAGAGGTGTAACTCGTTGGCCCAAGTGCAAAAGGTACTTAGGCAGGGGCGGAGCTAAATGCTCATGGGCCCTGATGCAAGAGTTCAGCTTGGGCCCCCCTCTCCTTCCCTCAGAGCTTTGTGACCAGGGACAGGGGTGCACCTAGCCTTTCTGCTGCCTGAGGCAAAAATGGAAATGGCGAACCCCCCCACCACACCCCACCCCAAATTCTCAACCTAACCCCCTTCCTTCAAACCCTACTGTTAAAGGGGTTATCCAACATCTAAAACATGACCCCAATGCCCAGGCCCTTCAAATGGATTATACTTACCCCACTCCCCGTCACCCGCATAGCTCCTGATCCCCGCATGGCCGACACTGCATCTCACCGTCACGTGGATCAAAACATCCGGTGATGTTGGGAGGAAGGGGGAGGGAGAGCCTCCATAGCATCGCGGGCAAGCTCGTCCCCGTCAAGGCCTGTTATTGCAGCGGGTGCCGGAGAATGGAGTAAGTAAGTATTATCTATAGTAGGGGCATGGACATTGGCGGGGGAGTCGTTATAGGGGTTAACCCCTTTAAAATATAGGTGGAAAACATTACATACACCACTACAGAACATACACATATATACCTCTTACATCCAGTGATGTCTCCTCTGATGTAGATGTTCTCTTTCCTCATCTTCTGTATTCAGACCAGACCGCCATGATGACTTCTTTCAGCTGTGTCTTGTCTCTGCAGGGTTTGACAAACAGACATCTTAGTTTCCTACTTTTCTCCTCCTCCCATCTTCTCAACACCCCATTCTACCACCCCCAATACTATGCCCGCTGTGCTCCCCAATACTATACTGCTGAAACAGACCCCCTGAAAATACTAGTACCATGCAGATAGTGCCCCCTTCAATAATTATTGGCACAGAGAAAAAATAATTGCACCCATAACTATATAGATGACACCGTAAACACACCACACTATATAGATGACACCATAAACACACCGCACTATATAGATGACACCTTATAAACACACACAACGCACTATATAGATGACACCCTATATACTGACACAGTGCACTATATAGATGACACCCTATACACACACCGCACTATATAGATGACACCCTATATACACACACCACACTATATAGATGACACCCTATACACACCACACTATATAGATGATACCCTATATACTGACACACAGTGCACTATACAGAGGACACTCTATACACACACCGCACTATATAGATGACCCCTATACACACATCACACACATAGAGATGACCCCTATACACACACCGCACTATATAGATGACACCCTATAAACACACACCACACTATATAGATGACACCCTATACACACACGCTGCATTATATAGATGACACCCTATACACACACCACACTATATAGATGACACCCTATATACTGACACACAGTGCACTATACAAGGAACACTCTATACATACACCGCACTATATAGATGATTCCTATACACACATTACACACATAGAGATGACCCCTATACACCACACTATATAGATGACCCCTATAAACACATCACACACTGTATAGATGACCCCTATACACACATCACACATAGAGATGACCCCCCCTATACACACAATATAGATGACACCCTATAGACACATCACACACTGTACAGATGACCCCTATACACACATCACACACATGGAGATTACCCTATACACACCGCACTATATAGATGACACCCTATAGACACATGACACACTGTATAGATGACCCCTATACACACATCACACACATAGAGATGACCCCTATACACACCACACTATATAGATGATCCCTATACACACATCACACACTGTATAGATGACCCCTATAGACATATCACACACTGTATAGATGACCCCTATACACATATCACACACATAGAGATGACCCCTATACACACAGTATAGATGACACTCTGTAGACACATCACACACTGTACAGATGACCCCTATACACACATCACACACATAGAGATGACCCCTATACTTATACATACACACATAGATGACACTTACCCTCTCCATGCCGAGTTCAGTCCTCCTCCTGTGCCCTGTTTGTCTGAAGGACCTTGATCAGGTGCCTTTGACATCACCAAAGGTCATGATTGGTGGGGGTCACAGTGGTAGGACCTCAACAGTCTAATTGTTATCCCCTATCTTGTGGATAGTGGGTAACTTGACACAGCAGGAATATGCCTTTTATGATGTCAGGGGATCCTAGAGAGCTCATATTTTGTGTATCTTCCATGATGTCACAGTTTAGGGAGGTATTTAGGGAATTTGCAGGCTGTATTCTCAACCATGTCACCATTTCCTAGTGAGCTGATAGGATGTGTTCTAAGTGATGTCAATACAGGCCTGGACTGACAATCTACCCTATCGGAAAGATTCCAGATGGCCAGGCCGGCTGGACAACACAGTGGTCTGCTTGTCCTGGCCCCTTTAAATACTGTAAATAAATTCAATACTGTAATTGATTTTTTTTTATAACTTACAAAGCACATGATCCCCCTGGTCCACCTCTCCTCAAAGTTGACTTCTGTCCTGCCTGGTGATTGATTGAGTGAGTAAGTTAGTGAGAAACTCACTGAAGTAGTATAATGACTGCAGTTCCCAGAGCTTGAGCCAGTGGACTGAGCTGACATGGCTCATGGATTTTTAGGGGCTGAGATGACCAGTCCAGTCCAAGGTTGACATTATGGGCCGGGGCGAGATGATTTCAATAGCTCCAACTTATTGAGATGACCAGGGCTGATTACTTGTATATGGACTGTATGACCTCAGTAGAGGCTGATATGGCAAGGGATGCATGTTCTATGTAAAATGCCTTCAAAAGACAAGGGGACACTACAATTCAGTTTACAGAAGCGTCAAAGTTTCTTTACTGTAAGAACTGTGAATCTGTGGAATAGACTACCTCCAGACGTGGTCACAACAGGGACAATAGACAGGTTTAAAATGGGATTCGCGTCCCCACCTATCCCTTGGTTGAACTTGATGAAGTTATGTCTTTTTTCAACCGTATTAACTATGTAACGATGGTATAACTTCTGTAGAGACTGATTATCAGTCCTGGTCATATTGAGACTTGGACAGCTTCTACTGCACTGCTCATGTTGGAGAGGGGGCACTGCTGTTTATTAATTATTTACAATTGCAGTGTAGCCTTACTGCCTTCACTGTGCTGTACATGGCCTGGTCCCTTTACAAGGGCCAATTTTGTTTGTCAGTGAAGGAGACCTCTGTATTTATATGCAGCAATCTCCTCCACAGTATGGGGAGGAGCGATCGCTAATTCTATTGCTCTTCTCCATACAGACCAGTTTGCTGACTGAAGAGGCTGTGCGATCTGCTGCCAGCAAACGACGATTAAGGTGCCTACATAAACGACTGGTCATTGGGTAATTGGCGGCACCTTTACACCTAACCCTCATGAGCGATTAAATAATAAATTCTCTGCCCGTGTAAAGTGCCCTTTACTCTGAAAGAGTCTTGAACCCCTGATCCAACAAGGCCCTGACCATTGTGTCTGTGGTCCCTACAGCTCACACAAGTTTCTGACACTAAGTGCATGCGTCTTTTTTTTTTTACGTGCATATTGCTTGAGTGGGAAAATGTTAGCATAATATAGTACCTGCAAAGTGAAGGAGATTAGACAATTCTCATGCACACTTTCACTTTTTTTTCCTTAGCAATAAGAGAGTTCTGCAGCAAATCCACAACAAACTTCCCAAGTTACACAAATGGATTTGGTGCAGAAGCGCAGAGAGAACCGCTCGAAAATCTACACCCATGTGACCCACCCTTAGGGTAGGGTCACAAATAATGGATCCATTGTGGATTTTATCCAGCTTAAAATCCTCAATGGATCATCCAAAAATTTCCACTGCAAAAACAGCCTGAAGTGAGCTGGTTTCTGCAGTGGCATGTCTGCTAGGATCGAGGTAGGTCTCCTGTTTCTTTCAAACTTTGCATTTGCATTGTTTCTGTCTTCCATTTTAATTTTCCCCTTTTCTGTTGATTGTCCGGAGTACATATTTAAAGGGGTTTGTCATCTTCTGGGGGTCTTTTAGAAGACCATGACCTATTGTGGCCAGACCTATCGGGGGAAGCATATTTACCTGCTCCCCACCGCAGGGTCCCGGCTCAACATCTGGTTTGATGTTGCTGCAGCCAATGACTTTACGCAGTAGTAATCTGCTTTAGTTGCATCACATCAATTGGTCAGACGATGAACATCCTATTTAAGGGAATGGTGAGGAGCATAGCCAAATAAAACAAAATTAGCTGCAGCAAGTATGGCATGTCCCTATTTTTCCACAACATGGAGGGTGTCGATGTATGAGGGTTGCATGTCTGTGCTGCTTTTTAGTCCCAGTCCTGTCCTGTGTCAATGGTTTCTAGTGAGCTGATAAGATGTATTCTAAGTGATGTCAATGCTTTATAGTGACCTCATATGATGTGTTCTAAGTGATGTCAGTGCTTTATAGTGACCTCATATGATGTGTTCTAAGTGATGTCAATGCTTTATAGTAACCTCATATGATGTGTTCTAAGTGATGTCAATGCTTTATAGTAACCTCATATGATGTGTTCTAAGTGATGTCAGTGCTTTATAGTAACCTCATATGATGTGTTCTAAGTGATGTCAATGCTTTATAGTGACCTCATATGATGTGTTCTAAGTGATGTCAATGCTTTATAGTAACCTCATATGATGTGTTCTAAGTGATGTCAATGCTTTATAGTGACCTCATATGATGTGTTCTAAGTGATGTCAATGCTTTATAGTGACCTCATATTTTGTGTTCTAAGTGATGTCAATGCTTTATAGTGACCTCATATTTTGTGTTCTAAGTGATGTCAATGCTTTATAGTGACCTCATATTTTGTGTTCTAAGTGATGTCAGTGCTTTATAGTGACCTCATATGATGTGTTCTAAGTGATGTCAATGCTTTATAGTGACCTCATATTTTGTGTTCTAAGTGATGTCAGTGCTTTATAGTGACCTCATATGATGTGTTCTAAGTGATGTCAATGCTTTATAGTGACCTCATATGATGTGTTCTAAGTGATGTCAGTGCTTTATAGTGACCTCATATGATGTGTTCTAAGTGATGTCAATGCTTTATAGTGACCTCATATTTTGTGTTCTAAGTGATGTCAGTGCTTTATAGTGACCTCATATGATGTGTTCTAAGTGATGTCAATGCTTTATAGTGACCTCATATTTTGTGTTCTAAGTGATGTCAATGCTTTATAGTGACCTCATATGATGTGTTCTAAGTGATGTCAATGCTTTATAGTGACCTCATATTTTGTGTTCTAAGTGATGTCAATGCTTTATAGTGACCTCATATTTTGTGTTCTAAGTGATGTCAATGCTTTATAGTGACCTCATATGATGTGTTCTAAGTGATGTCAATGCTTTATAGTGACCTCATATTTTGTGTTCTAAGTGATGTCAATGCTTTATAGTAACCTCATATGATGTGTTCTAAGTGATGTCTGTGGTTTCTAGTGAACTCATGGGATGTATTCTAAGATGTCAGTGTTTTCTAAGAGCTCATAGGATGTATTATAAGTGATATCAGTGGTTTCTAGTAAGCTCATAGGATGCATTCTGAATGATTTCATTGCTTTATAGTGAGCTCATGATGTATTTTAAGTGACGTCAGTGGTTTCTAGAGAGTTCATAGAATATATTCTGAGTAATTTACGTGGTTTCTAGTGAGCTCATATGATGTATTTTAAGTGATGTTAGTGGTTTCTAGTGAGCTCATGGGATGTATTCTAAGTGTATTCTAAAGTCAGTTCATGCTAATTAGAATGTGTCGGAATTCTGATGATATTTTTCACCAAAAAACTGGCTTAATTATTACACATGTATGACAGTTACTACAGTTATGTTTTGGACACCGTTTTACTCACAGGACAAGGGGGTGTGGCTTAGGGAAAATTGGTGTTGCTTAGTGGGACAGGGACATGGCTTAAAACTTGACAAAATGTACCAAAATATTTGCACGAAGGGAATGTGTTACCAATTTTTTTTTTTCTGCCAGTCAAAACCAGATAGTGACACATATCTTGTTTTCTAATCTGTTTTTATTTTCTGATTGAAGATTATTACTCTGTACTCCTGAACTTGATAATGGATGCTGTCATTATCTAGAGATAATGCCTTACAGCAGCCACTATGGGCCATAGACACAAAGGACGGGCGCTGACTATTTGACTTGAGAGTTTTTAGGCATGATCAATGTATGACCTGTGCAGAGACTTGGAGGGAGTAGATAAGTTTGACAATCACATAATGTGAATGGTGGATTATTTGTTATCTAAATGTAATGGTAAGTAGATAACTGCAGTAAAGTGATCTGTACAGACTTAAGGCCTCTTTCACACTAGCGGAAGCATGGATCCGGCAGGTGAAGGGTGCCGCTGGATCCGTGCTGCCGCAGGGACATGTGTGGGGCCGGAACTGCGCTCCAGCCCCACACATGTCACACAGTACATACACACAGACACACACACACAGACATATACACATACAAATACACATACATAATTACATGCCCCCGGCAGGTCTCCACAGCGCAGGAGGAGCAGGATGGTGCGCACATAGGACAATTCCCCACAGCGCCCTCTGCTGGGCGCCGGGTGGAATCGTCCTATGTTTATGTATGTGTGCAGGTGACGGATCCGTCATGAACTCCATTGAAAGTCAATGCATGCTGCGGTTTGCTCTCTGGTCTGAAGACGGAACGGAATGCTTTTAGGAGCATTCTGTTGTCTTCAGTTCAGTTTTGTCCCCATTGACAATGGGGACAGAACTGAAGCGTTTTATTCCTGTATTGAGCCCCTATGACGGAACTCAAAACCGGAATTATAAAACGCAAGTGTGAAAGTAGCCTAAGAAGAGGCACCTATTATTTGGCTTAGTGGTCAGTGTGAAAACTTCAGGATTTTATGTTTGTTTTTTTTATATACAACTATTGACATGGAAGATTAAAAACAAAAACCTCCACAATTTTTAAAAAATATATTAAGCATAAAAACATGACATTCTAAAGATTAACAAAGATTAACAATACTATCTAAAATTAGGATTAGTAAATTTGCCACATAGAATATATTTTTAGTAATGTGACTTGATTTTATTATGCTCATAAAATGTATTGTGGGTTCATTCACAGTGAAGTCACAGGTTCCTAGTGTAGTAGGATGTATTCTGTGTGCTATGGCTGGTTCTTAGTGATTTTGTAGAATGTTTTCTCAATGATGACCTTGATTTCTAGTGATGTCTCTGGTTTCTATTGAGCTCATTGAATGTATTCTCAGTGATTTCATTGGTTTCTGGTAATGCCGCTAATTCTTAGTGAGCTCCATTGAATGTATTATCAGTGATATTATTGGTTTCTAGTGATGTCACAGATTCTTAGTGAGTTTATAGAATGTATTATCAGTGATATTATTGGTTTCTAGTGATGTCACAGATTCTTAGTGAGTTTATAGAATGTATTCTCAGTGATATTATTGGTTTCTAGTGATGTCACTGATTCTTAGTGAGTTCATAGAATGTATTCTCAGTGATATTATTGGTTTCTAGTGATGTCACTTATCCTTAGTGAGCTCATAGAATGTATTCTCAGTGATATTATTGGTTTTTAGTGATGTCACTGATTCTTAGTGAGCTCATAGAATGTATTGTTAGTGATATTATTGGTTTCTAGTGATGTCACTTATCCTTAGTGAGCTCATAGAATGTATTCTCAGTGATATTATTGGTTTCTAGTGATGTCACTGATTCTTAGTGAGCTCATAGAATGTATTCTTAGTGATCTTGGTTTCTAGTGATGTCACATCCTTAGTGAGCTCATAGAATGTATTCTTAGTTATATTATTGGTTTCTAGTGATGTCACTTATCCTTAGTGAGCTCATAGAATGTATTCTCAGTGATATTATTGGTTTTTAGTGATGTCACTGATTCTTAGTGAGCTCATAGAATGTATTCTTAGTGATCTTGGTTTCTAGTGATGTCACTTATCCTTAGTGAGCTCATATAATGTATTTTCAGTGATATTATTGGTTTTTAGTGATGTCACTGATTCTTAGTGAGCTCATAGAATGTATTCTTAGTGATCTTGGTTTCTAGTGATGTCACATCCTTAGTGAGCTCATAGAATGTAATCTTAGTTATATTATTGGTTTCTAGTGATGTCACTTATCCTTAGTGAGCTCATAGAATGTATTCTTAGTTATATTATTGGTTTCTAGTGATCACTGTTATTTTGTCTGCTCATCTTTAGTATGAGTATAGTATAGACCTATATGATGTATTCACTGTGATGTCACTGGATTGCTGTTTGCCTTTTCTTTGTATTTTTACAGTGAGGACCATATCATAAGTTTATGTAATGCATAATATACAGCACTGGCATTCTGAAGCCATATCCTGGAGCAGTGACACACTGTAATCAAAATGAAATTAGACACAGGATCCAGGCATTCCAGTCTAAAATAGATTTCCTGTATTTCCCTGGAATTGTCATTGTTTGTGAAAATCATATACTGTAGTACACACTGGTGCTATAAAAGGTATACATGATGTATATGAAACATGAAATCAGAAAAAGTACTAAAAGCAAGACACAACATTCACAACACGCAATTTATATATGTTTTAGGTTATAACTTAGTGGTTGTCCCTTTTGTTCCTGGCTGCCTGTTATCTATAAATGGCAGGACATGAGGCAAGACATGAAGTGGTTAATGGCAGTTCGTGGCTCCACAACATTGAAGCTGCTGTATATGTGTTTGTTATAGAGCTAAAAATTTTGGTGTACTCCGCAGCTAAGAGTCATTCTGTGGTGTCGTGATCCATGACATGGAGCATTATCCCAGTGAAGTATCCTTTGAACTCTGGATAAACTATATTTAAGGTAATAAGGCATATTTAGCATGTGTATTGGTGAACTGCCTAGATAGAAATGGAATTCAACAAAGACTCCTTAAGTCAGGCTACCTTGGCAATGCATAATACAACCCCAACTCCAAAAGATGTAACGCTGTGTTAAATGCAAATACACCTTTTACCATTACATTTAAAAAGTGTATTCATTTATAACTGGATGGCAGTAACTCAAAAAAAGTTGGGTCAGGGGCAACAAAAGGAAAAGTCAGTAGTACTAATAAAAAAAAAACTGTTGGAAGAGCAATATCAAATGCCCGGGTAGAATGTTAGTGAGGGAGAGTCTCTCAGAAGCAAAGATGGGCAGAGGTTCACCAATTTATAAGGTACTGCTTCTAAAAATTTTGGTACAGATCCAGAAGAATGTTCTTCAACATAAAATTGTGAAGACTTTGAATATCCCACCATCTGCAGTACTTAAAGGGGTTGTCCGAGTTATTTTTTTGTTCTTTATATGTTTCTAACTTGTCAGGTATAACAACTTTCCCATATACTTTGTGTTTCTAAAGTTGCTGGTTTCTCAGAGTTGACTCAGGGTCACATGACCTGTGATGTCACCTTATCTCTCTGCTCTGTGATGTTTGGTTCACAAGCCTCAGAGTTCAGATAACAGTCTGTACACGAGACGTCACTGGCCACGCCCCCTTTCTTTGCCGGGCTCCTGCTATCTGCTTTCTTCCTGGTTTCCTTCAGATAAAACATTAACCCCTTCAGCCAGAACACACTGAGGGCTCAAGGCTTTATAACAAACAGTAGCTGCAGCAGTGAGAGAAGACAAATGCTGGGCACAAGAGCTGTAGAGGAATTGTATTGTACAAGAACAGGTAGGGAGAATTTCCTGTGTGTATTAGCAGTGTCATTGTACAGCTGGGACTTGTAGTCCTGCACATACAACATGCTGCTGAGTATTCCAGCAGGCAGACATGTACTTACAGCACTTATATTCATTCCCTTTGCAGAGAGGGGGGAGAAGGGGGAGGGGCTGAGATTGTTGTTATTGCATGTAAACAAAGACCAGAAGAGAACCAGGGAAATTAGGAAATATGGTTTTTTTTTGCCTAAAACTTGCTTAACTTAGTTATATATTGCTGCCCATCAGATTTACAGTGCTATATATTTTTTGTCATAACTCGGACAACCCCTTTAATATCCTCAAAAGGGTCAGAGAATCTGGAGAAATCCATGTGCGCAAGGGACTGGGCTGATGGTCAATATTGGACGCTCATGACCATCCAGCTTGTTATCGGTGCACAGTTCAGAATCCTGGAATGGAGGGGCAGCTTGCACATCAGGAAAGGCACTATCAATTCTGAACAGTGTATAGAGGTTTTAGAGCAACATATGCCCCCATCCACATAACGTGTCTTTGAGGGAAGGCCTTGCGTATTTCAGCAAGACAATGCTAAACCACATATTACATCCTTCACTACAACATGGCTTTGCAGAAGAAGAGTCCAAGTGTTGAACTGGCCTGCCTGCAGTCCAAATCTTTCACCAATAGAAAACATTTGGCGCATCATGAAACAAAAAATCTGGCAACGAAGACCCGGGACTGTTGTGCTGCTAGAATCTTAGATCAGACAAGAATGGGACAGCATTCCTCTTCCAAAAGTTTAAAGATGTTTACAGACTGTTGTTAAAAAACAGGGGATGCTACACAATGGTAGATATGGCCCTGTCCCAATTTTGTGAGATGCATTGCTGCCATCAGGTTCTAAATGTGTGTTTTTTGCCTTGAAATGGTAAAATGTCTCACTTTCAACATCTGATATGATCTTTTGTGCATAAAATATGGGTCTATGAGATTTGCAAATCATTGTATTCTATTTACATGTATTTACATTTTACGCAGTGTCCCAACTATTTTGAAAATGGGGTAATTTATATGTAATTAAGAAAATTGACCCACATAAGGCTAGTTTCACATCTGTGGTAGAGCTCTCCAGCAGGCGGTTCTCCGGGTCCAGCATTACCGGACTCCATTGACAATAAAGGGGTCCGGTGACGATCTGGCTTCTACCCGGCAAATATGCCAAAAACTGACTGGACAAAAAGAAATGCTGATTCCTGACATTATCTGCCAGAACAGCCAGCTGTGGATGTGAAAGTAGCCTAAGTCCTCCTAGCCCAGGTTTATAACACTAAAGCATGTTTTTCTTGATTATTCAACAGCAGGGGCATAACTATATGCATAGCAGCTATAGCACGTGCCGTGGACCGCTAGGCATTTCTTCTGTGGCAGCCACTATAGTATTGTGTGATGTACAACAATGCTCATGGATGGCCCTAGTACATGTTGTTTAGTGGCAATCTGCTCCAGTTAATAAAGGGACAATTCCCTACTTGGAACATTCAGAATAGGGCATGTGGACAGAGTCTATCCTAATGGGTTAATCCCAATAGCAGTTACAATTTGAGATTACACATTGCTGTGTTTTAATACCAATAAAAATTTGAAATTCATAATTTGTATAAAAAAATCTAAAAATGGGTGACAGGATAAAAACCAAACAATAAATCTTTTCTATTTTAACTAAAACCTATTATTTGCATGCGGCATCCTCCCAATGAAAATCTGCCAAGTTTTGAACCTGTTGTAACAACTTCTTAAATATTTCAAGATGCAAAACAATCATCACAGTGGAAAAATATCAGAAACTTTATCTGGAACTGCCAAGATTTGTGTTGTAATCAAATAAAGGTCACTAGCAAAAGAATAAATCACATTGATAGTCATTATCTCTACTTGATAATTATAGTATCTGCTGTATAAGAAACTATAAAGCTTTTATTATTAAAGTTCATGTATGAGACATGACATCTGGGGACACGCATGTCTAGTCAACCAGTGATCTCCTATTTTAGCTTAGCTCCTAAACCTAAGGATTATGAATGCTCTCTAAAACACCTTCTTGATTTACCAATGTACAGACACAGCTACATGCATTCACCCCAAGGGGGGAGCTTACTGGACCGAACTGGTGAATAGAGATGAGCGAATTATCCAAAATTCGCTTCGCCGAATATTCGTTGAACTTTTCAAAAGATTCGTACCTCATATGAATCTATTTGGCGAAGCTGTGTACAAACCATACGTTATTATGTGGTGTTTTGTGAACATTCGCGCACTAATAACGAACGTACAGTTGTTAAAGGTATGCAACTTATGTGACCACGTACATATGAGCGTACAAATAACGAACGTACAGTTGTTAAAGGTATGCAACTTATGTGAACACGTACGCATGAGCGTAAAAATTGCGTACGAAAATGACGGGCTTTGCTGGAGCGGAATGGTGGAGCAGGAAGAAAGATCTGAGTCTGACCCCTGGCTACATGATACTGTATCAGCAGATGACAGCAGATCATCCGGCTGTGACTGAGATGAGTGTGCCAACCACTCCACTACCTCATCCACTTTCTCCTCCACTACAATTTTGCACCTTGGTGGGTTAGCCTGGTGGAACAGTGGCCAACTATTGCGAATTCTACAAGTAGAAGCTCTGGCTACAGGTCCTTTGGCACTGCAGCCCTGTGCCACCCTCTCCTTTTTTTTGGAGCTCGAGGTCTGGTTGGAACCCTTTTGCCTTTCCATGCCAGACATTTTTCACTTGACTGTGGCCCTACAGCTGGTCTTTGTCTCTCTCCCTGTCTCTCTCCCTGCCTGATTAATTACTGGCCCTGCACTTGCCCTGCAGTATCCCTGATATGTGTAATATGGATTCCCAGAACAATTACACCCCAATTTTAACAAAAACAGTTATCTGTCTCTGAGAACTTCACAGACAGTGCTTCTGCTCATCTCAGCAGTCGCAGCCCAACTGATGTCATAGGCTTACCGAGCCTGAGCCAATCAGGGAAAGCCCTTCCCACTAGGTCAGGTGATCGCTTTCTTCCCGGGCTTTATGCCGCACGAATAACAAACAGTAAAAGTTCGCTAATTAACTGAATTTGTACGCATCAGCGTATAAAGTAACTTATACATAATATTAGCGTACAATTTATCAGACAAGTACGTAGCGAATGCTTAGAAAGCTTTAAGAACATTTTCGAATCTAACTAAGCGAATCTCAAATCGCAACGGAACATTTCCAAAATTCGTATTGAATCTTTGAAGCGGCAAATAGATTCGCTCATCTCTACTGGTGAAGCAGTTTGGCTGTTTGGGAAACTTTCTGTACATGTATGGCTTTGTGATGGCATGGGCTCAGAAGCTGACCCTGCGCCCTCTGCAGTGGGTGTCAGTTGTTACATATAGGTGATACCCTGCTGCAAAGGCCAGGTAAGAGATGACTCCTTTCCCAGCTATGTAACCCTTGTGGCACCCACATCGGCCCCTTGGAGCACAATCATGGGATGCTGAGGGGTGGTCATGGATGCCATGTTTGTAGACCTATTAGGTCCTGCCAGAAGCAGAGCTTAATAGGGTGGCTTTCAACAATATACAGTGTACAGTATTTATCAATAATCACAAGTCCGCCCAAAAAAAATACAAAAAACATTTTTGTTTTCAAGACTATACATAATTGGTATTGTCGCATTTGTACAGATTGGACTGTAAATTTAGCTAATTATTTATCCCACACCATGTAAAAAAAAAGCTGAAAATGCCAGAAGGCGGCTTTCTTGGTGCCCTGCCTTTAAAAGAATGGAAAAAAAAGTGATCAAAGTCATATAAACCCTCAGCAATGAAAGCAGCAGCTCGTCCTGCAAAAATGAAACCCTTCAAACAGGTCCATCGATGCAAAAATTAAAATTATACAGCTCTCGGTACATATATATATATATACACACACACTGTTTTTATCGTGCAAAAGTAGCAAAACAAAACATGAGGAACATCTAAACTTGTGTGTGATATCATATCTCCAGCCTTCAAAAAGTCATAATTGTACTGGTCAGTACAAGGTAACATTATTGATGGAATGGCACAATGTTTAATTAACCACTTCCCGTCCGCCCGTTGACTATAAACGTCCGGGAAGTGGTTATCTATCTCTGAATGGACGTTTCTGAACGTCCATTCAGAGATAGCAGCTGCACACTAATCGTGCAGCTGCACAGTGGGGTACCTGCTGTCAGTGACAGCAGGGTACCCCAAAGAGAAGGCAGGGACCGTTCCCAGGGGTCCCTGCCTTGTAGATCGCTGTATACACAGCGCTCAACGAGCGCTGTGTATACAGATCAGGAAGCGCTATTGCGCTTCCTGTTCCGGCCCGGTTCCAGCATAGTATTATGCTGTACAGCCTCTCTGGGGATGTATTTCCCCTGTAACTGGGGCTACTATGTCAGCCTCAGTTACAGGAGAAATCAAGTGTAAAAATAAATAAATAAAAAAATAAGTGAAGTTAATTGTCCCCCTGAGGTCTTGTATGACCTTATGGGGGACACAAAGAGTAAAAAAAAAAATAAAAAAAAATAGAGTATTATAAAAAAAAATCACATATATATATAAAAAAAATTATTTCCCCCCAAATATTTCATTAAAAAAAGTTACAAATAAAAATAAATAAGATAGACATATTTGGTATCACCACGTGCGAAACGACCGGCTCTATAAAAATATCACATGATCTACCCCATCAAGTGAACTGCGTAAAAAAAATCTAATAAAAATTATGCCAAAACAGCTTTTTTTGTCGCATCACCTACCAAAAAACATAATATCAAACAATCAAAAAGTCGTATGCATCCCAAAATGGTAGCAATAAAAACGTCACCTCATCCCGCAAAAAATGAGCCCCCACACAAGATTATAGGCCGAAAAATGAAAAAAAAATGGCTCTTAAAAAATTGCAACACAAAAACATGATTTTTCTTCTAAAAATGCTCTTATTGTGTAAAACGTAAAAAAATAAATATTTTTTATTTATTTTTTTAAAGTCCGTAACAACTGTCTCTACAAAAATATCACATGATCTACCCGATCAAGTGAACGGTGTAAAAAAAAAAATATAGAAAAATGCCCCTAAACTGCTTTTTTTTTTTTAGTTAACCTCCCAAAAATTTGATTAAAAAGTGATCAGAAAGCCGGATGTACCCCAAAATGGTGCCAATAAAAAGCACAGCTTGTCCCGCAAAAAATAAGACCTCACGCAGCTCAGTCCACAAAAAAATTAAAAAGTTATCTCTCTTACAAACCATGACAAAAAATTCCATGTTAGAAAATGCAGATGCTGCTCCTCCCCTTCTGAGCCCTGGCGTATCCCCAAATAACAGTTTACGACCACATGTGGGGTGTTTCTGCAAACTGCAGAATCGGGGTAATAAATATTGAGTTTTGTTTTGTTGTTAACCCTTGATGTGTTACAGGAAAAAAATGATTAAAATGGAAAATCTGCAAAAAAAGTGAAATTTTGAAATTTCACATCTATTTTGTTTTAATTCCTGTGGAATACTTAAAGGGTTAATAACATTTCTAAAACCAGTTTTGAATAGATTGAGGGGTGTAGTTTCTAAAATGGGGTCATTTATGGGTGGTTTCTATTATGTAAGCCCACAAAGTGACTTCAGAACTGAACTGGTCCTTAAAAAAGTTGATTTTGCAAATTTGCAACAATTGCGTCTAAAATTCTAAACCTTCCACTATCCTAAAAAAATAAAATGACACTACCAAAATGATGCCAACATTAAGTAGCCATATGGGGAATGTAAATTAAAAAGGATTTTATGGGACATCACTATCTGTCTTAAAAGCAGAGAGATTGAAATTTAGAAAACAGTGAATTTTTTCAAATTTTCGTTAACTTTTGGATTTTTTTATAAATAAAATTAAAACTTATCGACTCAAATTTACCATTAACTTGAAGTACAATGTGTCATGAGAAAACAATCTCAGAATCGCTTGGATAAGTAAAAGCGTTCCAAAGTTATTACCACATGAAGTGACATAAAGGCCTGGTCAGGAAGGGGGGAAATGGCCCAGAGCTGAAGTGGTTAAGATATGTAGGTCATTAATATCAGATCGTTGGGAGGCCAACACCCGGCAACCCCACCAATAAGCTGTTCTCAGCAGCCTTTGGTGCCAGAAATACCACAGTGGATGGAGCTGGAAGCATATCTCCATCCACTGTGTAGTGACCATGCTGGGTTACTGCAGCTCAGCCTTCATTCATTTAAATGGGAGCTCTGCTGCAGTAAACCACCATGGCCCCTACATAGGGGATGGAGCTGTGCTTCCAGCTCCATCCATTGTGTTATTTCCAATGTTGGTATCTTCTGCGAACAGCTGATAGGTGGAGGTAGTTGTGTCAGACCCCTAACAATCAGATATTTTTTCACCTTTCCTAAGGACTGGTCATCAATATCTAGAACCCTGACAACCCCCTTAAAGGGGTTCTCCGGGAATTAAGAAAATTAAAATACTTAAATATTACTTCATTATAAGTATATTCCCAAATACCTTACAATAGTTATAATTGCTCGTTTTGTCTGGGGAGCAATTATTAGGAGAAATAAAATGGCCGCCATCCTATTAGTACACACAGAACCTGTCCTAATCACACAGGAGGACAAGTTACTTCACAGCACTGAGGTAAAGAGCTCATCCTACTCTCTGCTTATCAGGGATTATGATCCTGAATACAAATGATAAGATCTTCAGCTGAATCTCTGTAGGAATGGAGTTCATGAGCAGGTGTGGCTAATAAGCAGCAGCTCTTGTATCCAGTCTCCATTACAACAGCCCCACATTACCACAATCTGTTCTGTCTGTCCTCTCTGAACTTCATGTCTCCTCATGAGCTCCATTCCTACAGAGATTCAGCTAAATGTTATATTAAACTGTATTCAGGATCATAATCCCTGACAAGCAGAGCAGAGAGGAGGATGAGGCAGCTCTTTATCTCAGTGCTGTGAAGTAACTTGTCTTCCTGTGTGATTAGGACAGGTTTTGTGTGTACTAATAGGACTGTGGCCATTTTGTTTCTCCTAATAATTGCTCTCCAGACAAAATGAGCCATTATAACTAATAAAAGGTATTTGGGAATATATTTATAATAATGAAATGTTTAGATATTTTCATTTTCTTAATTCCCGGAGAACCCCTTTAAGGAGTTTTAAAATCTGTTTCCTGTAAGCTCCCTCTAGTGGTTGATTAAGAAAACTTGGGTTTTATCATTTAAAGGGTCACAAATTTTTTACAAAACTTTTGATTTGTCAGAGACATAACAAAAGCTTAGATTAGGTCTGATTGCAAAGATCCCCACCGATCTCTAGAACAAAAGGAGGGAAGCAATTGTATACCTCGCTCTCTTTCCTTGCTGCTGAGGATGGGATTGAGCCAGGCCCATGGACTTCTATGAAGCCCATCTCATGCAGCACTATGTGCTCGCTTCTTTCCCCTCATTCCTGGTATTGGTGGGGGGGTCTCGGCACTGACTGCCACCGATTTAAACTTTTGGTATGCCTCTAGGACATATCAATACAATGATATATGGATATATAGTTGCACAACATGTAATAAGCAATAGGAGTAAAAGTAAATCTGGATATATGTGGCGCTATGCCGACTAAAGATAAAAAAGGAAGTCCTTAGTTACACATATTTGCAAATGCGTGATTATGCCCACTCACCAAACTTCACGGTAACTTCCTGTGGAGTGGGTCCCTACACTCATCTATGCCTCTGTTCAGACTAAATCCAAGTCTCCATTATTCAGGGCGTGTGGAACCAGCTAAATAGGAATCCTATCAGGAAGTCCTGGGTGAATGGGCGTCGCTAGGTCCAAAAGGGTTTGCGGGGCCCATTATATATAACAATAGAAAATTCGGACCAGCGATAAATATATATATATTTTCATAAGTGCATATCCATAAAGCAAAATTATAGAAATACAAAGATATATGGATATATAGTTGCACAACATGTAATAAGCAATAGGAGTAAAAGTAAATCTGGATATATGTGGCGCTATGCCGACTAAAGATAAAAAAGGAAGTCCTTAGTTACACATATTTGCAAATGCGTGATTATGCCCACTCACCAAACTTCACGGTAACTTCCTGTGGAGTGGGTCCCTACACTCATCTATGCCTCTGTTCAGACTAAATCCAAGTCTCCATTATTCAGGGCGTGTGGAACCAGCTAAATAGGAATCCTATCAGGAAGTCCTGGTGAATGGGCGTCGCTAGGTCCAAAAGGGTTTGCGGGGCCCATTATATATAACAATAGAAAATTCGGACCAGCGATAAATATATATATATTTTCATAAGTGCATATCCATAAAGCAAAATTATAGAAATACAAAGATATATGGATATATAGTTGCACAACATGTAATAAGCAATAGGAGTAAAAGTAAATCTGGATATATGTGGCGCTATGCCGACTAAAGATAAAAAAGGAAGTCCTTAGTTACACATATTTGCAAATGCGTGATTATGCCCACTCACCAAACTTCACGGTAACTTCCTGTGGAGTGGGTCCCTACACTCATCTATGCCTCTGTTCAGACTAAATCCAAGTCTCCATTATTCAGGGCGTGTGGAACCAGCTAAATAGGAATCCTATCAGGAAGTCCTGGGTGAATGGGCGTCGCTAGGTCCAAAAGGGTTTGCGGGGCCCATTATATATAACAATAGAAAATTCGGACCAGCGATAAATATATATATATTTTCATAAGTGCATATCCATAAAGCAAAATTATAGAAATACAAAGATATATGGATATATAGTTGCACAACATGTAATAAGCAATAGGAGTAAAAGTAAATCTGGATATATGTGGCGCTATGCCGACTAAAGATAAAAAAGGAAGTCCTTAGTTACACATATTTGCAAATGCGTGATTATGCCCACTCACCAAACTTCACGGTAACTTCCTGTGGAGTGGGTCCCTACACTCATCTATGCCTCTGTTCAGACTAAATCCAAGTCTCCATTATTCAGGGCGTGTGGAACCAGCTAAATAGGAATCCTATCAGGAAGTCCTTGTATTTCTATAATTTTGCTTTATGGATATGCACTTATGAAAATATATATATATTTATCGCTGGTCCGAATTTTCTATTGTTATATATAATGGGCCCCGCAAACCCTTTTGGACCTAGCGACGCCCATTCACCCAGGACTTCCTGATAGGATTCCTATTTAGCTGGTTCCACACGCCCTGAATAATGGAGACTTGGATTTAGTCTGAACAGAGGCATAGATGAGTGTAGGGACCCACTCCACAGGAAGTTACCGTGAAGTTTGGTGAGTGGGCATAATCACGCATTTGCAAATATGTGTAACTAAGGACTTCCTTTTTTATCTTTAGTCGGCATAGCGCCACATATATCCAGATTTACTTTTACTCCTATTGCTTATTACATGTTGTGCAACTATATATCCATATATCTTTGTATTTCTATAATTTTGCTTTATGGATATGCACTTATGAAAATATATATATATTTATCGCTGGTCCGAATTTTCTATTGTTATATATAATGGGCCCCGCAAACCCTTTTGGACCTAGCGACGCCCATTCACCCAGGACTTCCTGATAGGATTCCTATTTAGCTGGTTCCACACGCCCTGAATAATGGAGACTTGGATTTAGTCTGAACAGAGGCATAGATGAGTGTAGGGACCCACTCCACAGGAAGTTACCGTGAAGTTTGGTGAGTGGGCATAATCACGCATTTGCAAATATGTGTAACTAAGGACTTCCTTTTTTATCTTTAGTCGGCATAGCGCCACATATATCCAGATTTACTTTTACTCCTATTGCTTATTACATGTTGTGCAACTATATATCCATATATCTTTGTATTTCTATAATTTTGCTTTATGGATATGCACTTATGAAAATATATATATATTTATCGCTAGTCCGAATTTTCTATTGTTATATATAATGGGCCCCGCAAACCCTTTTGGACCTAGCGACGCCCATTCACCCAGGACTTCCTGATAGGATTCCTATTTAGCTGGTTCCACACGCCCTGAATAATGGAGACTTGGATTTAGTCTGAACAGAGGCATAGATGAGTGTAGGGACCCACTCCACAGGAAGTTACCGTGAAGTTTGGTGAGTGGGCATAATCACGCATTTGCAAATATGTGTAACTAAGGACTTCCTTTTTTATCTTTAGTCGGCATAGCGCCACATATATCCAGATTTACTTTTACTCCTATTGCTTATTACATGTTGTGCAACTATATATCCATATATCTTTGTATTTCTATAATTTTGCTTTATGGATATGCACTTATGAAAATATATATATATTTATCGCTGGTCCGAATTTTCTATTGTTATATATATCTAGGACATATCAAACATTTTGTGAAAAGTTAGTGACCCTTTAACTCTTTTGGCTATACAGGAGATTTCGAGCTCTATATAATAAAAAGAGAGCCCTGACCACTATAATGCTACTTTGAGAAATTAATCGACACAGACTGTTGAATCTAGAGATTGCGGTACGTGGTGTTCTATGGTAGCCATATTCTATTCTATTACATCATGGCTTTGTATTTTTTACCTTGACTTGATCGTCTGTTTACTCTACCTTGGTGACAATGTAGTTTCTGATAACTGGTCATTTCCTTATCGCCAAAAATCAAGATGGTACCAAGTGACAGATTTGTCACAGACCTTTCTCACAGAAGGCACTGATTCTACTTTTGGATATCCCGCAGGTAAGGAGTCTTTAGGCAATGCTTCCTGATAAAAGGTATGCAAGATAGATCTCCCCCAGAAGGAAGAAAACCATCACCTCTAGTGCCACCTATAGTGCCACCCTGTAAGTGAATGGTGATGCTACAGAAACTACAGTTGTTTTTAGGGAAGGGCTACCTTGCAAACATTTCTCTGAAGCCTAGAACATACATACAGATTATTTTTTTATAGTATACTTTTCCTTTCATGACTTTAAGCTTTTTCATATATGTATTCCATCCGACTGTTTTAGACATCCTGATACTTAGTCATAATGGCATTTTTATTTTTTTTATTTTTAAACATTTTAATTTTTAAAATTTTGTTTTTAGTTCATTTGGAGCTTGAAAAGTGATCTTCTGATCGATGATAAAATACACTTCAATACTTTTTGTAGTAAGTCGTAGAATCAGTCTGCCTATTGATTGTCTGCCCTCCTAAAAATGTCCTTAATGCCAACACACTAGTGGTCTAGTCTGTGTTGTACTCATGTTAAAGGCGTTCAGCTCTGAACCCGGACATACCTTTAAATTCACCCAGACAGCCCGCCTGATGTTAGCATCGGAGCATCTCATGCTCCGATGCCCTCCTTTGCCCTGCGCTGGATCGCGCAGGGCAAGGGCTCTTCTGTTTACATAACACACTGCCGGGCGGAAACCTCCGCCCGGCAGTGTGTTCGGTGACGTCACCGGCTGTAATGAGCCGGCTTTAGCGCTGCCCTAGCCGTTTTTACTTTGTCACTGGAACCGGGCTAAATGCCTTTGCCCTGCGCTAATTAGGGCATCAGAGCATCCTAACATCAGGCGGGCTGCCTGGGTGAAATTAAGGGTATGGGTATGAACCCGGACAACCCCTTTAAGAATACCCACTTTCCACCAGTTTCTACCTTTGTCAAGGATTATCTTTGCTTCTGGTGGAACGTTACTATCAGCTATGATTGGACACAGATTAGATTGTATAGGGGTACACTTTTGAGAAGGGAATGGTAACATCCAGTTGTCAATTTATAAATACATTTCCAGATGAATAACAGAGGATTGACACAATGTGCAGTTCTAAGAAAAGGTTCTCCAGAATAGTTATTTCTTGAAGGATTGTGAGTATTTACTATAACAGACAAGTCAGGAAAGCTGAGATTTCTGACAGTGTGATCAGACTCCCTATCTATTAGCTCCTCCAAACAACATGTAGATGGGCATCTATATCTATTGCTTTACAAATTGTAGTAATTATACCTGTTATATCAGAATATACCAGTTGGTGGCAATAAAACTCATTAAGACATACAGCAGTTCTGAATCCAAGCTGAGAAGAAATAATTTGTTGTAGTATCTTAGGTCTTAGAAATTATCTGTACTTACAATGTATTCGGAACGTCTTCAGACCCTTTACATTTCTTCACATTTTATTTTGTTGCGCCTTGTGCTAAAATAAAAAAAGTTTTCCCCATCAAATGCAAATTTATTAAAAAAGAAAAACTCTAAAATTTCTCATGGACATACATATTTAGACGCCTTGCTATGACACTTGAAATTTAACTCTTTTCTCTTGATCATCTTTTAGATGTTTCTACGAAGTCCAGTTGTGGTAAATGCAGTTGAGTAGAGATAACTTGGAAAGACACAGCCCTGTATATATATGGTCTCACAGTTGACAATGCATATCAAAGCAAAAACCAAGCCATGAGGAGGAAAGAACTACCTATAGATCTCAGAGACAGGATTATGTGGAGACACAGATCTGGAGAAGGGTTCAAATAAATTCTGTTGCACTGAAAGTTTCCAAGTGCACAATGGCCTCCATAATTCTTAAATAGAAGAAGTTTGGAACAACCAGAGCCTAGAGCTGGTTGCCCCACCAAACTAAGTAATTGAACTAAAATTGCCTTGGTAAGAGAGGTGACCAAGAACCCAACGGTTACTTTAGCTGGGCTCCAAAGATCCTTTGGACAGATAATTATTTTTACAGAAGGTCAACCATCAATCTGGGCTTTATGGCAGATTGACCTGAAAGAAGCCTCTCCTCAGTAAAAGACACATGAAAGACTGTCTGGAATTTGCAAAAAGCTCCCAGAGGACTCTCAGACTGTGGCAATATTCTCTGGTTTGATGAAACCAAGATTACATTTTTTGTCCTCAATTCTAAGCCGTGGAAACCAGGCACTGCTCATCTCCTGCTCAATTCCATCCCTACAGTGAATCATGGTGGTGGCAGCATCATACTGTGGGGGTGTTTTTCAGTGGTTGGGACAGGGAGACTGGTCAGGCCTGTGGGAAAGCTGAATGGGGCAAAGTACAGAGATATTCTTAATAAAAACCTGATCGTGTGCTCCGGACCTTAGACTGGGCTGAAGGTTCACCTTCCAACAAGACAATGACTCTAAGCACACAGCCGAGATATGACAGGGGTGCTTTAAGGACAATGTGAATGTCTTTGAGTAGCCCAGCCAGAGCCCTGAGTTGAACCCAATCAAACCTCTGGAGAGACCTGGAAATGGCTGTCCCTTGATGGTCCCTAATCCAATCTGAACTTGAGAGGGTCTGCATAGAAGAATGGCAGGCAAATCCAGGTGTGCAAACCTTGTGGCATCGCACCCAAAAATACTGGAGGCACTAATTGCTGCCAAAGGTTCTTCAACTAAGTCCTGAGGAAAGGCTCTGAATACTTATGTCAATGCAAGATTTTAGTTTTTCATTTTCAATAAATTAGCTAAGAATTTGAACAATCTGTTTTCTGGGGTATTTAGTGCAGAATGGTGGGGGAAAACTTTTTTTTTATTTTAGGACAAAGCCACAACATAATAAAATGTGAAAAAAAGTAAAAGGGTCTGTAGACTTTCCATCCATCCATCATCTATCTGCCTCTTTGGGTATCTATCGCAACATCTATAGAGACTTCATTTATATGAAATCTGAGAAGAAAAAAAAATGCCTTCATGATATGCTGCCATGTGTAGGAACAATAAAGCAGCACATGTAGTATGGAAGTGTAGGAAGTCTGTGTCCTGCTCTATGGGCTTTGTGCACATGGCTCTTCTGTATGCATGTTGCTTTATGATATATGTCAGCCATCTGTGCGGATCCTCCATAGCACATTATACCCTTATGACACTTCCTCCATACTGTCCTATAGCATATGTGACCCATACCCAGCTGGAAGTTATGGATGGTGACCATTTTTGGCATGCTAGGTATTGTACAGCAGTTTTACCTCAGTCACAAATTGGAGACCTCTGTTGTATGTAACAGAGACTATAGAACAGTGATTTTCAACCAGTGTGCCTCCAGCTGTTGCAAAACTACAACTCCCATCATGCCCAGGCAGCCTACAGCTATCAGCCTACAGAAGGGCATGGTGGGAGTTGTAGTTTTGCAACAGCTGGAGGCACACTGGTTGAAAATCACTGCTATAGAAGACGTATAAAAGACGGAAAGTCAGACAGTCAATTTTTGCTTCGCTTTACTTCCTTCTGCATCATTGCATACTTCCCTTCTTTGTCCTCTTGTTATGTCTCTTCCCCTTTATTTTCTCATGGGTTTGGTGTTCTTATATATATCTAGAACCACCTATAGGTGGAAGTCTGGCAAATTAATTCCTAAACATGGCAAACCAGGAATACCCATTCTTGGAGTTGTTGCTCCTTGTTCTCATAATTACAGATTAAGGTTCTGTCACAGGACACCTCCCTTTTGGAGGATAACTGTTCCTTTTGAATGAGAACTGTTTAGTTAGTATACTCATAATAATAGAAAAGTAGTGGTGTTGCCCATAAAATTAAGTTTTATTTGCCAGGATATAAAATTATTTATTTAATTTTTATGGGCAAACTCACATCTTGTTGTTGATGAGATGATCTACATGATGGAGGATGATATGGATTCAGGCCGCAGACTTTACAGGGAACTGTGTGGACTTGCTGAGGACCATTCACGCAACAGATAACATATTACAGGCTGGTTTACAACCCATATGAAACAGCTCAAAAGAGTATCCCAGTTTTAACAAAAAGATCATCCATTGTCCCTCTATAATAAGTTTATGTATTCATTCCTTGTGGTTTTAAGGAGCCCTGATTCCAGTCCTTGAATGAGACCCTTCATCGTTGACTTCCAAAGAATAAACCTCTGCCCTGGTCATGCGATGGACACATGGGTGCATGGCTGTCACAAAACACAGCTTTGATAAACGTACTTTGACTGTACTTTGCCTTTTACCTCCATGCCCTGGAAGTAAACCATAAATGGTTCCTATTTGGTGAATGGGAGTCATTGTCTTAGTGTTGGCTGGCTGTTAACTGCACAGCTAAAGTTATGAGATGAATTTAGATAACGTCAACAAGAACTCCATATTCCTCCTTTGATCTACCCCTTGCCCATTCATAGTTTGGCTAGTTCCATTGGCTACTGTTAGGTTATTGGACCTGGCTTCTAATAACCAAAAAAAAAAAGTGCCATGATTTTGCAAAAGTTGCAACAGACCCGTTTTCTTCTTTTAATTCTAGTAATCGTTAATTTACCAATAAAGTGGTTATATTCTGCTATTAGTATTTGCCATAGAGGTTTTTAAAACTAAAGACTGAGAAAAGAGGACATTCAGAGCAAATAGTTACCGTATATATGGTTTGCTTTGAGGGTATTTTTACCGTATATATGGTTTGCTTTGAGGGTATTTTTATAGTGTTTATTCTTATATTGTATAACTTTTTGATTACAGTTTTTATATGTAATAATGTTCGAATAGTACTGTAGTGCTACAGGTAATGCAAGTCGGACATCACCATAAGTTGGACTGTTCAACATGTTGTATACTCTTGTGAGTGTGTGGAGTAAAGCGGTTGCAGTGATTCATCACCATTGGAGGCAGGTATAACCATTTTGTTTAATAAAGACAGTCTGGTGGTACAAAGCTGAGAAGAGGAATAATCACTTTGCTGTGCAAAGTGTTCTTGCAGGACATATTCATATTATAATGGAAGAAAGAGAAACATGACATTTTTCTGTCATTTCCTAGATTCAATACTTCTATCTGGAGCTGGGTGGGCCTGTAATTTGTTTTTTATTGTTTTAGAGAAGCTGGACTACTTCTGAGACCTTGGCTGCTCTCATAACTCTATATTGCATTCAGACATTGACAAAGTTATGTACTGTTTTTTCTTGAGATTCTGCTGTACATTTTTTGAATTCATGTTACATATTGTAAGTATTACAGTAAATGCCAGCATTTTAGCACTGTGTTTTCTGATGTTGGCCACTAGAGGGAGATCACTACATCATTGCATAAGTAATGCTGCACAAAGCAGCGTCTTTTCCCATATTCGAGCTAAAAAATGTGAACTGAATTAATTTTCCTTTCATTTTTGTTCAGAGACAGATAAGATTATGTCATCTTCCTGGAGCTGCTTCGTATGTATGGAAGGGCAGCCCTGCACAATACAGTGCATGTATGCAAGCATGTAACCTGAAATTGAATTGAAAAGCAGCAGAAATGTATGATGAGCCAAAAATACAATTAATCGCAAAGCCACATTTTTGATTAACTGTGAAACTGCCTGTGATTTCTATGGATTGTTTTAGGTTTTCTAGATTATTCTTTCGGGTGGGTTCACATTAGGAGGTAGTGCAGCTAGACTTTCTAAAACAGCAAAAGGCTCTCATTTTTATTTTTGTAATGCTGTTTTATAAGATTATATTCTTGATTTTATATGCTGTCTTGTATGTATTGCCTGATCCACGTATGTCCATGAGGACTGAGCCTAGGATGATTGTGTGTCCTATCAACTGTGCCATAAGTTCCGTTAAGAACACTGAGGCTCAGCAGAAACCCTGAAGGACCCCCCTCAAACTATTGTGTGATATGGCAGATTCACATTAACAGAACATTCCCAGCAAAACTGCATTATACCTAGTGCACGGCCTGAGGATGAGGTGCATGACTGGCGTGTTCTATGAATCTCAAGTTCCACACCTTTTAAATCCTGCACATTGTATCACTTTTGCTTGTAAGGTTCCTCCAAATAACATTTAGTTAACATAAAACATGAAATTCTCACCCCAAGATTGGGTGGCTACATATAGATGACAAACCAATACAATACACACAAAGATTATATATAGACTGAAAGCTCCATTCTGATATGATAAAATCTGAGATTCTTAGACAATATATTTTGATCAAAACACATCTGTGCCCACCTACCACTGCAAGGTGACTTCAGTGCAGACAGGAACCTACTGTATTTGATATCTGTCTCTATGCCATTCTTAAAATGTAGCCTTGCACATCTGTGCATTTACAGTGCCTTGCGAAAGTATTCGGCCCCCTGGAACTTTTCAACCTTTTGCCACATTTCAGGCTTCAAACAAAAAGATATAACATTTTAAATTTTTGGTGAAGAATCAAGAACAAGTGGGTCACAATTGTGAAGTGGAACAAAATTTATTGGATCATTTAAACTTTTTTTGTAATAATAAAACTGAAAAGTTGGGCGTGCAAAATTATTCGGCCCATTTACTTTCAGTTCAGAAAACTGACTCCAGAAGTTCATTGAGGATCTCTGAATGATCCAATGTTGTCCTAAATGACTGATGAAGATAAATAGAATCCACCTGTGTGTAATCAAGTCTCCGTATAAATGCACCTGCTCTGTGATAGTCTCAGGGTTCTGCATCATGAAGACCAAGGAACACACCAGGCATGTCCGTGATACTGTTGTGGAGAAGTTTAAAGCCGGATTTGGATCCCAAAAGATTTCCCAAGCTTTAAACATCCCAAGGAGCACTGTGCAAGCGATCATATTGAAATGGAAGGAGTATCAGACCACTGCAAGTCTACCCAGACCCGGCCGTCCCTCTAAACTTTCATCTCAAACAAGGAGAAGACTGATCAGAGATGCAGCCAAGAGGCCCATGATCACTCTGTATGAACTGCAGAGATCTACAGCTGAGGTGGGAGAGTCTGTCCATAGGACAACAATCAGTCCAACACTTCACAAATCTGGCCTTTATGGAAGAGTGGCAAGAAGAAAGCCATTTCTCAAAGATATCCATAAAAAGTCTTGTTTACAGTTTGCCACAAGCCACTTGGGAGACACACCAAACACGTGGAAGAAGGTGCTCTGGTCAGATGAAAACAAAATCGAACTTTTTGGAAACAATGCAAAACGATATGTTTGGCGTAAAAGCAACACAGCTCATCACCCTGAACACACCATCTCCACTGTCAAACATGGTGGTGGCAGCATCAAGGTTTGGGCCTGCTTTTTATCAGCAGGGACAGGGAAGATGGTTAAAATTGATGTGAAGATGGATGGAGCCAAATACAGGACCATTCTGGATGAAAACCTGTTGGAGTCTGCAAAAGACCTGAGACTAGGACAGAGATTTATCTTCCAACAAGACAATGATCCCAAACATAAAGTAAAATCTACAATGGAATGATTCAAAAATAAACGTATCCAGGTCTTAGAATGGCCAAGTCAAAGTCCAGACCTGAGTCCAATTGAGAATATGTGGAAAGAGCTGAAAACTGCTGTTCTCAAACGCTCTCCATCCAACCTCAAAGAGCTCGAGCTGTTTTGCAAGGAAGAATGGGCAAGAATTTCAGTCTCTCGATGTGCAAAACTGATAGAGACATACCCCAAGCGGCTTGCAGACGTAATCGCAGCAAAAGGTGGCGCAACAAAGTATTAATGCAAGGGGGCCGAATAATTTTGCACGCCCCACTTTTCAGTTTTATTATTACAAAAAAAAGTTTAAAAGATCCAATAAATTTCGTTCCACTTCACAGTTGTGACCCACTTGTTGTTGATTCTTCACACAAAAATTTAAAATGTTATATCTTTTTATTTGAAGCCTGAAATGTGGCAAAAGGTTGAAAAGTTCCAGGGGGCCGAATACTTTCGCAAGGCACTGTATTTATCATATCATGCAAGATGTTTTTATTTTTTTCAACAATTTTTATTTATTTATTTGTTGCCTGTACCATATACTTGTGGTGTAGGTACCTCCTAGTCTGAATGCAGTATGCACTCCCACCTAAGGAGTGGCTGTCTCCAGTGTACTTCTGTTATCCCACCTATTCTACAGGTTGCTTGGATTAGGTGGTACATATAACTGGGCTTGCTCTTCTTCTCATTGGATCTTTGAATGCACACAAAGGTAAACGTAACAGCACATTATATGTGCGGGGTCTGCTCTTCTGAATGTAGATGCTCAATGGCATAGAGACAGATATCAAATAGAATAGGGTCCTGCCTGACTGAGATCACCTTACTGTGGTAGGCAGACACAGATGTGTTTTAATCAAAATATATTGGATCAGATTTTATCATATCAGAATGAGGTTTTAGTCTATATTTAATTTTATATGTATTGTTTTGTGAGTGCAGTTATTTTCAGTGATTTCTCTGAGCTGCTAATGTTACCACCACTGCTGATTGAACAGTGATGGTCATCATACTGTGAAATATCAGAGCATCGCTGGAGCCCAGGTAAAGTAAGTTTATTAGAGGATATGTATATATTTACTAAGTAAATATCCTGTTCTCCCTCAGGGTAAACAGGATGATGGAACTACAGGACATTGCCCAGAGGCTGCTGTTAAAGGGAAAAGAAAACAGAATTTCCTATTGTATTATTATTCTTCAGATTCTCTAATTTTTTTTCTTATTGTTTGTGTGCTAATGGTTGTACCAGTGCTTATGAATAGTCTCCACTGAATGAAGGTTCCTTAGGCCAAACACAAGAAATGATTCTGAGGGCTACCCTTCACTATATAGAACATGTACACATCTACTTTTAACTTCATCATAAACTTTATTATCATTAGACAACCAAGAGTTATCAATAAGCTCTAATAGGTTATTTGCTAACCAGGTCATACAAGATAGAACCTACTGGGAAGTGATTGGCTCTGTCCCCTTATACAACAGCATATAGCCTGATAAGGGGCACCAGTGCCCAAAACATCATTGAACGTACTGTACTTTGGTGACTAGATTTTTATTAACACTTAATCTGGATTACATCATGTGAGTGTGGTCTCTCATTCTGGATGTAGTATGCATTGATGGGGATACGTGACAGTGGCCACCCTAGAGACATGAACCACCATTAATATATGGCAATAAGAGAATGAAACTTCTGGTTAATGAGTGATTGGCTTCAAAGTCATCTCCAAATAGGGTTGTCTCCTGCTGCACATTTATATTAAGGTCTCAATATTGCATCAAAGACTGGGCCTATCAGTGGATCCTCTTGTGCTCTAGTTGGCAAGTCCTACTGGGCAGGTCCATAGAAGGGGGGATTATTTGTTTTTGGCAGGGGATCTGAGTGTCTGTAAAATAATTTTTCTTTCATAAAGGAAGTATATCGTGCCACATCCAGAAAAAAATCTCAAAGTCAATACAGAATCAGCTTATGCAGTCATAATACAGCCTCAAAGGCTACAACGTCGAGAGATCAACAGCTTCCTTCCTTTCAGTTAAAGTCTCTCACCCTTTGGTTACAGGGAGAAATATCTAATGCAGACAAAATCCATCATCAACGTTCCTGTTTTAATGGTTCCCAAACGTGATGTATTCCCACTAAAAAGGTGGTAAAATGCATAATCTATTTTCATTGTGTCACTATATCAGTATAGATATAAACCGTAATTGATTTTATTGTATATACTCAGAAGACAAAACTAAAAAAAAAGTGCTTAGAGACTTAAAACATGGCATAATGAATTTACAGACCTAGAGCTTACAGTTTTGAATTTTTAAGGTCCATTGGTGGAGCACTACAACCTGAAAGTAAATTAACGAAGGTCTTAATGTTTATTTTTATTTATTTTACTTACTTTTATAGCACCAACATATTCAGCAGCATTTTATAGACAGGTAGGGGCAACTAGCCTAAGAGCGATTACCCTTGTATCACAAAGTGCGGCACCAGGAAAAAGCTGCCACTGTGTATCCAAAGGTCTTTCAAAAGTCTGATTTACTATCATCCACTCTGTTTGTGGCTCAGCTTAAGATTCTGGTTCTGTCATCTGGCTTTGGCTTGATTTGGATTGTGTTTCCTGGGTATGTTTCATATTGTTTCATATGATTAATTTTCAATCTACTAGTGGTCCCCACCAATTGAAAATTAATCGGAAGACCCAGATCTTGAAATTCGTGTGTGACAAAGTCCATATTTCTGAATATAGAAGAAGTGAAAAGCTGAGAGAGACCTTAGGTTCTTCATGTAGGCTTTGTCAGTCCAAGATGTTCTAATGCCCAGGTCCATAGTGCTTTAGTCTGAAGTCTGGTCAACCACCATCTTTCTCATTCCCGCTTGTGGCAGGAGAATTCTGGTAATAAATGGAGTTCCCTGTTATTATTTGTAATGTTATGTATCCAGGGTTTTACTTTTTGGGGGCTGAGGGCAGTTTTTCTTTTTTTATGAAACGATAGACACAATATCATAGACATTTGTGTGGCGTTTTCTTGAAATTTTCAAGCAAGTACAGATCTCCAGTTAAAAAAAAACATCTCCATCCTGTTCAAGGAAACTCCTGTTCTGTTTCTAAGAAGCTTTTGATTATAAATCAGTCAAGTAGTTTGGCGGTTTATTGTGGAGGTATCATCCTTTTGCTTTGTTTGCCTCTGATATGTATTTTTATGACTTTTGTTTACTGGATACAGGATTGTCAAACAGGTTGTTCAGTCAGCCAGAAGGAGGTCCACAAACACCTTTTGAGATTTCCATAACATCATGCTTCTAGAATATTGCTGTGGAGAAGGCATTGATCAAAATGGGACCTTATTGAAGTGGCTGCCCAAGATTAGAAAAACAAAGCTGTCAAAAAACAGCAACTTGCCCGTTCACAGGTTGTGTGTGGTTATGTACCTTAGTGCCCTGGACTTTAACAGAACTGAGCCAGAAACTAGCCATTGCCAGGGTTTCACAAGGAAGTAGCCATGTATTTCTATTCCCAGACATACCATTTCAGAATGACTCCAATAACCATGTAGACTTTTCAAAGTCAAGTTAGGCTACTTTCACACTAGCGTTTTAAAATTCCGGTATTGAGTTCCGTCATAGGGGCTCAATACCGGAATAAAACGCTTCAGTTTTGTCCCCATTCATTGTCAATGGGGACAAAACTGAACTGAAGACAACGGAATGCTCCTGAAAGCATTCCGTTCCGTCTTCAGACCGGAGAACAAACCGCAGCATGCTGCGGTTTGCTCTCCGGTCCAGGCATCCGCACCAAGACGGATCCGGAATGACCCCCAATGCAAGTCAATGGGGGTGGATCCGTCTGGTGTGACCATAATGGTAACCGGATCCGCCCTCCATTGACTTTCAATGGAGTCCATTACGGATCCGGGTACACATAGACACATACAGACATAAACATACACACACATAAAGACATACAAACACACATACATACTTACATGCTCCCCGGCAGGTCTTCGGAGCGTCAGGACGGCTCACACAGGTCACGATTCCCCACAGCGCCCTCTGCTGGGCGCCTGGTGGAATCGTCCGGCACCACACATGTCACTGCGGCAGGCCTGATCCGGCAGCACCCTTCACCTGCCGGATCAGGCCTGCCGCCAGTGTGAAAGTAGCCTAAATCAGATAATGACATAATAGAGTCCAGTACTGCGAGCCTCCTTTATGTAGCATAGCACCCTTGTGAGCTAACAGATTATCTGACAGATTTTCTTACCAATCATTGGTCATATGGCCAATTACACATACAGATGTTTTGTTATACACATTGGTCTGATTGGACAGTTACTGGTCCAATAATCTGCTGGTGTAATACAGCCCTTAACCCCTTTTCTGTCCAGATACCATCAATCTGACGTGGAAGTGTTGACCTTAGTAAACTGAGACCATTTGATTGCTATGGATATTTTGTTCGACAGTGTATTCCTAGCAACCACTCTGACTCAAAAGACTCAACTGTTCAGTTCCAAGCTACAGTAGACTGGCATTGTGCAGACAGCAGGAAAGGTAAAAATCAGCTTAGGTGGAAAACTTCTTTGCGTTGAATTTACAGTAGCAGTCTCGAGATCCCAGGAGGGTCAGACAAGGACACAAGGAAGTGACATTTTGTAATCAACATCATTCTCTCCCCCCCCCCACCTCTCAGCCAGGAGAGCAGCTGTAGACAGCTGATCCAGATGGGAAATGTTTGAAGTCATCTGAAAATATAATCTCAATCAAATCTCTAAGTCTTTGTCGGCAAAAAAGTTCATAACATGATTCTGACAAGCGATCTGAAATATTTCTCAACAAATTTGCATCCTTCTTACATTCCCTTATGTCAAACAAATACTTTATCTGTCCTTATCTTAGAACAGGAAGTTGAGCCTGGAGTCGGGTGTTATAGACATGTGGTGATCTCACTTCTCATAGACACTTATACTGGCATTTCTGGCCAGCCCTATATTTTCAACTATAAAACTTTCACTAATATTCACAATATAAACTCATTGACCAAAAAAATAACGCAGCCAGAAAGAAATGATGGATTGCTGATAAACTCGCCAGATATGTAAATGATTGCAGTTGTGGTCTGATTATAAACTCAGTCTTGCCACAAGAGGGCATAAAAGTGCTTCCCCGGTGCCCTAAAAAGGCTCTCAGAGGCTACTTTAGAGTAGTATACCTGTTGGTGAGAGATTGTTGACTGCTAGGCATGCCTCTATGATGCACTCAAAGACATTTTGCCCAGCTGACAATTTGAGAGAAAGAGCATCATTGGTCTGAGAGAAGCAGGATGGTCATTTGAACGAATTGCCCGCCATCTAGGCTGTACTGACCTAGATGTTAGGAGGTGATGGGAGCAGTGGACATGTAGTGCCCTGGAGCAGGGATACTGTGAAGGCTGGACATTTGCCCCTGTTTCCCTTATGCAAAGTTATAAACTTCTTACTTTATTTCACTTGAAAGGATTAACTTGCACTGTTTAATACTGTTTAACTGAATTTTTTATGTATGTTGCGATATATATTCAGTTTATTTGCAAGGCTCTGTGGAAAGGGTTAATGAATACTGATAGACTTTTGGGACTTTGAATAAGAAGCTGGTAATTTTCCACAGCTGCCATAGGGTTTCAAGAAGAGCATGTTTTGTCGGGTTTAGCTCTGTTATGTCTGGAAACTTGTTTTTGTCTGCAAAAACTGCTATGTCATTGCCATTGAGTATCATTGAAGCTCTAATGTAAGTCTGTGAGAGACAGAAAGTGTTACAATGTATGTGTTTTGGCTGAGATTCTCTACTCCACCCCTCCCACTAGAAGGTTCCAATCTAGCTAGAAATGGTATATAAGGAGGGTAGTCAGAGCCCCTAGTGTTCTGCAGTTAGGGACCAGTGCTTGGAGGGGAAGACTCATGCCAGCCTGCATCAGTGACCAGAAGAAGATGCTGAGATGTGGACTCTAAGCCACAGACCATGGGTCACCAGCTCTTTGACCAAGGGGCCACCCAGACTACTGAGCTGCAGACCATAGGCCTACAGCCTTTGGCGAGGGTACCAGCCTTTTGGGAGAGAGAGGGACAGCTAGCTCAGGCCTTTCCTCAACATCAAACCCTTCTTCTGCCAGGGAGGAGACTGGAAAAGCTAGCCCTATGCCTCGCCTGTATTGTTTTGCACCTGAATTCCTCCAGTAAAGAAGCACCCTGGTTAACTGCAGACCCTGACTCTCTGGACCTATTTCCCATTGGGGTGCACCACGCTTTACTATAACTTCCAGAGAGCAGCAACACGTAGTGACACCTCAACAGTGTCTGGGGGACCCAGCTTAGCTTTGGGACCACCCCAAATCCTGCTGCTGCAGATACATGAGGGCATGCACACATGACGACCAGGCTCTGGAAGCCCTAGACCAGGGATGTCAAACCCACTGCCCATCAGCTGTTACAAAAGCACAACCTCCATCATGCCCTGATAGTCTACAGCTATAAGGCAATGTTGAGAGTTGTAGTTTTGCAACAGCTGACGGGCCAAGAGTTTGACATCCCTGGCCTAGACAGACCACCAGTAGAGAGGATTTCTTGATCCACTTATGAGCAAGAGCAACTCCCACAGTTTTGTTGTCCACCATTCAGAGAAAGGTGTCACCTTCATTACTCACACCTGTCTCTGTGCAGTCTATTTCCAGGTGTTTAACAGAAGGAAATTTTGTGTCACAGTGACCATTAGGAGTCCTGCCATTGACAGCCAGCTATCATCACCTTTGTTTGTAGTGGCATGGTGAACAAAAATCCAGGACTGCAATGGGCTGGAACCATACAATTTTTAGCAACAAATCCAGGTTCTGTTTAGGATCCCATGATGGTCAGGTTCGAGTATGGAGGCCTCATGGTAAGCACTTCAATCCTGCCTTTGCTGTGATGTGACAGACTGCTACAAATGCTGGTGTTATGATCTGGGGAGCCATCACATACGACTTCGAGTAGTGATACGAGGACATTGACAGCTCAGAGATATGTGCAGGACACCCTGCAGCCACATGTATTTCCCTTTCATGGCAGGGCTTCAAAATGGCATTTTTCAGCAGGATAATGCTCACTCACACACATACACACATCAAGCATTTCCGAGGAATGTCTCCACAAGATTGTAACACTTCCTTGGCCTGTCCGATTACCAGACAGATCTACAGGCCCAGCTGCAACATCTGGGGGCAAATGTGTCCCAGGATACCATATTGACCCTGTATTCCTCGATGCTTAACCGTATTTCATCTTGTACTCACTCTAGAGGTGGGCCAACAGGGTACTAGCAGCCCCTTTCAGATGTACAGTTTTCCCCAATACTTATCATTTCACTCTAATATTGTAATCACTTACATATATCATCACAGTCACACATATAAAGTTTCATTTCATTCCAACAACTCCTTGGTGTGTTATATATTTTGAATCAATGGGTGTATAATTAAAAAAGGAGGATCATAAACAAAAGAACACCACATTTAATTACTTAATCCTTTCAGCCACCAGGACGTACCTGTACGTCATAATGGCTGAGGAAATGTATGGAGTGGGCTGCTGCGCTGAGCCCACTTCCTATGTGGCTGGTGCCAGTATAATACAGCAGCCACTCAATCTCAATAACTGGGTTTGGCAATGATGCCAAACTCAGCCATTTAACCCTTCAGATGCATAGTTCAACAACAATTGAGGTATCTCTGATCGGAGTCTTCACAGTGAAATTGCGAGGCTGTGACTACTATGACAACCTGGAGACTGCTGAAGTTTCCCTGGACAGTCATGGTAATCTGCCTGTTAAGCTGTGTACAAGGCATAGCTCAAGACATAGTGCGGCAGAATCCTATTCACCATAATAGTTCTCTGTTATGGTGAATGGGAAAAGTTATCAAGATTCACTCCCCCCTACCCCAAGGGAGCTAAAGGTTGTTTTGTAAAAAGTAAAAAAACAAAATAGAAAAAAATAAAAATATTAAAAGTTCAAATCTCCCCCTTTCCCAATTTTCCATCTAAAAATAAACAATTTAAAAAAATAAATATAACGGATATTACTGCGTTCAAAAATGTCTGAACTTTTAAAATCTAAAAATATTTTTCCTGAATGGTGAACACCGTAAAAAAAAAAAAGTAAAAACACACAATTTGACATTTTTTTGATCATCTTATCCCCAAAAAAAGATTGAATTGAACAGTAATCAAAAAGTTGGACATACGTTAAAAATGGTACCAATAACAACTACAGTTCTTCATGCAAAAAAACAAGCCATCATACAGCTCTGTAGACAGATATATAAAACAGTTATGGCTGTTTATATACAAATTTGGTATCGCTGTTATCATATTGAATCGCAGAATAAAGAAATCATGTCATTTTGTAGACAGAGTGAACGGAGTAATATTAAAACCCAGAAACCCTTGTCGGAATTGTTTTTTTTTTTTTGTTTTTTTTTTTAGTTTCACCCCACAAATAATTGTTTTCCAATACAAGACATGTGCCATTAAAAATACAACTTATCCCACAATAAATAAGCCCTTATATGGCTATATGAATGGAAAATTAAAAAAGTTATCACTATTGGAATGTGGGGAGGAAAAAAACTAAAATGGACCCGGTACTTAATGGGTTAATTCATAGTAAGAATTGTATCTCCCACTGTTTCTTTATCCACCACATGTCCAATGGCGGCCCTGCCTTCTGTCAATTTGGACCCGCCTACAACATGGGGCAACTATTATGCGCCTTAAAAGAAGCATTCACCCAGCTCAGGTTAGGTCTATCCTTCTTTCTCATAGGCTATGCAAACCTGCACGCATCCACTCTTTATCATAATCAGAACAAGGTTACCAGAAAATTGGTAGAGCAACAAAGTAATGTCACCTTTCTCTCTTACAAAGAATGGGAACAGTGGAAAGAGCATGGTATAAGGCAACAAATGCCAGGCCATCCTGTCCCAGAAAGGTGGGGGTTTGATGAGTACTGAAAAGTTAATGTCATCCACCATGAGGGATGCTAACATCTGATGGGGAACATCTATCTCACTACCTCAAAGGCCAAATTTCATCCAAAGCTTCGTCCAAGTGGAGAAAACTAACCTGAACACCGAAAGGTCTTGATTGAATCTTATGGCCTTGGTTTGCAATGAACTAGTGAGCAATTGTCATGCCAATAATGGTCTCATGTGAGGTCCATGTTGGTTCATAAAATTACCTTTCAAGCCAGACTGTCAGAAGTGTCCCAGCAATCTTGGTAATTTGGTGATTCAGGCCCCATTCAGACGGCCGTATTATTGCGGGTCGGCATTATTGCGGACCCGCAATAATACGGGGCCGCTCGGAACTCACGCCGGGCGGCCCCATTCAAAATGCCTATACTTGTCCGTGCATGTGGACAAGTATAGGACATGGAGCTAGCTCTGTGCGGCTGCTCCCCGCTCCATAGAGGTGAATGAGGCCGCATCTATTCCGTAATATTGCGGAATAGATACGGCCCCATTCACACGGTTGTGTGAATGGGGCCTTACTATGTCACTCTTTGAGACTTTCCATCCACACCCCGCCTTGATTAAATTAGGGATTTATGGAAGCATCATATGGAGGTGTACCTCCATTCTCACTTCTTTTTACCACCATGTTGTCTCCAGAACACAGCTTAAGAACCACTGGTTTAGGGTAGGATCTTTGTTTCTGTTACTGTTCATGTCCAGTAGAAAAGTTCTTATGCAATGCATACAACATAAAAATAGATTTCACCAGTCTGAGGCTCAGCCTTGCTGTAGACCCCCTTTCTTTAACTATGCCCATTTCTCTGTTTGTGTTCATAGTTGGCATGCAATATTTAGTTTGTTATGCTGTGTATTGGGAAATAAAAGCTGGGTGTAGTCATATGTGCAATGTGAAGTTACAACATGCCCTATAATCTGAAGAAATTCACATTGAAACTCATTCTATTTCTGTCTTGTGGGGGCAGCAAAAAAAAAAAAGCTTTGAGGTCGCTGATACATTCATATAATACAGTTATAGATATTGACAACGTTTAAAAGATCCCCGAGGACAAAGTGGTCATCACTTGTTTTGCTGCTTTTGAGCCTAGTGATCAGCTGTAAATTGGGAGGGGGTTGGGGGGGGGGGGATATTGTTAGAATATGCCATCACTTTATGGTTGGTGGGAGCTGTTTTTAAGTTTGCCTTCTGCACCGCTTGATTGGGGCCATAGTGCATTTCCCTACACAGTGGGTGGCCAGGCTGCAACTGTGCAGGTAAAAAATTGAGAGATGGAGTGATACACCGACATTGTGTTCCCTTCATACTCAGGATTGGTGGTGGCTCCAGAGGTCAGACCTTCACGATCATAAAGTGATGGCATATCTTAATGGGAATACCCCTTTAAGCTCCACTGCAGTGCCACCTCAGAAAAAATGAAGCATTACACAATTACTGTTGATATCAATCGACTGGCGATAAAAGCATCGACTTACTCCTTTTTTGACACAAGATCCTCGGAGGAGGTATTGAAAAATGGGGTATCCAGTGAGATTTATTACCTGTTCATCTTTTTAGTTGTGTCTTTGCTGGAACGAAATGAGCTCTTTATGCACTGAGTGTGGTTATGATAGCTACTTTTTATGTACAGCAATTTATTTATTTATTTTAGTCACTTATATAACGCTGCTATATTCCGCAGATATTAGCATCACTTTGTCCCCAATGGGCTCACAATCCAAGTTCCCTATCAGTATGTTTTTGGAGTGTGCAAGGAAATCGGAGCACCCGAAGGAAACCCATACAAACACGGGGAGACCATACAAACTCCATGCAGATGTTGTCCTTGTCAGATTAGAACATAGGACCCCATGTGCTGCAAGGCAACAGTAATAACCACTGAATCAAACAGAACCAGTAGAGTTGCAGTGTAAAGCATAGCAGAGGGACTAAGCAGAGGTCTTGAGACTGTAAGAAACAGTAGGAGAATTTCAGACCCCTAAGGCAACGCAGCTGACTTGCCTGCCCTGTTGGTCTGAAAAAAAAAAACAATGAGCCAACACTAGCAGGAACTAATAACTTTTAAGACCACCACTGGATATCTCCTTTAAAGAGACATACCAAAATGGTCCACAGATGCAGCATAGTGGACTTGCATATACTGTATGTACCCACAATGACATGTGCATCACCGCGATTATATGAAATATTACTTATCCTGGTGTACCTGCTTAAAGGGGTTGTCCTACTAATACTATTCTACATTTTTGAAACCAGCACCTGGATACTTTTGTAAGAACTGTATAGCGTCACCTGCTGTTGATAAAAGCACATGCTCAGTTCCATCCTTCAACTGCCACCAGATGAAGCAGAAAGGGCACACCATGAGAAACGACACACATCCTGAACTGCCAGCTTGAAATAAATCTAGCAGAGCAATTGGAGCAATGAATGAATGAGGAAATTTCTGTATCCATGTGAGGTGCAGGGTTGGTTCCAAGTTTATTAGAAAGATACTTTCATGTTCTTTAAGATATCTGATTTTCATTCTTTACATTTTTCATGAGATAACCCCTTTAAGCTGGTGTGGACGGGCCATAGGCCCTACAGGGAAATTTGCTGACGGGCTGATGCCCAGGGGCCAATCCGAGCCTTCTTCAGGAGTGGGTTCATATCGATCAGACCTACTTGTGTTGGCCCCGGCTTCTTGTGTTGCCCTACCTTCTGTCAAACGACCCGCCTACAACATGAGGCCACTTTTAGCTTTTTTTTTTCCAGGGCAACATTAAGTTCCCAGTCCACCCCTGCCTTTAAGAATTGAATGCAAGAGTTACGATGAAGGCTTACACAACGATAGAGTAGACGGAGAGTTAATGCAACCAGGAGTCCAGAAAAATTCCCAGGTGATTTAACTGAATATTAAAAGACTTCACACACTAAGAATTATATTCTCATTTATTATCCCTGGTTAATTTTCAGTTATTTTTTACACATTTTTGAAAGGTTTAATTGTATAAAAGTTACATTGTAGCACTGCCCAACCGGTAAATAGAACATCACCTGCTCTAAAACATCTTCTTTGCCGCAGTGGATGCTGTTAATATATCTTTTTCTTAGAAATACCGCCACAAAACCAATACATATTTTTGACTTGATGATACAGCAGCAAGTTTCCCTAGCAACAGTCTCTATTTGTGTGTATTTGCTTTATTTAAAGGGGTAACCACCATATAAAACTGAACATGGTATGACAAGAAGAGTCCCTTATTACACAGAAATAAACCGAGAAATTAAAGTTTCTTTTTGAAACTGTCACTGCAATCTATCAATCAAATAAAAAATGCCCTTTTAAATGGTTGTTTTTGGGGGAAAAAAACATATACTGAAAATGAAAAGGTATAGGATTTTTCAAAAATAGAGTCTATCCATAAAGATTGGTATCCTAGTTTTATGAACAAATTAAAGGAGTTATCCGAGACTATAAAAAACTCCCCCATATGCCAGGCCTCTCACACTGAATATACTTGTGTGGATGAAAACATCCGGTGTGGGAGGGGAAGCAGCCAATGTCGGACGGGGACGAGCCTCTCTAGCGTCACCCGCAATGCTAGGGAGGCTCGTCACCGCCTGCCATTGGCTGCTCTCCAACCCCCCCCCCCCGACAGTAGAAGCAGCAGAGCGGGGACCAGGAGCGGTGCGAGGAGACCCGGCATATGGGGGAACTTTTTATAGTCTTCGATAACCCTTTTAAAGGGAGTTCAGTATTGACGGCTTTTCGTCTGAATAGGTCATCAATATCTGATCAGTAGGGCACACTGCAGCCTCTGCACAGAACACCGTGCGCAGTACTGTACATTGTATAGCGGCTGAATTGCAGCCCAGGCCAACTGACTTCAATAAGACCAAGCTACAAGTGGGCTGTGTGACCAATGTACGTGATGTCACTGGCCTAGGAAAAGGCCACAGCATTCACTGGAGGGTTGTAGCCTCTACAAACAGCTTATTGCAGGGAATGCCGGGAGTCAGACCTCCACCGATCAGATATTGATGACCTGTCCTAAGGATAGACCATCAATATTGAAATCCCAGAAAACCCTTTTAATTTGACCCATGTCCTATGTGTGCTCCTGTACCAAAAACAGGCATTGGTCCATGGAGATGCTTGTCCCATTACCGTTCCACATGGGTAATGTGAAATCATTGAGGGCTTCCAATCTACACATTAGGAAACAGTAGAGGGGGTAAACAGTCCTTGAGGATATGCCACCCATGTGGTCCAAGTGTGAAGACCTACTGACTGAAGGTGGAGGACTAGGAGGGGGTCCAGTGCTTATTTTTGTTCTTCACTTTTCTTTTTCATGTATATCTTCTGGTTGAACTATGAACAAAGGTTTCTTACTGTATGATGTGTGTCCTATGGAAGATTAGGTGTATTTTTTAGTGTATTTTTAAGTTTTTCTGCAATTGTTAACTCTTAGTCATGTTTTGTAGAACAGTGCGGAGAATATACATTATATATGCTGGTGCTAATGAGATGATAATTATGATTTATACAACATACGCTACCTTTTATTCACTTTTATACTTGCTGATGTCATTTTCTGAAATGTTCACGATATTTTGTATTCCAGGTCACACAATGAAGCTTCAAACATATCCTGATTGTCGTCAGGGTCACCTCCCATCAATGGTATGTTACTTGATTCATTCTATTTTTTTTTATTTTACTATTACAGTGCATATTAATGCAAGATCACATCCAGTAATTCCCTAACTTTGTGCTAAGGAAGAACCATTCCCAAAAAGAGCCTTGGCTAACTCTCATCACAACAATCAGGGAAAGGAGGCTCAACTGCCAGAGGCCCCATTGCATGGTCTGTCTTTATATTAGATAAGCCCCTTTTTGCAAATGTGAGAATCCCATGCACACACAGGGTTAAATGAGATTTCTTCTCACTTGTACACTTTTGTATACATAAAAACAGCTGTACCGAGTAGCATCTGCAGCCACGGAGAAAACATGGAAGTTGTTCCTGGCGCCCCTCCCCATTTTGTTTAGTGTTAACCGCTATTATTGTGCATCAATCTCTAAACTCCCATTGTCTTACAGGGGAAATGACTTGAAAATTAAGCATGTTCGCTTTTTTTATGACTTCCTGCATGAATCATTTTGAAACTTGTGCCAAATGGTTTCCACTTGATACTATAAATAGACCCGTGAATCTATGGAGTCATTGCTTGAATCTCTGCAGGGTTGCGCTTCTCATAGGAAAGTTATTATTTAACAGACTGCATGAAACTCTTCTTTTACTGTCATGATCCTATTCACTATACTGTATTGCGTGTGATTTTATCTCACTGGGGCTTACAGTTTAGCTCCTGTAGATCACCAGCAGCTCTTTATTACATATAGTTATAACCCATGCAAAGATGGGAGAAAATTGAGGTGCACTAGATGGAGACATCTGAGGGTAGGATGTAGGGGTGGTCTTATTAGTGTAGGAAGTACACATCTGACCTTTGCTGTCACTACATCAGTGTTCTGTGTCTTCGTATGTGTCCTCCCATGGTCTCTGTTCCTTCCATGTTGCCTTATGTCTCTCGTCTGTGTCCTCTTTTTGTGTAGCTTCCTCCTGTGCATTCCAACGTGGAGTGCTACACATTCATGAACTCCGCCATATCTGTCCCAAGGTGTCCCATCAGTTATTTTGCAATAATGTTTATCTGTATTCAGTGTGAGTGGTGCTCAACATTGTGCTGGGAGTTCCTGCTAAGAAAGAGGCAAAGGGAGCTGTGTTATTCTCAGTTTGAAAATAGAAATGATTTACAGTCAGTGGTGAAAGCTAAGCGTGTCACATTCTTTTCAGATTGTTCAAGTCTTGTCTAACAGAATGCTCAGAAATTATATTTTTGGTTAGGACATAGTCCCCTTTATATGAAGTCTCCATGAAAATACAGTACAGACCAAAAGTTTGGACACACCTTCTCATTCAAAGAGTTTTCTGTATTTTCACGACTATGAAAATTGTAGATTCACACTGAAGGCATCAAAATTATGAATTAACACATGTGGAATTATATACTTAACAAAAAAGTGTGAAACAACCGAAAATATGTCTTATATTCTAGGTTCTTCAAAGTAGCTACCTTTTGCTTTGATAACTGCTTTGCACGCTCTTGGCATTCTCTTGATGAGCTTCAAGAGGTAGTCACCTGAAATGGTTTTCACTTCACAGGTATGCCCTGTCAGGTTTAATAAGTGGGATTTCTTACCTTATAAATGGGGTTGGGACCATGAGTTGTGTTGGGCAAAAGTCAGGTGGATACACAGCTGATAGTCCTACTGAATAGACTGTTAGAATTTCTATTATGGCAAGAAAAAAGCAGCTAAGTAAAGAAAAACGAGTGGCCATCATTACTTTAAGAAATGAAGGTCAGTCAGTCCGAAAAATTGGGAAAACTTTGAAAGTGTCCCCAAGTGCAGTCGCAAAAACCATCAAGCGCTACAAAGAAACTGGCTCACATGAGGACCTCCCCAGGAAAGGAAGACCAAGAGTCACCTCTGCTGCAGAGGATAAGTTCATCCGAGTCACCAGCCTCAGAAATCGCAGGTTAACAGAAGCTCAGGTTAGAGACCAGGTCAATGCCACACAGAGTTCTAGCAGCAGACACATCTCTACAACAACTGTTAAGAGGAGACTGTGTGCAGCAGGCCTTCATGGTAAAATAACTGCTAGGAAACCACTGCTAAGGACAGGCAACAAGCAGTAGAGACTTGTTTGGGCTAAAGAACACAAGGAATGGACATTAGACCAGTGGAAATCTGTGCTTTGGTCTGATGAGTTCAAATTTGAGATCTTTGGTTCCAACCACCGTGTCTTTGTGCGACGCAGAAAAGGTGAACGGATGGACTCTACATGCCTGGTTCCCACCGTGAAGCATGGAGGAGGAGGTGTGATAGTGTGGGGTGCTTTGCTGGTGACACTGTTGGGGATTTATTCAAAATTGAAGGCATACTGAACCAGCATGGCTACCACAGCATCTTGCAGCGGCATGCTATTCCATCCGGTTTGCATTTAGTTGGACCATCATTTATTTATCAACAGGACAATGACTCCAAACACACCTCCAGGCTGTGTAAGTGCTATTTGACCAAGAAGGAGAGTGATGGGGTGCTACGCCAGATGACCTGGCCTCCACAGTCACCAGACCTGAACCCAATCGAGATGGTTTGGGGTGAGCTGGACTGCAGAGTGAAGGCAAAAGGGCCAACAAGTGCTAAGCATCTCTGGGAACTCCTTCAAGACTGTTGGAATACCATTTTAGGCGACTACCTCTTGAAGCTTATCAAGAGAATGCCAAGAGTGTACAAAGCAGTAATCAAAGCAAAAGGTGGCTACTTTGAAGAACCTAGAATATAAGACATATTTTCAGTTGTTTCACACTTTTTTGTTAAGTATATAATTCCACATGTGTTAATTCATAGTTTTGATGCCTTCAGTGTGAATCTACAATTTTCATAGTCATGAAAATACAGAAAACTCTTTGAATGAGAAGGTGTGTCCAAACTTTTGGTCTGTACTGTAGGTCTGTCCATAGAAAAAATGTCCAGGTTGAGGGCATGAGTTGTTTGCCAGCTAGATTGTCATGTTTGCTGAACACTAGTACATGGTGTTTCCAGCTCGGACTATCACCATTTCTTCCAGCTGATGTAGAAACTTCGATGCTAACTAGTTGCACCATCCAGAAGCTGTCAGAAGTAACAATATACATTACAATGTGAATGTTTTCTTGAGTGGGGATTACTCGTTCAATATGACGTATAGTGTATACACAACGATAGAGTATACGGAGAGTAATCTGTAGAAGTGATCTGCGTGCCTCACAAGTACTTACATGATGTGAAAAGCTTGGATATCATACAGTTATGTCTCTCTTCTAAGTCTCCTTTTTATCATTATCCTCTTATTATCATTGTTATAGTAGGCATCAAATAGGTGACATTTTAGAAAAAAAGCTTGCACATACCCTTTTGATAATTATGCTGTGATTAGAGTTTTTTTTTTAATAAGTCATACATTTACAAATCATTAAATGAGACGCTCTGGCTGCCTGTAGCTGCCACTAGAGGGAGCTTAGAAGCTTACTGCATACAGTTTATATATTGAACAATAAGACTGTATGCTGTAAACTTCCCCCCAGTGGCGGCTGCATTTTTTTTCCTCAGAAATACCTTCACTTTTCACCATGGCCGTGTCTGGTATATTGGTTCAATCCCATTCATGCTATTACAATAGTATGCTGATCTAGGGGAAAGGGTATATGGACTGCCACCACAGTAGGGCCCTCATTTGATTTTTATTATTTTCCACCCCACTGAGTGTATGTCACTACCGCAGCGTGTTGATTACTCTTTGAGAAAAGGAAGGGATTGAAATTTTGCATACCAATGCTCCAAGTATGGGCCTGTTTTGTGTCAGATTTGCTTGTGTGATTGCATTCGAGGAAAACCTTAAAGGGGAACGTCAGCTATCAGTAGCAGTTATGCTACTTGCACGTCATAACGTTATACTGACTTTTTTGACAGGAACTTTTCTCCAGGTAAGGTCACTATGAATTAAAGGTCACTCCCTACCACTATTACCCACATTACATCAGCCGGCGTACTTCTATTTTCCCCTAAAGCCACATCGAACTTAGATTTAAATGAGAATAATCTAGCTTCTGTTGTCCATTTTGGTTATACAGATCACAGTCTGTTCTAGAGAGGGGGTATCCCATAGGCAGGTATGGTCAAAGCACACCTATCAGACGCTATAGTTCTATAAATTGTTCTAAATTGTCGGTATGAGCCTGGAGAATCACATATAGAAGTCTGAGGCACAGGAGAGGCTATGGGCTGCGCCCTGTACAGCAGCATGCATGTCACAGGCAATTTACAGAGACCAGCCCACTTCAGGGAGAGATAGAGGTTGGCAGTAGTTTGACATCATCAACAGGAAGCAACCGGAGGAGCTAACATGACATCAGCCAACAAAAAAATACAAAGGTCTGTGAAGATTTGCAGTTGTTAGCGTTTTGTCTTAGGCTACCTTCACACCAACGTTTTTGCTCCAGATCCAGCAGGGTTCAGCAAAAACGCTTCCGTTACTGATAATACAACCATCTGCATCCGTTATGAACAGATCTGGTTGTATTATCTTTAACATTGCCAGGACGGATTTGTCATTAACTCCATTGAAAGTCAATGGAGGACGAATCCGTTTTCTATTGTGTCAGACAAAACGGATCCGTCCCCATTGACTTGCATTGTGGGTCATGACGGATCCGTCTTGCTCCGGATCCCCAGGACGGAAAGCAAAATACGACATGTTGCGGTTTGCTCTCCGTTCTGGGGACACAACTAAACTGAACGGAATGCATTTTGAAGCATTCCGTTCAGTTCAGTTTTGTCCCAATTGACAATGAATGGTGACAAAACGGAAGCGTTTTTTCCAGTATTGAGCCCCTATGACGGAACTCAATACCGGAAAACTCTAACGCTAATGTGAAAGTACCTTTAGTAATATTACTGGTTCCTTCCCTGGCTGGCACATCTCTTAATGGTCATTGCTGCCTCCATGTGTCAGCACTATCTACGTTTTAAGGAAAGTATGACTCATTTGTTTTTGCCAGTTAATAAACAACTTCCCCATTAAACTAATTGCATAAGACAACACTCTGTGGTGCCCATAAGCGATAAGAAGATGACTAATGTTGCCACTCAGTCGTCTATAGGTGTCTCCTCCAAATGTCCCCGCTCTGTTCTTGTGATGTCTATAGTCACATTATCTCTATTATGCTTCTACTCTGTCCTTGCTGCTTTGAATAGTTCAGTTATTGCCGCTGAGTGTGATAAGCCTGGAAGTTAAGATAGCTACTGTACTTTTAAGTCCCTAAGGAAGGCGGCATGCCTGTGATGTTGATACCCTGAGCAAGGACAGAGGCTGGACACCCAGCTGACTGGCTTAATCAGTAATAGGTCTCTCTGTGTCTGTGATCAGATGATGGTGGCAGCATGTGTTACCGACACCTGCTGATCTGAGGGCAGGTGAAAAGAACACTTGCTCCTCTGGACTTCCTCTACAAGAGATTGAAAAGTCCAACTCACTCCAACAGTGCATGGTACTTAAAGCAGAACTTCCAAAAACCATAAAAAATGTTTTTTCCCCGCATATTAAGATGTAACTAATTTGCTCCTCAGCATGAAAAAACTTCTTAACATGGTTGTCTATGTGTCCAAGTCAGGGATTTCAGACTATATGATGTCCCATCATATATGGTTCCTGAATTAAGTACTGGTTATCTGATGGACAATAAGTCATTTAATTTTCCACTGGTGCTCACTCCCTATTGTCCACCTCACCCTGTGCTCCAAGTGATTATACAACAAGATAAGTGATATTGCAGCTCTCCACTTACTTCAGTTGGATTTAGCTGCAGTACCAGAAACAACCCTGGATAACGCTTTATTTAAACTATAAGTTCCTCCTCCCATGGGGTGGCTGCCTACTCTGTCTGGGCTTAGTCTCAGCTCTGGTAGTCTATCACAAGATGGCAGTTTCTTGTCAGATGTTGATAGTTAAATTGGTTGAAATATTGTGTGGCAAAGCTTGGCAGAAGCTTTACAGATGACATATCAAAGTTGCTCTAGTGCCTCCCCTTAAGGTTATTTAAAAGAATGATTGAGCTGATTGAAATATACCTTTGCAATATACCGTACCTTTGCAACTTCATTTGTGATAGTTGTTTTCCACCTAAACCTGAAGGGAGTTTGTCACAATGCCTTGTAAGACTAGCTCAGCCGAATGTAATGATATAGTACCTTTCACTTAGTGATCCATTGTTTCATTCTGGAGAAAAGTACCATTAATCCATAAGCAAATGAGCAGTTAAGTGCATCAAGGGTAGGCCCAAAACCACTCTGTGCACCCTTTTTCCTTCACCTTCCTCTGCCAGCCCTTCCCTGTCATTTTTGATTTACAGGCAAGATGACTATGCATGAACCTAGCCATGTCAAGGAGAGGGATGGTCTGGAAGAGGACGCAGGAGGAGCAAGGGTGCACAGAGTGGTTTGTACCCACCCTCAGTGCACTTGACTGCTCCTTACATACACTAGAGTTATGCCTATGATTAAAGGTGTACATAGAAATCATTGGGCCCCATAGCAAGAATCTGAATTGGGCCCCCCTGTCCTGCCCCCTCCCACTACCCACAATTAGGCCCCCCATACCTGCCCTGGCTACGTGGGAACAGAATACTGGAATCTAATCGCGTGCACCTAGTCTTACCCAATAAACTGTGCCTGCTGCCTTTGGAAAATTGCTGCTATTGGAAATTAGAGAGCAATACATAGAGGGTTAAAAAGGAGAGAACTACAAATCCCAGCATGTCCAGGCTATTATCATTGGACACAAGTGGACATTACAGGGAGAGGTATAAGAGGAGGGAACTCCAGCTCCCAGCATATCCAGATTGTTACTATAGGGCATAAGCTGACATTACTGGGAGAGGGGTATAAGAAGAGAGAACTATAACCACTAGCATGTCCACACTTATTATAGGACATCAATATACATTACAGGGAGAGGAGTATAAGAGGAGAGAACTGCAACTCCCAGCATGTCCACACTTTTATTACGGGCCTCAGTAGACAGAGAGAGAGGTAAAAGAGGAGAGACTACAACTCCCAGCATTACCAGACTGTTTGTGTCGGGCATTAGTTGAATTTACATGGAGAGGGATATAACAGGACAGAACTACAACTCCCAGCTTTTTTAGGATGTTGTTATGGATTATCTCAGGACAACACTAACCTCTCCTCCATGCACAGCACAGAAGCTCGGCCCTCTCACATTGACATCACCACAAGTCCTTCAGACTTCTCTGCACTGCTGTGGTCCAGCTTCCTGCACTGGTCACATGGTGATGATATCATCAAAGTTCCTTCTCCACATCCTGTCTTCTCCTCTGCACCGGTCACTATAAAAGTGTAATTATGAGGTGGATCTTTCATCCACTGACTGGCCCCATATCAGCCATGTGGTCTGCCTCCATTGGAGGTACAACACTGCCTGTGATTACAAGGTGAACACGTTATCAGCATTTTGACCAGTGTGGTCACCCTGTTTTCTTTAAGACTATACTGCTCTATGGTTCGTGTTTGTCTCTTTTTCAGTTCTGCACATGCCAGTTAGGCCATATACCGTATTTTCTGGACTATAAGACGCACCTAGAATTTGGAGGAGGAAAATAAAAAATATATATTTTCCATCAGAACCCCATTAATCATCATACCTCGGATCAGACCCCAAAATCTAGCCCCCATCAGCCTCAGTCAGACCCCTCAACCTCCATCAGCCTCAGATCAGACTCCCCCAGCCTCCATTAGCTCAGATCAGCCTCTGCACACAGCATCAGGTCATAGTGCGCGCCTATGCGCACTACGTCCTGCTGCTATGTCAGGACACCACTGCGGGACGAGGAAGAAGGCCAGGGGAGGTGAGTACAGCCAACAAAATGCTGCCCTTACCCCCTGATGCCTACTGTATGCTAATGACAACTTCCATAATGGAGGCAGTCATTAACATTCCGACTATAAGACGCACTGCCACTTTCCCCCCATTTTTTGGGGAAAAAAGGTGTGACTTATAGTCCCAAAAATACCGTAGATGTTATAGAGGAAGGTTTCCCACTTGGGACCCACCTCTATGAGCAAGACCAGAGAGATGCTCACATCTATGTATCAAAGGGATTATCCCATGATTAATTTAAAATATAATACAAATCAGACATAATATAGCACATGTCTCATTCCAACAAAGCTAGAACCAGCCCTGTACCTCACATAGTCCTGAGATCTTCCCATTCATTGTTCCCTTTGCTCTGCTGGATTTATTTCAAACTGCCATCTCAGTGGGTATATCTTTCATCATGGAGGTGCCCTGTAACAGAACATATAGCCGATGGCAACAAGGTGGACAGATAGATGAGAGAAATAGGCAGCAGGTGGCGCTATCCAGTTATATCTCACTGACTGTACAAAATTTGTTTTGAGATCTGGCACAGGCTCTCAAAACCACAGCACAGCATTTCAGTTTTTTCCCCATTGTCAATGGGGACAAAACTGAACAAACCAGAACAGAGTGCACCAGAATGCATTCTGTTCCGGTTTGTTGTGTTCCCATGCCAGACACAAATTTGCTGCAAGCAGAATTTTTGTGTGGCATGGAAAACTGAAGAAGCCGGATCCGACACCAAAAACCATGTAAATCAATGGTACCAGATTAGAGATGAGCGAGCACTAAAATGCTCGGGTGCTTGTTATTCGAGACGAACTTTTGCCGATGCTCGGGTGCTCGTTTCGAGTAACGAACCCCATTGAAGTCAATGGGAGACTTGAGCATTTTTTGCAGGGGACCAAGGCTCTGCCTAGGGAAGGCTGGGTGAAAACCTGGAAACCTCAGAAAATGATGGAAACACCACGGAAATGGACAGGAAACAGCAGGGGCAGCATGCATGGATGCCTCTGAGGCTGCCTAATCCCACCATTACCCCAAATTCTCAGGCAACAGCCTGGTTGGTGGTTACCCTCATGGCAATTGTGCTCACCCAGACCAAGAAAGGCGAGGCACATACCCATCACATGGGCCTGTAGGTGGACCTCCGGAAAAATTGTTTGGAGAGAGGGCCTGTAGGTGGACCTCCAGAAAAATTGTTTAGAGAGAGGACCTGTAGGTGGACCTCCGGAAAAATTGTTCACAGAGAGGGCCTGTAGGTGGACCTCCGGAAAAATTGTTTACAGAGAGGGCCTGTAGGTGGACCTCCGGAAAAATTGTGGTAAAAGAGTGCCAGTTGGACCTCTAAAAAATTGCGTTTTTTGGGTCAGCGTTAGGCAAAGACGACAAGGAGGAGGAGGAGTAGAGAAGAGGAATCGGATACATAAGTAATGTTAATCTTTAGCTGCTTTCCCCCGGAGGAGATTTGAATTCTGGTGAAATCCAGGTAGTTGACGCTCCTAAAAAATTGATTGGAGAGAGGGCCTGTAGGTGGCCCGCTGTAAACATTGTTTGAAAACAGAGCCAATAGGCCCTCTGAAAAATTGCCTGTTGGCTCAGCATTTGTGTAAGATGAGAAGGAGGAGGAGAGGATACAGGAAGAATCTTCATGTTGAGCTGCTTTCCCCCGGTGGAGATTTGCATTCCGGTGAAATCCAGGCTTTATTCATTTTAATAAGCGTCAGCCTGTCAGCGCTGTCAGTTGACAGGCGTGTACACTTATCGGTGATGACGCCACCAGCTGCACTGAATACCCGCTCTGACAGCACGCTAGCGGCAGGGCAGGCCAGCACCTCCAAGGCGGTGACATAAAACTGGCAAAGGCCTTGGAGAGCGTTCCCCTGCCAGTGCTGGACAAGCTGCCTGCTCACCTCCTCTCCCCCGCTACTTGGCCCACAGAACCATGCCCTCTGCCGCTAGCGGCGTCAGATGGGAAGGATTGTTTCAGCTTGTGCACCAGGGCCTGTTGATATTGATTCACTCTCATACTCCTTTCCTCTACAGGGATGAGAGTGGAAAGGTTCTGCTTGTACCGTGGGTCCAGGACAGTGAACACCCAGTAATCGTTGTTTGAAAAAATGCTTCTAACGCGAGGGCCACGGGATAGGCAGCCTAAGATGAAGTCTGCCATGTGCGCCAGAGTCCCAACACGCAAGAATTCCCTCTCCTCGCTGGCCTGACTCTCCATTTCCTCCTCCTCCTCCAAGTCCTCCTCTTCAGCCCATGCACGCTCAAGAGTTAAGGACTGAGCACTGGTACCCTCTTCTGTCTCGCCGACATTCTCCTCCTCTTCCTCCTCATCCTCATCCCCCTCCTCCGATACGCGCTGAGAAACAGACCGGAGGGTGCTCTGGCTATCAAGCGACGTATCTTCCTCCACCGTCTCTTGTGACAAGCGCAAAGCATCCGACTTGATGCTGAGCAGTGAGTTTTTCAACAGGCAAAGCAGCGGGATGGTGAGGCTGATAATGGCGGCATCGCCGCTGACCATCTGTGTTGACTCCTCAAAGTTGCTCAACACCTGGCAGATATCAGACATCCACGTCCACTCCTCATTGTAGACTTGAGGAATCTGAGTGACCTGACTACCAGTTCTGGTGGAAGTTGACATCTGGCAGTCTACAATGGCTCTGCGCTGCTGGTAAACTATGGATAACATGTTTAATGTCGAATTCCATCTTGTGGGCACGTCGCACAACAGTCGGTGAGCGGCCAGTTGTAGGCGGCGCTGCGCTGCCCTGAGAGTGGCAGCATCTGTGGTCGACTTGCGGAAATGCGCACAGATGCGGCGCACCTTGGTGAGCAAATCAGACAGATTGGGGTATGTCTTGAGGAACCGCTGAACTATTAGATTGAACACGTGGGCCAGGCATGGCACATGTGTCAGTCTGCCGAGTTGCAGAGCCGCCACCAGGTTACGCCCGTTGTCACACACAACCATGCCTGGCTTGAGGTTCAGCGGTGCCAGCCACAGATCGGTCTGCGCTGGGATGCCCTGTAACAGCTCTTGGGCGGTGTGCCTTCTGTCACCTAAGCTCAGCAGTTTGAGCACCGCCTGCTGCCGCTTACCCACGGCACTGCTGCTGCGCCTAGAGCTACCGACTGAAGGCGTCGTGCCCACAGATGGTAATTCGGAGGAGGAGGTGGAGGAGGAGGCATAGTACGTCTGAGAGACCGTGACCGAGGTAGGCCCCGCAATCGTCGGTGTGGGCAGTACATGAGCGGCCCCAGGGTCAGACTCGGTCCCAGCCTCCACCAAGTTAACCCAATGTGCCGTCAGTGATATATAGTGTCCCTGCCCGGCAGCACTTGTCCACGTGTCCGTGGTTAGGTGGACCTTCTCAGAAACAGCGTTGGTCAGGGCACAGATAATGTTCTGTGACACGTGCTGGTGTAGGGCTGGGACGGCACATCGGGAAAAATAGTGGTGGCTGGGGACCGAATACCGAGGGGCAGCCACCGCCATGAGGTTGCGAAAGGCCTCGGTCTCTACCAGCCTATAGGGCAGCATCTCCAGGCTCAGCAATTTGGAGATGTGGACGTTGAGGGCTTGGGCATGTGGGTGGGTGGAACTGGATTTCCTCTTGCGCTCCAGCGTCTGCTGTAAAGACAGCTGAACGCTGCGCTGGGACACATTGGTGGACGCTGTGGAGGATCGTGGAGGCGAAGGTGTGGTTTTCCGGCGGGAGACGCTCGTGCCGGGGTCCTGGGCAGGGGGTTGATTAGCAGAGGCAGCGAGTGACACAGGGGAAGGAGCAGTGGTGGGACCTGCAGGAGGTGAACGGCCTTGGTTCCATTGAGTGGGGTGTTTAGCACTCATATGCCTGCGCATGCTGGTGGTGGTTAGGCTAGTAGTGGTGGCACCCTTGCTGATCCTGGTGTGGCACAGGTTGCACACCACAGTACGTCGGTCATCCTCACTTTCTTTAAAGAACCTCCAGACTTGCAAACATCTAGGCCTCGCCACAGGAGCTTCACTACGTGAAACAGTTGCTGCTGATGCACCAGTCTGGCCCTGCTTCTCCCTCTGGCCACACCACTGCCTCTTCCAACCTGTTCTGGTGCAGCACTCGCCTCCGCCTCAGAAGCAGTGTTTTCACTCGGCTTATCAACCCAGTTTGGGTCAGTCACCTCGTCATCCTCCGATTCCTCAGTTTGCTCCCCCCTCAGACTTCCTGCCCTGACAACAACTTCACCACTGTCTGACAACCGTGTCTCCTCATCGTCCGACACCTCTTTACACACTTCTTCCACTAAGTCAACATTGTCATCATCATCATCACCCACAGACTGCGACAGTTGGAAAACTTGGGCATCGGGAAAGAGGTCAGCAGCAACCTGAGAAGTGGTTTGTGACTCTGGGAAGGGTCCAGAAAACAGTACCTCAGAGTATGCCGGATCGCATTCCAAATTTTCCTGGGAGGGGGCAGACTGGGGGGAAGGAGGTTGAGGTGGAGGAGCCAGAGGAGTGCTCCCTTGGGTAACGTGGGTGGACTGCGTGGAAGACTGACTGGTGGACAAATTACTTGAAGCATTGTCCGCAATCCACAACATCAGCTGTTCGCACTGTTGTGGTTTCAACAGTCCTCTACCACGTGTCCCTGTAAGTTGAGACATGAAGCTAGGGAGTGTAGCTCTGCGGCGTTCCCCTGCTCCCTCATCAGCAGGTACTGTCTCACCCTGCCCAGGACCACGGCCTCTGCCCCCTGCAGTAATTGAATGCCCACGCCCACGCCCTCGTCCTTGACCCTTAGCCCTGGGGTTCAACATTTTCTGTATATAAGTGTATTATGTAAAAAAAATAAATAAATTGGCCTGCTGTACTGAAACCCACAAACTTGTTCAATCTGAACAAGAAAATATATAGGTGGATAAGTTAGAGCAAAATTACGTATGTTATTACGTACCGTGCAGTATGGAGCAATTACACTGAAAGTATTAGATTAGGCAGACTTGGTCTGCTTAAGTGCAACCCAGACAAATGTCGCACAGAGATTTTTGTAATGTAGTGAGAGCAAAAGACCTTTTTTAATTAAGTGACGTACAGAATGTGTCACCTGGACAGAAAATACGGATTGTGCTTTGTATATAGGTGGATAAGTTAGAGCAAAATTAAATATGTTATTACGTACCGTGCAGTATGGAGCAATTACACTGAAACTATTAGATTAGGCAGACTTGGTCTGCCTAAGTGCAACCCAGACAAATGTCGCACAGAGATTTTTGTAATGTAGCTGTATCAGTGAGAGCAAAAGACCTTTTTTAATTAAGTGATGTACAGAATGTGTCACCTGGACAGAAAATACGGAGTGTGGTGAGTGGACAGCTGAACTGTGACACACAGAATGGTTCCACACAGCTGTATGAAATGGATTTGTATCACTGAGATAAAACAACAAAAAAACTTTTAAATTTTTGATATATATATATATATATATATATATATATATATATATATATATTTTTTTTTTTTTTAACGTTACGTGCAGAAACTATCAGAGAGTCAGAGAGCAAACTCAGCCCCTGCTGACTGTGGCTATTTTGACTGCAACCCAGACAAATGTCGCACAGAGATTTTTCTAATGTAGCTGTATCAGTGAAAGCAAAAGACCGTATTTGATTACGTGATGTACAGTATGGGTCACCTGGACAGAAAATACGGATTGTGGTTTGTGGTGAGTGGACAGCTGAACTGTGACACACAGAATGGTTCCACACTGCTGTATGAAATGGATTTGTATCACTGAGTTAAAACAAAAAAAGTGTTATATATGGCAATAGCTGCACTACTAGTGCAAGCCAGCCCAGCCAGGAGACAAAAAAATGTCTTGTAGCCCTTAGAAGGGCTGTTGGGTTCTTTTCAGATCACTCCTGCCTAACAGAGAACTAAATCCAGGCCCTAACACTCTCCCTGAAACGCAGCAGCTCTGTCCCTAACGACATCCAGACAGCATCTGAATCGAGCACCGCGGGCAGTCACTAGTATATTCCAGGGTCACCTGATCTGGCCAGCCAACCCCTGCTATCGACATGTAAGGGCCCCACGTGATGCTGGGTGTACCGCAGAGTTTTCTGGCTTGTGATTGGCTGAGTTATAGGCGCCAAAAATTCAAAATGCGGGAAATGCCATTTCCTCGAGCATGGCGAGATACTCGTCCGAGCAGCGAGCACTTACGAGTACCGTAATACTCGAACGAACACCAAGCTCGGACGAGCATGCTCGCTCATCTCTATACCAGATCCATTTTTTTCCAGACACGAAAAAACGGATACTAATGGAAGCGAAGCGTTTTGCTGTGGTTTTGAGATCCCATGCCGGATGGCAAAAGCGCAGATGTGAAAGTAGCCTAAGCTGTCGGGCACAGGACATGAAGTGATATCAATTCTCTAAGAATGAAACTAATGAAAAAAGTTTTTTTTTTTTTTTTGCTATTGTGTAGAAAAGGGTCCTTTATAGAATATGTTTGGTCATCTCCTTTAATCGCGGAGGCATTGTATACATGAACGACTTTGCATTATAACATGACAATGGATTAGAAGTCGCCGGAGTATAATTATAATACTTTCTTTCAAGAGTAATATTTATTATCATCAATCCTGGTTCATTATTCACTAAACAAAAAACAATGAGAACGGCGATGCTTGCCGAGTAGCAGGTGACCCCAATTTTATTGGATTCACTTAAAACATTTCTAACACACCCACGGTTCAGGTCAGTGGGACCTCATCTGAAAGGACGTCAGCCCACAAAAGCCTGTCTAAGAAAATGTTTCAAGTATGTCCAAAAATGTGTTTCTCTAGAAACCCGCTGCTGCTATTAACTACTGTTCGTGTACATTGTTAAATGGGATTAACATTAACAATACCGTAATATAATATATAGCATATTAGCATAACACTCCATTCAGCACCAGGATATGAAATGTCATGACTTAGAGGGGGCGACCAGAGTTCAGCTTATTTCAGTGCTGGGCCTGTGTGGGTGGAGGGTAATGAAGGTGTGTTTAACCTTTTCCAAATGACCTTGAATAATATGTTAAGGATAGGAAATTTGCATATAATTACTATGCAAGTGTTGTATGTTATAGCGATACTTGATGATGTCACTATATCTTGGATATATATACATAAAGTTGAGCCATCACCTTTCCTAGTTGCATTCCCCATATAATAATTCTGGAGCATTCTTATATATGACCCATACATAAGTTTCTAGCAGGAATAATAGAGGAATGGCACAACATTTTTAGTTACTTCCTATTTATGTACTATATTCATGTATACAATGTGTTGACTTCATCAAGTGTAAGTACTATGTTACAGGGGGACTCGTGGACCCCAAGAAATTGCTATGGCACAGATCAGACCACTGTACGGCTGGGAGGCAGCCTTCTCCCGTTCTGAAAGGCCAAACATGAAGCTCAACCACAAGCATAACAAGGTCATCCATCTTTAAGGGGTTGTCCCATGAAAAATATTCTAGATTTCAAACCAGCACCTGGATCTGAATACTTTTGTAATTGCATGTAATTAAAAATTATTTATATCTACTGATTTATTCAGTGAAATCTATCTGTATAGCGCCACCTGCTGTTTGTTCTTTTTCTAATTTTTCTGTCCTGCTCTCTGAGATAGAAGCAAATGCTCAGTTCCAACCTTCAGCTACCATTAGCTACAGCAGAAAGGGCATACCTTCTGAGAAAGAACACGTCCCCCCTAAGCTGCCAGCTTGAAATAAATCTAACAGAACAATCAACTATCTCTGTAATCATGTGAGGTACAGAGCTGGTTCTAGCTTTGTTAGAAAGAGGTTGTCATGTACTATATGATGTCTGATTTTCGTTTTTACAGTACCCCCTTTAACAGTACCCCCTACTGGCCAAAGCAGACATGTTGAACAGAAAAAGAGTGTCCCAGTTCTGGTACTTTATGGGCGAGAAGCAGAACGGATCTCATTGTGTCTAGTTTACTGTTCCTTTAAGAGATTTGCTGCACATTTATAATGTATCCTAAACTTTAGGAGGGCCCTCGGTCTCCAGACTGCATTGTATAACTGAACACAGTAGGGGCCAAATTGGGGAGATTTTCAAAATCTGGGGGAAATGTGAGACACAAGCCTTCCACTGTAAATTCTTCATCACATTCCAGGTTTATCGAGCCAAATAAGTTTCCCATGGTATGTCTGTTACATCATAATCTGCCTACACAGGCAGTAGCCTAGGAGATCGGCTCACAACAAGTAAAACATTGAGCGAAAGAATTAGGATCCCAGTGTATTGGATTTTCATATAGTGTAATCTTCTGTATAGGCTGAATGCAGCCCAGGCCACAGAAAGAGACTGCATATTACCACCGGCCTGCAAGGGGGGAAATCTTCCACCTTTTTTTTTACTTTTTTTTCATTCGTTCAGTAGTTTTTTTGTTTTTGTTTTTTAACTTTTTTCCTCACCTCTGCCTTTTGCACTTGATCTCCAGTAAATATATCAGTTGATCACCCTCAGTACATTGTGGGATCTAGTCATACATATATGCATTATAAATCCATAGACATACATGTCTATGGAGTGGCGTAGCGTGGGGGGGGCCAGGGGTGCTGTTGCCCCGGGCGCCAAATTGTAGGGGGCGCCAGGCAGCAGGCAGTGTAATGAGGGTGATAGAAACCTATGACTCCCATCCCCTCCGTTCTGCTTCATAAGCTTCAGGCCAGACTTGGAACCTATGAAGCAGTATAATGGTGCTGGAGGTCAAGATTTTATCACTTGACCTCCTGCGCCGGGTCTCGCGAGATGACGTGATGACGCGACGCAGGCGGTCACAGTGATGTGTTCCTGCCCGCCTGCGCCGGGACACCAGAGTAAAGACAAGAAGATGCGATGAAAAGAGGTGAGTATTTGTTTCGTTTTTTATGTAAGTACTGGGGGCCATACTGGGGGCACTATGGGGGCAGAAGAAATACAAAGGAGGACATTATATTTAAAAAGAATGAGGACCATTATATGTTATACAGGGCCCATTATATATAATAAAGTGGAACCAATATATATAATACAGTGGGGCCATATTATACAGAGGGGCCATTATATATAATACAATGGGGCCATTATATATAATACAGTGGGGCCATTATATATAATAAAGTGGGGCCATATTATACAGTGGGGCCATTATATATAATACAGTGGGGCCATATTATACAGAGGGGCCATTATGGCCTTTCTCTCTCTCTCTCTCTCTCTCTCTCTCTCTCTCTCTCTCTATATATATATATATATCGCCCCTCTGTATTATTATAATACATAATGGCTCCTTTCTATTATATATATATATATATATATATATATATATATATATATATATTTGTAAGAAAAGGAAGGCAGCACTCCAGAATCGTATAAAAAGTCCAAGTAGTTTATTCACCCATCCAGCAACGTTTTAATTGCTCACTGCAATCTTTTTCAAGCTGTGTTCACATGTGTTCCAAGCATAATATATATAGTGACATCAATAAAGTGCTTTGTGCCAATTCATTAATCAATTCATATTACAAATATTTAAAAAATATATCATTCACATACAAAGAACATGATAAAAATACATTATTATTGTTACATGATTCTTGTGCAATAATTCCTAATCATACAGTGACCTCCTTCATTACCCTATAAACTCTTATAGTGTAATTTCCATAAAGTGCTTCATAATTGTGCCAGGTGATTAAAATCATACTTAAAGGGAACCTGTCATCTGTAAAACACCCCCTGAACTAGAGTAAGAGATGTATCGTGTAAGTGATGCTGAATCCAAATATGTAAGTTTTATCTTCATACTCACTTCCATTCCGACGCTGCACTCCCACAAACCAGCAGTAAAATTCATTGAGAGGACTCTTCTTTGAGTCCTCTTCATTATGTAAGAGAGCACTGGAGTCCACTGAGTGCATTTTACTGCTGGTTTGTGGGAGCACAGTGTCCGAATGAAAGTGAGTATGAAGATAAAACTTACATATTCGGATTCAGCATCACTTACACTATACACCGCTTACTCTAGTTCAGGGGGTGTTTCGGAGATGACAGGTTCCCTTTAAGTGTTCCTTCAAAGATAAAAATAACCAATTGATGATAACAGACCTCATGTTTGGCATCTCGGTATATACGGCGTTCCGTTCTTTGCATCCGAGTCTCGCGTTAGGTTGTCTTTAAATAACCTGTTTGCTCCTGTACCACCTTGCCTCTTAGTAAAGTGCATTGCGTGATGGTGTCACCAGCCTGCATGTGACCACATGTGACAAACGGCAAATTGATCTTTTACAAACCTTTCTAAGGGTATGCTAAGGAGTGCACCACCAATGAGGCCAGGTGAGGCGATTGTCTCAGGCAGCACCAGGTGGGGACAAGATAGGGGCAGCCGGAGGACCATGGGCTGAAGGGAAGGGGTTAAGTTAAGAAATTGGCATTGGGGAGGGAGGGGCGCAATTTCAGTTTTCGCCTCAGGCAGCAGAAAGGCTAGGTGCACCCCTGGGTATGGTGATCGCTACCGCACCCACTCAGTGTTTCTGATCTCCTGTTTAGGGGCAGGTATCATATATAAATGCCCATCCATGTTTTTTTGTTCCCAGTCTTAATTATTGCAATAAGCCCCAACAACACTCAACCCCTCCCTAATCAATGTGTCATTGGGGAAGTAGCCATTGAGCAGATATTGTTAAAGAGAACCTCCCCTTTCATACCCCTTGCATGTGGAAGCCCATGTCTAGTGCCTACATTGACATATGCATTTTTTTGTTTGCACACTTGTTTCCATTTGGAGCTGATATAGAAGATACCATTTCCTTTGCATTTGTGTGGACTTTAAGAGGAGATATTGTACTGCAGATCTGCTACCTGCCTGAGCAAACAGCCCAGACAGTGAGTTATATTGTGTGATTAGTGCGCGGTACAGGAAGTATCTACAACATGCTGTGACAGCTCCAAGACATAGATGTGCGACTTGAGCAAATAGAAGAGCGGATTGGTTAGAACCTAGGTAGTCAACCTTGTTCTTATCCACTCAGCTGCCACCTTTTAGGCTGGGTCTGTGGAATTCCAAAACTGCTATTAGTCCAAGTACAGTGTTCCTCATGCCTGTATTATTTGCTTACAGGGCATGACCACTTTGGGCAAGTCTTCATGTGAGTCAGCTTTTAGCTGATCCATGGGAAAATTCCTTTGTGTTGTCAAGCAGAGTTTGTTCACATTTTCAAAGGGATAATTCAAGTACGAAAAAAGTGAAATGCCTCTGAATTTCATTAGAGTTGCTGCTACCGTTCTAATAAAGGTCCTGTGACAACATTGTTAGTGAGTGTCTGCCTGTGTGTTATTTGTGTATGGTTTTGTGTAATAACTAACGGTTTAAAGGGACAGAAGTGGAAATATTATTAAAGGGGTTGTCCAAGTTATGGAAAAAAAAATATAGCTCTGCAAATCTGATGGGCAGCAATATATAACTAAGTTCAGCAAGTTTTAGGCAAAAAAAATCTCTATTTCCTCATTTCCCTGGTTCTCTTCTGGACTTTGTTTACATGCAATAACAACAATCTCAGCCCCACCCCCTTCTCTGCAAAGGCTGTGAATATAAGTGCTGTGAGTACATGTCTGCCTGCTGGGATACTCAGCAGCATGTTGTATGTGTAGGACTACAAGTCCCAGCTGTACAATGACACTGCTGATATACACAGGAAATTCTCCCTACCTGTTCTTCTACAATACAATTCCTCTATAGCTCCTTGCCCAGCATTTGTCTCCTCTCACTGCTGCAGCTACTATTTGTTGTAAAGCCTTGAGGCCTCAGTGTGTTCTGGCTGAAGGGGTTAATGTTTTATCTGAAGGAATCCAGGGAGAGAGCAGATAGCAGCCCGGCAAAGAAAGGGGGCGTGGCCAGTGACGTCTCGTGTACAGACTGTTATCTGAACTCTGAGGCTTGTGCAGGAAACATCAAAGACCAGGGAGATAAGCTGACATCACAGGTCATGTGACCCTCAGTCAACTCTGAGAAACCAGCAGCTTTAAAAACACAAAGTATATGGGAAAGTTGTTATACCTGACAAGTTAGAAACATATAAAGAACAAAAAAATAACTCGGACAACCCCTTTAAATCATTGACTATCATTTAAAGGGGGCTGTCCAGTTTTATGTAAATAAAATATATCCTATATATAACCGGTAGCCATGATACGCTTAGGATTAATCCAGTGTCCCTGGATGAATTTTCCATCAGCTTTTTTAGATGGTCGTAATATAACTTTGTGCCAAAACTGTCTCAGGTTCAGTCAGAATTAAGTAGAGAACTAGTTTCCAAAGAAACAAATATGGGAAAACTTATCAAGTTCCTGTCACAAACTCCCAGCCATATTCTAATCTTAAAGGGGTTGTTCACTTTCCAGATATTTGTGATCAGTGTGTATTTAAAATTATTATATGGCCCTTACTAATATAACCTTTGCTGATTTTCTGTGCCATTCGCTATATTTCATAAGCCATGTCCTCTTGTTGGGCAGATCTGTGCTGTCTGCATAGAGGTTGTGTCCATAAGATGGCCGCTGATGGAGGGTCATGTGACCAGACAGATCACTCAGCCTCCTCCATTCTATCACACTGCACCTGCACTAAACTCCCAGCAGTGCAAGTGCAGATGGACATTTTATGGACAGGACCTCCGTGTGGACAGCACAAAAGACTTGTAAAAAAAGGGGGCCTAACTTTATGAAATATAGAAAATGGCACAGAATATCAACTAAGGCTGTATTAGTAAGTGCTCTATAGTCACCATACATACTCATCGATCAACAGTAGAGAAAAAATGGCCAACCTCTTTATACCAGAGAGCTACCAGGGCTTGCCACAGTGCTCCTAATGCCCACCACTGAGGGTACAGACTGTCCAAGAAAGATTATGAGTCAGGGAGGTCATTCATATGCACATTGGCCCCCGTTCAGTAGTTCAAGTTAATGTATAATTGATCCTATAGATGCCCTAAATTAAAGACGTGATCCACTTTCTTTGTATTTAAAGGGATTGTTGACCCAGTAATTTTTTATTATTATTATTATAAAGAAAGGTGAGAATGGCATAAAAAAAAGAAGTGATACTGATCCTCTTCCAATTGTCTCTCAGTCACTGGCTGCGACAGATCACCGATACGGCCGATGAGCAGGCATTTGAGAGGAACCAAGAAGTACAGACTAGCGGGAATATGAGAGGCAGCAGAACAGCAGCAGTGCAGGATCAGGACTTTTGTTTTTTGTTTTTCTGTCACTCTGACCCTTAAAAATAAAATAGTGATACCATCTGGACAACCCCATTAATTTGCGGGGTGGTTAGTTATTTTTCCACTCTGGCAACTCCTCACTATTCTCCGCACAACAATCGCGTTTGCAGCAATCTTTATCTTTGAGTTATAAATCTCATTAATTGTAAAGCCTTTTACAAATAAATCACTGTAATAAGATCAAGATCTTTAGCTCTGTGTCTGATTAGTGGCTTATGGGCTTATTGGTCTGAAATGGAGTTTTCATTTGGCTCATGCACAATGAATTTCTATCAGTTTTAATACTTCCATAATGTGCACAGGAGAAAATACAGCTGCTAAGTCACCAATTTCACTGCCATTTTTTGCAGTCTATCTATCTATCTATCTATCATCTATTATTCTATCTACATTTCTTTGTTCATCTCCGATGTAAGAAATATGTCAGTTTTCTTCCAAAGTGCACAATTAAAAGTAAAACGAAAGCTTAAAAAATTATGCCTTACCTGGAATTCTATGGCCATCATCCTTTTTCCACCACTGGTCCCAGAAGTCCTGGAGGTGGGTACCACGTGTAATTGCAGTATGCTGTGTTTAGAGAAAAGTATTAGGACACATTTCTCAATCATTGTTTCATTCAGTCCCATTGCCACAGGTGTATAAATTCCAGCACTTATGCAATCTGCCTTTACTCACATTTGTGAAAGAATGTTGTTCTAAAGAGCTCACCAAATTCAATCATGGTCCTGTAATAGGATGCCGCCATTGTAACAAGTCGGTTTGTGAAATTTTTTCCCTCGTAAATATTCCACCATCAGTTGTGAGTGGTATTATTACAAAGCGAAAGCGTTTAGGAACCAAAGCAATCAGCCACGAAGTGTAGACCATGTAAAGTTACAGAGCGGGGTCACCATGTGCTGAAACACAAAGCGGTGGATTTACTAAAGACCAGTGTTTTTTGCCAGTCTTTGAAAACTCCTGCGCTACCAAAGGATGCAACTAACTCATCATAAACCAGTTGTCCATGTGCCAGAGTGATTCATTTGTACCTTAAAACGAGTGGCCCCACCCACTCCCTTCCCTTACCATGCCCCTTTTTCGTAAAGCGGTGAGAGCAACGCAAAAACTACATTCGTAACAAAATGTGTCGCAAGTCACTATCCCAAAGTTTGCTACTTTTTACTGCCATTTTTCTGACGCAGGGAGGTGATAAATCTCCCCCACAGTGCATAAAAGTCACCAACACTCTGTTGATTCAATAACTGTTTCAAATCTACTCTTTCATTAAAGGGGTTGTTTGGTTTCCCATATTCATGACCTAGCCTCAGGATACGTCATGAATACCAAATTGCCAGGGGTCTGACTCCCGGCACCCCTATGATCAGCTGTTTGAAGAGACCTCAGCATTCGTATGTGCAGTGTAATTACAGTGAATGGGCTGGAACAGTTGTAATTACAATGCACCGCCGCTACAATGACAATGGCATGCAGGTATACAGTGATGAGTCTATGAGCACTGCAGTCTCTTCTAACAGCTGGTCGGTGTGGGTTTGGATTTGAACCCCCTCCGATCTGATACTGTTGACTTGGACAACCCCTTGAACTCAGCAAATAAACTGTGTCCCAAGAGCTTCATGGCTTGCCAAGTGTCGAATGTTGTGGCGTAAAGCACGTTGTCACTGGACTCTAGAGGAGTGGAAACATGTTCTGTGGAGTGAAAAATCCCACTCTTCTATCTGGCAGTCTGATGGACAAGTCTGGGTTTGGTGAATGCCAGGAGAACTTTACCTGCCTGACTGTGTTGTGCCAACTGTGAACTTTGGTGGAGCAGGGATAACGCAATGTGGTTGTTTTCCAGGGGTTTTCCCAGGCCCCTTAGTTTCAGTGTAGGGAAATCTTAATACTTCAGCATAGCAAGACATTTTGGCCAATTGTATGCTCCCAACTTTTTGGGACCAGTTTGGGGAAGGCCTTTTTCTGTTCCAGCATGACTGTGCCCCAGTGCACAAAGCAAAGTCTGTAAAGGCATGGTTGGGTGAGATTGGTCTGGAGGACCTTGACTGACCTGAACAAAACTTTGACTTCAACCCCATCGACCACCTAATGGATGAACTAAAATGGAGACTACAAACCAGGCAGGAGGGAGCTTTATCAAAACTGGCGTACCCATACATCAGTCTTGATCTCCCTCCACCGGCATGAAACGCGCCTAACTTATTAAGAGACAGATGCCTCTTAATCAGTTCGGAGCATCTCTGCCCTGCTGTGCACCAAAAACTGAAGCCTACGCCAGATACAGGCTGGTGAAGACTTCAGCCATAACCTACACCACTTTCTGGTGAAAGTTATGATAAATCTCGCAGATGGCACAAAGCCCCACCCCTTTTCTCAATACTCCAATCAGGGGCGGATTGGCCATAGACCTTTCAGGGAAATTTCCCGGTGGGCCGATGCCCAGGGGGCCGCCTGGGCCCTCCTCACGACCGGCTAGTGGAAGTTTTTGGGGATGTATTTTGTGATGGACTGTGGTATTTGTGGGGTTGTATAATGTGCCACAATAAGGTATTGTTGGCCCCGCCTTCCATCAATTTGGATCCAACTACAAAATGGCACCACTTTTAGTAATTTTTCCAGGGCCACTTTAAGTTCCCAATCCGCCCTTGACTCCAATATTATTCTGATATTTCACCTTCTTGAAATAAAGTAGTGATCTTTACTGACCCAAGAGTGGAAATTTGTATTAGAATTAAATGTCAGGAACTGTGAAAAACTAAGGTGTATGGAAGCCTATAACTCCAAGAGGACAAAAAGGAAAATCTGCCTATAGAGACTTTGAGAGAGTGTCCTTTAATCTCTCCCATCATAAGCTTTTCTATGGTGGCAGGTACACAATTCTAGTCATGATAAACATTGTTTGACTCCAGAATTCTTCAGCAGATAATACATGACCCGGAGGAAGAGCCATAGCTTGTTAGCGCACACAGAAATAGTCCAAGCTGAAGGCAAGTCTGGGATAAGTTCATTCAAGATTACTTTCCACAGCCGCATAGTGTTAGCATACCTAACAGCTCAGTCATGTGAGAAACTATGCATACTGGACGTGTATGGGGCAAGTGTTTGCTCCAGGACGCAGATAGACAATCGCCCAGAATAAAAAAAACATGTGATCCCAAATATAACAGGGTTGTCCAGGATTTGAACCAGTTCATGGGTTGTGTCTGGTACTGCAGCACACCTCTATTGACGTGAATGGGGCTTCGCTGCAATGCTACATACACCCAATGGTCAGGTATGTATGTGTTATTTACAGAGGTCATGCAAAGATTAAAGCCCAGTTCACACAACGTTTTTGGAGGTTTTTCCACACACAAACAAAAGCCTCTAAAAAGTCTCCTTTTCAGTTCAATAGGAGGCAGGACATTTTTTCCCACACTGTTTCTTTTCAGAAGCAGCATTCTCTTAGAGCGGAATTTGTGCTTATTCTCCATTTGAAATGAATGGGAATCTGATTTAAAAAAAAAAAAACACGCTTAAAAAACACACCAACCACTGCACAGAAAATCAGCTCTGATTTTTACTTTTTTTTAAGCACCTTTTCAAAATCTGTAATGTGAATATACCATAAAAGAGTAAAATACATGCACTTCGACAGATAAAACCTATGGCAGGCATTTATTAAGGGCATTATGCCAGATTGGAGAAGAAAAGCCAACAATTTTGGTGCAATTCCCCTTTTGCGGCGCAGTTACCCACCGTCCCATCTATCCATAGTAGAATGCTATTAGCTGGCGCATGCACACTGCTGGGAGCAATGCTGATGCCCATAGTGGTCAGAACAGTACGCATGCCCAGGCGAACTGTTCAAGCACAGCATTTCGGCCACTCAACAGGATGACGCAAGGGGATTAAAGGGTGGGCCAGACAAGGGGCCAGGGAGGAGTTATGCACGCAGAAGGCAGGGGGGCCTGGGCACTTACTGCTCAAACGCCGCCCCTCTGGACTTGTGAGCCCTGATTTGCATATCATTAAAACCACGTTTTTGCTGCTTATGAAAATCTGAAGAAACAGCATTCTGTAAGCAGAATTTTGGTGACAGACTCCCTATAAAGGTTACCTGTTCCATGAAAATTGGTGTAAATTTCTTCTGCTGGTGCTAAAATTATGTGTGTGCCTCTTGATCATTTTTGGCACAGATTTATACTAAGACCAGCCCTTGTTAATTTCCCCTTATGTGCAGTCTGATCCTAAAGTCATGAGAGGCAGTTGGAGTGAAGTAACCCATGGTTCTAGGAACAGACTACACGTATGGTTTATTTGTAGTCTGTAACCATGGAAACACAGGTTGAAGTAAATTTTAATCAAGACTATTTGCAAATTTTACAACCCAGTTCCTCATATTGGATAATTTCATAGTCACTTTATGAACAATTTACTTAAATGCACAGTTTTTAGTATATCCTATTATTTACTTAGATTTTTATTGTATTTGTTATATACCTTAGAGCGTCGCTAACTTTTCATATTTTTTCATATGTTATAGAGACATATTAAAAGTCGTGATTGGTAGGGGTCTGAGTGCTGAGACCCCACCATTCTCTAGAACGAGGAGAGAGAAGAGTGTCCATTTCACACTGTCTCTCCTTGCTGGTGAGAATGGAATTGAGATGGATCCATAGACTTCTCCTCGTGCAGCGAGGAAAGAGGACGCGTTATGCACGCACTTCTCTCTCTCCTCGTTCTAAAGAACAGTGGGGGGTCTCAATACTCAGACAGCCACTGATCACAACTTTTGAAATGTCTCTATGACATATTAAAAGTTGTGTGAAAAGTTTGTGACACTGTAAGCCCCAGAAGCTGGTATATCACTTTTTTCAGTATCAAGGGAAGTTGCTCTCTTCCAGGTTGATCGTGGACCCATCATTAGCTGGAGCTACATATAACCACCAGGGTCTTTTCCATAACAAATCAACCATCTCCTGGCAACTCCCCCTCCCCCCTCTAATTCTGTTTGATAGCTTAATATTTGGGATGTAGGTTTTCCCCTGGATGGAGTTGAAGGATTCCAGTGTCAAGATCCTGATTAGAACATTCCAACTTCATAAGCACTTAATTCTGTTCAAACAGGTAGATGGCTGAACAGTGATTCAGAATGTTCTGTGTGTAACAGAGTATCCATATCAACCGGTTCATAATCAGCCTCGATAGCCTCTATCAATGGTTAATAACATATTGAATATTTACAAGTACGGGGAATGTAGATCGCTCATGACAAGCCTATGCCAGCTCACGCACACACATTGCCTCAGGAACAACAGCACTTTCATTCACAATAGATATTAAAGGGTTTGTCTTTATTTTAAAAAAAATGGTCAAAGACCAAGAAGGTGTCAAAATAATGAGACATTATACTCACCAGTTCAAATCCCCCTCTGCCCCATCGGCAGCACTCCCACCATTGCAGCAACAACATCATGTTCTTGGGTGCGGTGGTGACATGCCCATATACAGCAGAAGCTATGACATTATGTTTTTTACTTCAGTGATGACATGCCCGCATACTGCAGAAGCCACAATATCATGTTCTTGGCTTCTGTGATGACATTCCCATATCCCGCAAAAGCTACATCATCATCTTCTTGGCTTTAGTGATGACATTACCATAAACCCCAAAAACCTTGACAGCATGTTCTTGGCTTCAGTGATGACATGCCCATATATTTCAGAAGCCACGACATCTTGGTCTTGGCTTCAGTGATGACATGCCAATATACCACAGAAGCCACAACATCACATTCTTGACCTCAGTGATACATGCCCATATACTACAGAAGCCTCGACATCATGTTCTTGGCTTTAGTGATGACATTCCCATAAACCGCAAAAACCTTGACAGCATGTTCTTGGCTTCAGTGATGACATGCCCGTATATTGCAGAAGACACGACATCTTGGTCTTGGCTTCAGTGATGACATGCCCATATACCGCAGAAACCACAACATCATGTTCTTGGCTGCAGTGATGACATGCCCATATACCGCAGAAGCCACAACATCATGTTCTTGGCTGCAGTGATGACTTGCCCATATACCGCAGAAGCCACAACATCAAGTTCTTGACCTTAGAGATAACATGCCCGTATACTGCAGAAGCCACAACATCATGTTATTGGCTGAAGTGATGACATGCCCATATACCGCAAAAGCCACAACATCATGTTCTTGGCTGCCGTGATGACATGCCCATATACCACAGAAGCCACAACATCATGTTCTTGGCTGTTGGCTGCAGTGATAACATACCCCTATACTGCATGTGACCGCTGCAGCCAATCACTGGCCTTGGTGGTACTGTGTATCACCCAAGACCACCGAGATCAGTGATTGGTTGCAGCTGTCATGTGCAGTAACCAAAGCCCAACTGAAAGAATTGGTTTCAGTCAGTGTGTATAACTTCTTTTGTTACTTTAACACCTTCCCTGCCTTTGACATAGATTGTACACTGATTTCAGTGAAAACAGTGCAGTTCTTCATTTCTCCTGTGGTGGCGCTGGATAACTGAACACTTGCTCTGTGTTTCCCCAGAGATTCAACATGCCCACAGCTTATCTCCTTCTCCCCATTATTAAAATAAAAACTCCCAAGGTAAGCCAAGCCGAGTGTGCATGTTTATGGGAGAGTTGGTAGGAATAGCTGTCGAGTGAACAAGAGAGCATGAAATGCAGATTACATATTCTGTAGGAGTTTTACTCCCTTTCTCCAACTACAAAATCAGTTACTTTGAATGAGCGACATGGGGGGAGAATAGTGACAACTGCACTGAGCATTGAAAAAGTTATTATCCCTTTTTGATCAACCAATTATTAGTTAAAAGGTAACATGACATTAGAAAAAAGGTTCTGCTTTGGTTGGAGGAACAGTGCCACTCTCGTCCATAGGTTGTGACAGATGTTACAGTCCAGCCCCATTCACTTTAGTCAGGCTGGGCTGCAGTACCGGACCCGAGCACTGGCCACAGCAGTGCATTTTCTTGAATAGAAACCAGACTTTTTTTCTCATAAAACCAGGGGTTCACCACCAATGATGCGAGGTGAGGCGATTGCCTCAGGTAGGGGCGAGAAAGAGGTAGTATAGTATTGGGAAGCATAGTGTGTGGCGCTGTATTACCTTGTATGTTTTTGTAGCCCTGTGTGTAATGTTTTCCAAGTATGTCTTTAAAGGGGTTTTCTGAGTTATATATATTGATGACCTATCCTCAGGATAGGTCATCAATATCAGATCGGCGGGGGGCCCGACACCCGGCACCCCCGCCGATCAGCTGTTTGAAGAGGAGGCGCGCGCCGTATCAGCACTGCTTCCTCTTCACTGTTTACATGCTGGCCATAACGGGGGTAGTGGTGAGTAGGTGTAATTACACCTCGCCGCCCCATTCATTTCTATGGGAAGAATCGCTTCCATACAAGTCTATGGACAGGGATTTGTCTCTTTCAACAATACATTTCTTGTCAGAAGAGTGCCCTGATGATAAGCTAATGACAAGGTGTTTCACTGTTGATCCCACCAGTGATCAGCTCTAACCAGTTGGAGCAATCTGGCTGCATGTGTTCACTTTCCCTGCAGTGCTCCTGCAGTAAAAATGAAGTATTCACAGTTTCTTTTGAAATCATGCTGATATGATGGATCTTTCAGAGCAGGAGACATTCTTGTTGCTCCTCACAGATCTGACCCAGATGAAGGTCCTGAACAGTAAACCCTCTCTATTCATTCTAAATGTCAACGTTCTCTTTAAAATGACTTGTAACTCTTCTGAATACTGAAAACCTTCATTGCGATCTTCCCACCTTCCGCTGCAGAGCAGTACACTCCAGGTCACATATGGTTTATTCATTGAAAAAAAATCCTTAAACAGGATACAGCAAGGGAAGTCTATATGATAGGTTTGATAAATAACAATGCTGCATATGAATGTGGAGACTGCAATATTGAACACATATGGAGTAAATTTACTTAAAGCTGTAGTACAATTCTGTGTGTATGTAGTAACATGTTATGGGAAACTAGTGACTGAATTGTGATTTTAAAAAAATATAGAAATCCCTTTAATATATGAATGAGTTTTACATGTGTGATGTTCCGATGAATATGGTATTGCAGCCAGACCTATACATGTGAATGGGGCTGAACACGGTTGAGCTACACCAGACGCAGCACGTGTTTATGGATGTCACTGTTTCCAGGTACCGTAGGAGGAGCAGTTGCTCTTTTGTTTTGCTAATCGGTGGGTGTCCTGGGGACCTCCACTGATCATACCTAAGAGTAGGCCAGTTATGTGATATCCTGTTAATATTCACTTAATGCTTAAGTCAACCATTTACAATAAAGCACAGAAAATTTTAGAAAGCAGCAAGCTATCTATCGTCAGGATCTGTACATGCAGAGTTAGCAACAACAGACTTTCACAGAATTACACAGAAACAGTGTATTTCTTAAACAGCAGTATCAAACTTTGATCCATCCACAGAAATATAAAGAAAAGAAACACTTGCCCATCTGGATTTTTACTTTGTAAACAGAGGATCAGGCTTTACAAAGGCCCCCAGTAGCTACACCTGGATTTGCCAAGGGAAAGTGTTGTACTGGAGTGGGGAGGGAATGGCCAGTCCCACTACTAACATGCTCACCACACCATAAAAAAGCCAGCCCATCAAATAAAAAAAAAACGTTTCGAAAAAACCAAGCTTTTCTAGGTTCTTTTTACCACACCCATCTGAGGATTCTCAGTGAGATATACACCCCAGCCAACATTTTATATTATCTACAGTCATGGCCAAAAGTTTTGAGAATGATACAAATATTAATTTTTACAAAGTTTACTGCTTCAGTTTTTATAATGGCAATTTGCATATACTCCAGAATGTTATAAAGAGTGATTAGCTTAACAGCAATTACTTGCAAAGTCAATATTTGCCTAGAAAATGAACTTTATCCCCCAAAACACATTTCAACATCATTGCAGCCCTGCCTTAAAAGGACCAGCTAACATCGTTTCAGTGATTGCTCCATTAACACAGGTATGGGTGTTGATGAGGACAGGGCTGGAGATCAATCTGTCATGATTAAGTAAGAATGACACCACTGGACACTTTAAAAGGAGGCTGGTGTTTGGCATCATTGTTTCTCTTCTGTTAACCATGGTTATCTCTAAAGAAACACGTGCAGTCATCATTGCACTGCACAAAAATGGCCTAACAGGGAAGAGTATCGCAGCTAGAAAGATTGCACCTCAGTCAACAATCTATCGCATCATCAAGAACTTCAAGGAGAGAGGTTCCATTGTTGCCAAAAAGGCTCCAGGGCGCCCAAGAAAGACCAGCAAGCGCCAGGACCGTCTCTTAAAAGTGTTTCAGCTGCGGGATCCGGCTACCAGCAGTGCAGAGCTAGCTCAGGAATGGCAGCAGGCAGGTGTGAGTGCATCTGCACGCACTGTGAGGCGGAGACTCTTGGAGCAAGGCCTGGTCTCAAGGAGGGCAGCAAAGAAGCCACTTCTCTCCATAAAAACATCAGGGACAGACTGATATTCTGCAAAAGGTACAGGGAGTGGACTGCTGAGGACTGGGGTAAAGTCATTTTCTCTGATGAATCCCCTTTTTGACTGGGACATCTGGAAAACAGCTTATTCGGAGAAGACGAGGTGAGCGCTACCACCAGTCTTGTCTTATGCCAACTGTAAAGCATCCTGAAACCATTCATGTGTGGGGTTGCTTCTCAGCCAAGGGAATCGGCTCTCTCACAGTCTTGCCTAAAAACACAGCTATGAATAAAGAATGGTACCAGAATGTCCTCCGAGAGCAACTTCTCCCAACCGTCCAAGAGCAGTTTGGCGATCAACAATGCCTTTTCCAGCATGATGGAGCACCTTGCCATAAAGCAAAGGTGATAACTAAATGGCTCAGGGAACAAAACAGAGATTTTGGGTCCATGGCCTGGAAACTCCCCAGATCTTAATCCCATTGAGAACTTGTGGTCAATCATCAAGAGACGGGTGGACAAACAAAAACCTACAAATTCTGACAAAATGCAAGCATTGATTGTGCAAGAATGGACTGCTATCAGTCAGGATTTGGTCCAGAAGTTGATTGAGAGCATGCCAGGGAGAATTGCAGAGGTCCTGAAGAAGAAGGGTCAACACTGCAAATATTGACTTGCTGCATTAACTCATTCTGTCAATATAAGCTTTTGTTACTCATAATATGATTGCAATTATATTTCTGTATGTGATAAAAACATCTGACAAACACACATAAAAACCAGAGGGCAGCAGATCATGTGAAAATATAATATTTTTGTCATTCTCAAAACTTTTGGCCATGACTGTACATAATATATATAGTACCTATTCATTATCTATCTATTGATCTATCTGTTTATCTACAGTATCACTTTATGATTGATCTATTGTGAGAGATAGGTTTTTATATATATTGTGTAAAGCTTGTACTACTCGTCTTTGACCACTAGATGGCACCTAGTTAGCTATGTGAGTCACGTGAACACTCTCTTTGTTTTAACACGTTAATTTGCCTCTTTCAAATTAACCAATGAACTTAGTGTTGAAGTTCCTGAACTACACCCTTGTGTCAAAGAACCAATCACTCTGCTTAAGTAATGCCCCTTTTTGTCTATGTCATACCTACTATATAAGTGACTGTCTCTTTAATAAACTCTCTCTTGCTTGGGGGATGTGAAGTATTTTCTATGAAACCAACATGTGTTCTGGTATCATTGTGAAAGTGGTCTGAGCATATGCATACCTATACTTCTAATGATTTGGCACCACACAAAGAAGAAGAGTATCGCTGGAAGTGCGATAACACTATCTATTGACAGGTTGATCTATCTATCTATCTATCTATCTATCTATCTATCTATCTATCTATCTATGTATCTATGTCTCTCTATAGTATATAGAATTAAAACAGCCATGGCAGTGCTTGTTAATAAAATAGGACTAGCATTTAAAAGTTATCGGAGCACAGCAAATTGGTTCCCAAAGGCTTAACTTTGTTCTCAACCCAAGCATGAAGTTAAAGAAGAGGATGATAGAAGCGGAAATTATCCCTGGTGAACCTGAATGGTTGTAACAATCAATAAACATAGGGTTGCAGTAAAAATGTCATCAATCAGACATACCTTCACTTACTGAGACACTTCTCATGCTCCACATACCACAAGTGATAAGAGATTTATTTTTATATTGATGGAAGCTCTCATGCTCTGGGCACTCCTTAATGTGTCTGTCAGTCCTAAACACAAGTGTATCTTTTTTTTTTTTTACAGTCTGTAATATGACCTATTGTATGAAACGGCAACCAGGGACGTAGCTATAGGGGGTGCAGAGGTTGTAGCCGCACCTAGGACTAGGTACTTGGAGGAGCCATAGTTCTCTCTGCCACATGAGGACATCAGTGTTATATTGGTAGTTGAGCAACCCTGATACAAGTTTGACATTTGTCAGAAGAACACGTGGAATGCTGCTTCTTCACCTCTCACAAAAACAACCCAAAAACATCACATGGGCAGCCTACTGCATTTTACCATAATAAGCCACCTATGTTCTTGGACCTGTAAAATTCTTGATAATAGGTAGGAATGTCTCTTATCCTTAAAGGGAGTCTGTCACCACTATATGACCATATACAGCGCTGACACAAGAGAATAGGAAGGCAGGCAAAGGCAGAGGCTGGGGAGGAGTAACCATGAAAGAAGGCAGAGCAGCCTGGGCTCCTACACAGTGAACACCGCCCCTGGGCACTTGCGAGTGTTCATTTGCATATGAATTAAACAGCGTTTTCCTGCATCTGCAAGTCTAAAGAAATTAACAAAAGTACCATTATATTCATGTGTAGGTGTGCAACAGAGCCATGTAATCTCTGTATATGGTCATATAGTGGTGACAGACTCCCCTTAAAGCAGACTGCTGACAAATCCCATAGAAATTAACTATATCTACCATCTGTTCATGATCACTCTTTATCATTGTAGTTTTTTGACAATCCTCTTAGAAAATTGTGATCCATTCTTACTTTTTTCTTTGAGATGAATTTCATTTGGGAATTAATCAGTTTTGCCTGAATCAAGAGAGAGATTCACTCTCATGAGGAATCATACATCTAAGACAATCCTCCTCTTGGTATGCACATTTGCTTTCCTTCAAAAAGGAACAGAAAGTCTCTCATGGTAGCAATCCAACAAGTCAGTGTGTAGCCTTTTAAACAGGCCTTGAAGAATAACTTAGATTGTCTATCACCAGTGCAGAGCAACTGGCAGAGAACTGGCTTACCTAGGTGAGAGGCCTTGGTTGGGATCCAGGGGCTACTATTTCTCCTTATGGAGAGCACCTGATCACCTAGTAGGCAAAGGACTTTTATAAGACAGGGATTGACAATTTTTTAGAGTAGCATTACTTGGCCAAAACATAAAGTCTTCCCTAATGTGAACCTAAGGTGCTGAAAATTGTCAATCCCTGTGCTGCTGGGATATTTCTGAAGATGAATATCTGCATTCATTTCAACAGGAGATGTCGTTTTCACCGAAATCCATCCTTTTCTTTCTTCTCCTTTAGGAAGGAAAGCTAATATGAATATAATTTCCTCAGAAACACAGAGGAGTGGTGTCTGGCCCATAAGATTCCTCATGCCTACTAGGTGCTCAGGAGCTTTCCATAAGGAGAAATTGTACCCCCTGGATCCTGACCAAGGCCTCTCACCTAGCTAAGCCAGTTCTTTATGCTCTGCATTGATGAGGGACAATCTAAATGATGCTTTAAGGCATGTTTATAAGGCTAAGCATTGAATTAGCTAAGTAATACCTAACATGTGGTGGCATTAGAGGCTTGGCTTTTCTTTCCTTTTGGAAAGGAAGCTAATTTACATACCTATGGGAGGCTTGTCTGCCCTAATAGGGTGCCTTCACACATGGTGGAAAATTTCCACATGCCATCCGTAACATAGGGACGACTCCTACTCCGAACTCCAAAGTTTTCTGTTGTTTGGCTCTATAGAAGCTTACATGTCAGTTACAGCTTAGTCACAAGATATCATAGATTACATACACACTTTATAATTAATGATGAAATCTTGAGTCATCCGAAAGCTAATTTTGGCATTTTTTTTATGTTTGGTTGCATTTTTCCAGAAATCTTAAAGAACAATTTAAAGTTTAACAACTTATATCATTTTCTAAAATAAAAATAAAAAATGCTGGAATCTATACATTCAGGTAATTCAGGGGAAAGTCCCCCAAGCAAGTTGACAGTGCAAAAGGTCAAACATCTCTTCCAATTTTGAAAGCAAAGAAGCAAAGGTCGAAGAAAAGAAGCTTTTTTTTCTAATTGAAATGAGAACTTTCCTCTCATTTGGTTTAGAACTACGAAAATGTTTTCCAGTTGTGCCCTCCCCTGCACAAAAGCCACATTGTTTAATAAATAGTTTATTTCGGCATAATATCACACGCCTATCGGATTTAAAGAGACTTAATGTGTGAATATTCTGAACATATGTTTTGTGTCACTTTTACTATTTAATCTATCAATTATCGGCATTCATCGCGGAAGACAAATATTTAGATCCTGAGAATGTGCGTCAAATTTTATGGCACACAAACGGATTAAAAAAAAGTTATGTACTGTATCATATCCTTGTAAATGGAACATATGGTATAGATTGGGGGGTATAAGCTGTGATTTCCATAGGTAGACCTGAAGTAAATTACCGGCTTTTACAAAAAGGATTTAAAGTGTTGTGTGGTACAAAAGCGCCATAGTACAGATGTAACCTGTTAGCCTGCTTGTGTGTGGTGGGGGTAAGGAAGAGACTTCAACTCAATGGGCTCCACATATTGTTTGAATTTAGCCCGAATGAAATTTTACTAGCAACTAGAATTCTTACAATGAACTGGAAATGATTTAGCGTTTTTGATTAAAGGCTATGTCATAGGAATGCCATTTTATTATCGTATTAAAAAAAGGTTCATATTTCTACAGCCTAAGGCCACAAGGTGGTAATTTATATCTAAAGCCTCAAAAAGAACATAATTTGTACCGAAGGCAAAAGAGAAGGGGGAAAAAAGCAGAGGTTTCCTTTAAGGTGTGTGGATGTTTTAAGAGCCTGGTGTTTGGAAGAACCTAACCATGCACTTGTGGTGTAATTTTCCAATACATGGAGGAGATCTGGCATTTTTTGATGTGTCCCAGATACCAGTCCATGACAGGTGACATCTGATCACAGAATTAAAGACGCTAATAGCTTGTTGTTATACGGTATTATATTCAAGTGACCTGCAGACATTCATATGTAGGATGCTAAACAGGTGTTCAGTAAATCCTCTTGAGGGTTGCAGAATTTGCTTTTTAGTATTTAAAGCCCCACTTATGGAGAAGTTTACCCCTTAAATGGAGAAATAAAACAAAGCATTTTCCAATATATTGTTAAAGTAAATTTGTGTGTGTGTGTGTGGGGGGGGGGGTCTTGTTTTTTGCTTTTGGTCACAAAAAATCCTGTTATCCAAGACATTTCCTGCCCTCAGATTGGTCGACCAGCAGTGCTGGCCAATCCGAGGACAGCAGGCGGCGTCTTAGACTACCAAATGCCCAGTATGCATCAGGAAGCTGTGCGACCATCTTGTATTACAGTAGTCCAGTAACTGGAAGATCTGCAGCTAAAAAAATGAAAAGGAAGGCACCAAATACGCATTCTGTTCGTGTTATTGTGATTTTTTTTTCCCCTTGATCCGAATGATAGCTTTAATGATCCTTCATGAACAACGGAGTGCTTGCTTATGTATATAGAGTCCAGGAAAGTATTTTGGGGTTGAACAGGTTGTCACCACTCGACAGCCCCTTGTTAGGATGAAGTCATTGGGGTGATCAGCTGTACTCTGCAGGTACTTTATCCTCTGACAGTCATTTGTAATGTGTCCCCTGCAGGGGAAATATACGTGGAGCTTTTTGCAGTCACGTAATACATGGTTGCGTTGAGTCTACAGAGCAGGAGCCACTCTGGCCAGTAAGAAATTTCCCAACCAGTGGGGATGCTCATGAGTTCAGTACATCCTAGTGTAGCAGACAGACACTAGGACAGCCCCTAACGGAAATATTAATTGAAACAACAAGTTGCCAATTGTCACTACCCTAAAATTCTTGAAAAACTGCCACAAAAACTTTTTTGGGATGTCTGAACCAGGCTGACCAGAAGTTTTAACAGACCAGAACTCAGTGCACCATAGATCCTTATGATGTGACAAGTTGGGGTCCATAAACTCGTGCGCACACTTGTCCATAACACGGATGCATAATGTATCCTTATTACACTGGTGGTGATCTGGATTGATATTTTTCCCTGTAGTGCCATTTTCTGTTGATTATTAATTTTATAAAAAAAAGTATGTTTTTAGATGTAGTTTTTAGAAATTTTCATTGCGTCCCTCTGAGTATAAAATCCACAGAGTGTTGGAAGCTACAGTGAGATAGATGCATGTAAATCAGGGGTGCACAACCTGCGGCCCGGGGGCCACATGCGGCCCTTGATACCATTCTGTGTGGCCCCATCCATCTGGTAACAGACATGTATGTCCATGTTTTGTGGCTGCTCACATGCATTTTTCATGTATTTCTCCCATTAGATGGGACTCCTGGAACTGTAACTAGACATTAATGGTATACACTGTGTGTTCAATCTGCCATAAATACAGTATTTCAGTTGTTAATACCCCTTTAAATTGTATTTTCGGCCCTTGACGTTGGTTCAGTCGGACAATGTGGCCCCCACCCAGAAAACGTTGTGCACCCCTGATGTAAATGCATCGCTAATGGAACATTCGTTCTCATTCAAGCATCTTGATACATCAAGGCTTTTTATAAAGGGATATGAATTCCTCCGCTCAGTGTTTCTGTGGAGACAGTTACTAGGACTTGGAAGCTTTTGTGCCATTCTGGTGCTAGTAGAGGAACAGAATGAATATATAGCGGGTGCAGTGTGCATGGGCAAATTCATGTAAATTACTACACGCACATTATTAGTTAACATTGTCCATACCAGTGTGTGACCGTCGACAATATGAAACTAATATATTGTATATTTCAAGAGGAGGAGCAGACTAAAGGCCTACCATATGTCATGGACCAATGGATGTGGACCCACTGTGCCTCGTGCCCTACCTCCTCTAAGGGTGTTGTCTAAGTGAAACCCCTCTCTCTTCACAATACCCCTGATGGTGGGGATAGACTTTTCGAGGGGAACACCAGGTCGCTACCTCTTGAGGAGGGTCGGAACACAAGGCAGCTGGTCCAGACGGACCAAGAGATACCCGCAAAGGTACTAGCAGAGTAGCGGTGGTCAGCAGGCCGGGTCGTTACCAGGAGAAGCTAAGCAGAACCGAAGGATGAGGCAGAGATGAGGTCAGATAGGCAATGGGTCAGGGCAGGCGGCACAGGTACGAAGTCAGGCAATCCGGATCAGCAATGAGAGAGACAATACAGGCAGGCAGGGTTCAGGCAAGTAGCGGAGTCTGGTAATACAAGCGGAGGTCAGCACACAGGAACATAAACAGGATAAAGCAGAACCTAAAGCAAGAGTAGGACCTTGACTCTGAGGCATCTTGGGAGAGGGCTGAGCAACTTAAATAGGTCCAGGGTTGGTCAATGAGGACACGTGACCAACCCAAATGACCTAACATGGTCACATGGTCATGCACATGACCTAACCAGCTCCAGCCCAGAGGGAGTGATGTAAGTCAGGGCTGGATGGAAACTCTGGAGCGGATCATAGTGCAACAGCACTTAGACAGCCAGAGCTCAGGACTGCAGCAGTGAACGGAAACCACAAGCAGCAGCTCACCGCTGAACACGACGCCCAGGACGGCAGCGGTAAGCAGGGGTACAGCGGCGCACAGCAGACGCTGTTACATCGTATATCATTACATTAAACTGAAGGACCTCTTCTGCAAGCACATGATTGTAATACTGCTTTAGTTCTGTCCAGTATGCCCTCTACACATTGTGGGTTGCGTATCTCTTCCAAACTAGCATAAGTGTTTCACTAGCAATTAATTATTAATTGTTTAAATGGGTTATGCCATAATGGTTCTAAAACTTAACAGACCTAATATACAGACATAATATAGTACATGGCAATCTCTTTGTAATAAAGCTAGAACCAGCCCTGTACCTCACATGGATCCAGAGCTACCTGTGGAAGGCGGAACTGAACATTTGCAACCACCTCAGTAGATTGATGTGAACATTACTGTACAGATTAAGCACTATTTGTCATGCCCGTAGACAGGGAAACACACGGTGAGCCTTAACTGAAACCCAACCTTCTGTTCTTGCCTGCTTGCAGTGCAAGTCCTAAATGGCAAGTATGCAACTGGTCAACCGTCCCTATGCTGGTTAAGCACAAGGAGCAAGTCCAAGCACTCACTGTAAAAACTGCAAGGACCTGCTCACACAGCCGGAACCCAAACAGACACAGAGAAGGGTCATACAGGAATGGGTCAAAGCTGGGAAGACAATACGGTACCAAATCACAGGACAGAGGGTGGTCAAAAATAGCCAAGCCAAAGGTCAAAACCAAACGGGTATCAAGGTACAAAATCACTAGACAGAGGGAGGTCAAAGGCAAGCCAAATTCAAACACAAAGCAACAATCCAAAACACACACAGGAGCAACAGGAACACAGCAAGGGAAAACCTATAACTGGCAAGGGTGTATTGCCAGCAGGGGATTTAAATACAGAGCCTAGTACCTGGATCAGAACCTGTTAGGTCTATTTAAGATTGGGAGAGCTCAGAATAGTTATGCACTTTTGGGAAATAAAACAGGAAATTTTATAATTTGAGGCATCTCTAGATATAACTGGTATGTGAAAACATATACTATATCACAGATCTTATGTAATAGTTTGTTTTACCGTAACTACTAAGCCAGGAATATTGTTAGCATATTATGATCATTGAAATATGATACAAGATATCCCACTACTTTCATCTCTTATATCATACATAATACAAGCATTCCATATTGAGGATAACCCTGACAGGGTAGCAAACTTCAAACAGAAGAGAAGAAAAAAATGAATAGTAAAGCATAAAAAAAACATAAACATATTTTATCAGCTCCAATTCTGAATGTATGCATGGCCCCATGTAGATATCAAACACAAAGCACCTCTTAAATATCTTACTTAGCATTTTTATTTCTTTTTATTTCACTGATATCACTATAGTGCAGTTGCTTTTTTAGTTTTAATTTTATTTTAGTACTTAATAATATATATATATATATATATATATATATATATATATATATATATATATATATACTAGCTGAAGGACCCGGCTTCGCCCGGGTATATTTAATTTATTTCTTTTACTGTTTGTGTGTGTGTGTGTCGTTAAAAGATATCGAGAGTGCCCTCTACAGTGCCTGCCCCTTTAACAGTGACCTCTACAGCGGCCCGCCCCTTTAACAGTGACCTCTACAGCGGCCAGCCCCTTTAACAGTGACCTCTACAGCGGCCTGCCCCTTTAACAGTGACCTCTACAGCTGCCCGCCCCTTTAACAGTGACCTCTACAGCAGCCTGCCCCTTTAACAGTGACCTCTACAGCTGCCCACCCCTTTAATAGTGACCTCTACAGAAGCCCGCCCCTTTAACTGTGACCTCCACAGCAGCTAGAGTGGCCACTGTCTTCACCCCAGAAAGCAAGACCTCACCGGCCATTCCCCCAAACGTGAAACAGCGCCCCCAGTTCCCATGAAGACACATCACTAAACATGAGGCCACGCCCCCCCTGGCTCTGTGAAGACATGGAGGAGAAGCTATCTGAGTGTGAGCTACTGAAAGGGTGGACATCCCTGTGTCTGTCCAGGCACTGCGTCGGACGGAGAACAGGTAGCCAGAAAACTGGACTATCCAGCCTAAAGCCGGACATCTGGCCACCCTAACATCAGCCTGCCCCTAGGGTGGCCAGAGGTCTTGTTTTAGGCTGGACGGTCTGGCATTCAGACTCCCTGTCCTCTGTCATGTGCAGGGCCTGGATGGACACAGCAGCAGCACTCTCCGCAGCAGCACTGTGCAGTCTGAGCAATGAGCTGCAGGGAGAAAGTCACCCTCCCCCCACCCCTGCAGCTGACAGAAGGTGATTTTTACCAATATTTTTAATCCCGGTCAAATGCAGCATGGAAGGGGCGTGGCCTGACTGAGTCAGGGGCGTGACTTAGTGGGATCTGGGGGTGGTGCTTTTAAGTCCTTCTTTTGACGGTGGCCGGAATTACAGGTCGATGCCTGATTTAGGAGGAAGGTGGGTAGCAGTGGAAGAAAACATCTTTTATTACTACTGAACAGTAAATATGTAAAATTTACATTATATGAGGTAATGATTGATGATGAGTTAGTCTAAAACATAAGTTATAGTTATGGTAACCGGGAATACCCATTTACCATTGTCATCCACAGTGCCCTGCCTCTTTAATGCAGACCTAAAGCGGTGAACTGGCTAGGTTGTCATAGAAACCTGATGTGTGCCTGTGAGCTTCTATTGGCTGATAAGGGTCATGTGACCAGGCTACTATTGGCTAATGCATTTTTTGGGAATATCTCAGGATCGGTACGTCCTGGAGAGTTGAAAACTGTTCTAAAACCTTCCCGGACACCTGATGTACATGTGTGCCAAATTTTATGATTGTAGCTGCAGCGGTGCGTATTCCTTTAGCGGACATACACACACACACATACACTCAGCTTTATATATTAGAATATATATATATATACACACACAGTGGGGAAAAAAGTATTTAGTCAGCCACCAATTGTTGCAAGTTCTCCCACTTAAAAAGATGAGAGAGGCCTGTAATTGACATCATAGGTAGACCTCAACTATGAGAGACAAAATGAGAAAACAAATCCATCACATTGTCTGATTTTTAAATAATTTATTTGCAAATTATGGTGGAAAATAAGTATTTGGTCACCTACAAACAAGAAAGATTTCTGGCTCTCACAGACCTGTAACTTCTTCTTTAAGAGGCTTCTCTGTCCTCCACTTATTACCTGTAGTAATGGCACCTGTTTGAACTTGTTAGCAATATAAAAGACACCTGGCCACAACCTCAAACAGTCACACTCCAAACTCCACTATGGTGAAGACCAAAGAGCTGTCGAAGGACACCAGAAACAAAATTGTAGACCTGCACCAGGCTGGGAAGACTGAATCTGCTACAAGACCACTGATAATCTCCCTCGATCAGGGGCTCCACGCAAGATCTCACCCCATGGGGTCAAAATGATCACAAGAACTGTGAGCAAAAATCCCAGAACCACACGGGGGGACCTAGTGAATGACCTGTAGAAAGCTGGGACTAACGTAACAAAGGCTACCGTAGTAACACACTACGCCGCCAGGGACTCAGATCCTGCAGTGCCAGATGTGCCCCCTGCTTAAGCCAGTACATATCCGGGCCTGCCTGAAGTTTGCTAGAGAGCATTCGGATGTTCCAGATGAGTATTGGGAGAATTTCATATGGTCAGATGAAATCAAAGTAGAACTGTTTGGTAGAAACACAACTCGTCGTGTTAGGAGGTGAGTGAATGCTGAGTTGTATCCAAAGACCATACCTACTGTGAAGCATGGGGGTGGCAACATCATGCTTTGGGGCTGTTTCTCTGCATAGGGACCAGGATGACTGATCCGTGTACATGAACGAGTGAATGGGACCATGTATCGTGAGATTTTGAGTGCAAACCTCCTTCCATTAGCAAGGGCATTGAAGATGAAACGTGGCTGGGTCTTTCAGCATGACAATGATCCAAAGCACACCACCAGGGCAACGAAGTAGTGGCTTCGTAAGAAGCATTTCAAGGTCCTGGAGTGGCCTAGACAGTCTCCAGATCTCAACCACATAGAAAACCTTTGGAGGGAGTTGAAAGTCTGTGTTGCCCAGCGACAGCTCCAAAACATCACTGCTCTAGAGGAGGAATGGGCCAACATACCAGCAACAGTGTGTGCCAATCTTGTGAAGACTTACAGAAAACGTTTGACCTCTGTCATTGCCAACAAAGGATATATAACAAAGTATTGAGATAAACTTTTGTTATTGACCAAATACTTATTTTCCACCATAATTTGCAAATAAATTCTTTAAAAATCAGACAATGTGATTTTCTGGATTTGTTTTGTCATTTTGTCTCTCATAGTTGAGGTCTACCTATGATGTAAATTACAGGCCTCTCTCATCTTTTTAAGTGGGAGAACTTGCACAATTGGTGGCTGACTAAATACTTTTTTTCCCCCACTGTGTGTATATATATATATATATATATATATATATATATATATATATATCTTAAAGGTATATTTACAATGCTATATTTTATGTCAAGGCTGGATCCATCTATGTATTGCCATAACAAAATTCCTTGATCTAGGTTTTTGGCAAGAAATAGCCAGCTCTAATTTGGACCTAGAATATGTTACATAAAGGGGTTGTCCAGGTTTTTAGCCCTCTTTTTGTTCAATAAAGATGCCTTTCAATGTGTTTATTTTAAAAATTCCCTCTCTAAGGATGGCCACTGCATAGGAACGTGGGGAAACTTGTAGTGACTTATAGGGTTTGTCCAGGTATTTTCATATAAATGGCCATCAATATTATATTGATGGGGGTCCAACACTGCACTACACCGCCGATCATTTATATTGTTGTTACACCGGAAGTAGGAGCTGGAACTGTATAACTCTGTCCATTGTGTAGTGGACAAAAACAAACACAAAAACAGGAAGAACATACAAACTCCATGCAGATGTTGTCCTTGGTCAGATTTGAAGACATCAGTTCTAACCACTGAGCCACTGTCCTGACCCTACTGTATTTCCTCCACTGTAGCTATAATGAAACAACCGTGAAGAAAACCGACCAGCCACATTAAATTCAGTGGGGTCCAGTCACTTGTCACATGACTGTTACTTGTGTGACAGTCATGTGATGAAACAGAAAAATGGAAATGCCAAAGCAGATGTGAACAGAGCTATATGTGTGTGTATATACAGTACAGACCAAAAGTTTGGACACACCTTCTCATTCAAAGAGTTTTCTGTATTTTCATGACTATGAAAATTGTAGATTCACACTAAAGGCATCAAAAACTATGAATTAACACATGTGGAATTATACACTTAACAAAAAAAGTGTGAAACAACTGAAAATATGTCTTATAGTCTAGGTTCTTCAAAGTAGCCACCTTTTGCTTTGATTACTGCTTTGCAAGCTCTTGGCATTCTCTTGATGAGTTTCAAGAGGTAGTCACCTGAAATGGTATTCCAACAGTCTTGAAGGAGTTCCCAGAGATGCTTAGCACTTGTTGGCCCTTTTGCCTTCACTCTGCGGTCCAGCTCACCCCAAACCATCTCGATTGGGTTCAGGTCTGGTGACTGTGGAGGCCAGGTCATCTGGCGTAGCACCCCATCACTCTCCTTCTTGGTCAAATAGCCCTTACACAGCCTGGAGGTGTGTTTGGGGTCATTGTCCTGTTGATAAATAAATGATGGTCCAACTAAACGCAAACCGGATGGAATAGCATGCCGCTGCAAGATGCTGTGGTAGCCATGCTGGTTCAGTATGCCTTCAATTTTGAATAAATCCCCAACAGTGTCATCAGCAAAGCACCCCCACACCATCACACCTCCTCCTCCATGCTTCACAGTGGGAACCAGGCATGTAGAGTCCATCCGTTCACCTTTTCTGCGTCGCACAAAGACACGGTGGTTGGAACCACACAGTCTCCTCTTAACAGTTGTTGTAGAGATGTGTCTGCTGCTAGAACTCTGTGTGGCATTGACCTGGTCTCTAATCTGAGCTGCTGTTAACCTGCGATTTCTGAGGCTGGTGACTTGGATGAACTTATCCTCTGCAGCAGAGGTGACTTTTGGTCTTCCTTTCCTGGGGTGGTCCTCATGTGAGCCAGTTTCTCTGTAGAGCTTGATGGTTTTTGCGACTGCACTTGGGGACACTTTCAAAGTTTTCCCAATATTTCAGACTGACTGACCTTCATTTCTTAAAGTAATGATGGCCACTCGTTTTTCTTTAATTAGCTGCTTTTTTCTTGCCATAATACAAATTCTGACAGTCTATTCAGCTGTGTATCCATTTGACTTCTGCCCAACACAACTCATAGTCCCAACCCAATTTATAAGGCAAGAAATCCCAATTATTAAACCCTTTATTAAACCCTTTCAGGTGACTACCTCTTGAAGCTTCAAGTTCTTGAAGCTGAAGGTGTGTCCAAACTTTTGGTCTGTACTGTGTATATATATATATATAGATATATATATATATATATATATTTATATATATATATATACACTCACCGGCCACTTTATTAGGTACACCTGTCCAACTGCTCGTTAACACTTAATTTCTAATCAGCCAATCACATGGCGGCAACTCAGTGCATTTAGGCATGTAGACATGGTCAAGACAATCTCCTGCAGTTCAAACCGAGCATCAGTATGGGGAAGAAAGGTGATTTGAGTGCCTTTGAACGTGGCATGGTTGTTGGTGCCAGAAGGGCTGGTCTGAGTATTTCAGAAACTGCTGATCTACTGGGATTTTCACGCACAACCATCTCTAGGGTTTACAGAGAATGGTCCGAAAAAGAAAAAACATCCAGTGAGCGGCAGTTCTGTGGGCGGAAATGCCTTGTTGATGCCAGAGGTCAGAGGAGAATGGGCAGACTGGTTCGAGCTGATAGGCAACAGTGACTCAAATTGCCACCCGTTACAACCAAGGTAGGCAGAAGAGCATCTCTGAACGCACAGTACGTCGAACTTTGAGGCAGATGGGCTACAGCAGCAGAAGACCACACCGGATGCCACTCCTTTCAGCTAAGAACAGGAAACTGAGGCTACAATTTGCACAAGCTCATCGAAATTGGACAGTAGAAGATTGGAAAAAACGTTGCCTGGTCTGATGAGTCTCGATTTCTGCTGCGACATTCGGATGGTAGGGTCAGAATTTGGCGTCAACAACATGAAAGCATGGATCCATCCTGCCTTGTATCAACGGTTCAAGCTGGTGGTGGTGGTGTCATGGTGTGGGGAATATTTTCTTGGCACTCTTTGGGCCCCTTGGTACCAATTGAGCATCGTTGCAACGCCACAGCCTACCTGAGTATTGTTGCTGGCCATGTCCATCCCTTTATGACCACAATGTACCCAACATCTGATGGCTACTTTCAGCAGGATAATGCGCCATGTCATAAAGCTGGAATCATCTCAGACTGGTTTCTTGAACATGACAATGAGTTCACTGTACTCAAATGGCCTCCACAGTCACCAGATCTCAATCCAATAGAGCATCTTTGGGATGTGGTGGAACGGGAGATTCGCATCATGGATGTGCAGCCGACAAATCTGCGGCAACTGTGTGATGCCATCATGTCAATATGGACCAAAATCTCTGAGGAATGCTTCCAGCACCTTGTTGAATCTATGCCACGAAGAATTGAGGCAGTTCTGAAGGCAAAAGGGGGTCCAACCCGTTACTAGCATGGTGTACCTAATAAAGTGGCCGGTGAGTGTATATATACTCTCTTTCTCTCTCTCTCTCATGGACAACATTGTTGGCACCCTTTTGTTAAAGTTAACAAGTAATAAATAAATAAAAATACGTAAAATCAGACATTGCTCTTGAATTGTGGTTCAACAGAATATAATTAAAAATAATTTAAAATAATAAAAAAAATGCAAACTAATGAAACTGGCTTGGACAAAAATGATGGTACCCTTGACTTAATATGTTATTGCACAACCCTTTGAGGCAATCACTGCAATCAACAGACTTTTGCACCCATCCACAGGTATTTTGGCCAACTCCTCATGAGCAAACTTCTCCAGCTGTCTCGGGTTGGAAGAATGCTTTCTCTAGACTGCATGTTTCAGGTCCTTCCTAAGATGTTCAATAGGATCTAGATCAGGGCTTATAGAAGACAACTTCAGAATGGTCCAATGCTTTGCTCTTAGCCATTGTGGGTTTTTCTTTCTTTAACAGAAGGGTACCAACAATTATGTCCATGTGTGTGTAAACCCCTAGCTGGGTTGAGCACATGGTACCATACTCTGGCTACAGTTCTTATAGAAACACAAAATACAGCATCTCAAACCAGCTTATAAACCAGCCATATAAAAAAAAAAACTGGCTAAATTATTTAAAGATTGTTCTGGAATTTAGATATTGATGACAAGTCCTCAGGATAAGTCATCAGTATCAGATTGTTGAGGATCCTACACCTCATATCAGCAGCATGTACTCTTGAAAAAATAAGTCTGTTGGTAACAAGTACAGTGCTGTGGATTATGTACAGGTACATCTCAATAAAATAGAATCATCACAGAAGTTTTAATGTATTTCAGTAATTCAATTCAAAAAGTGAAACTCATATATTATCTAGATTATTTAGATACAGAGTGGGCTATTTCAATCGCATATGGCTTACAAAATATTGTATTGTGAAAAAGTTCAATATTCTAGACTCACGTTGTCATACTCTAATCAGCTAATCAATACAACCATCTGCAAAGATTTCCTGAGCCTTTCAATGGTCCCTCAGGGTTCAGTAGGCTACACAATTATGGGGAAGACTTCTGACTTCACAGTTGTCCAGAAGACAGTCATTGACACCCTCCACAGGAGAGTAAGCCAGAAATGGTCATTGCTAAATGGAAAGTTGAGTGAAAAAGTGTGGTAGATAACTGCAGCCTTGAAAGGCCATTAATGAATTTGGTAGAGATTCACAGGGAGTGGACTGTGGCTGGAGCCAGTGCTTCAAGAGGCACCACACACAGACATATCTAGAACATGGGTTACAACTGTCGCATGTCTTGTGTCAAGCCATGAGACAACTTTAGAAGTTTCTTACCTGGGCTAAGGAGAAAAAGGACTGGACTGTTGCTTAATGGCCCAAATTGCTGTTTTCAGATTAAAGTAAATGTTGCATATCATTTAGTAATCAAGGTCCCAGAATCTAGAGGAAGAGTGAAGAGGCACACAATCCAAGTTGCTTGAGGTTCAGTGTGCAGTTTCCACAGTCAGTGATTGTTTGGGGATCTATGTCATCTGCCGGTGTTGGTCCACTGTGTTATACCGAATCCAAAGTCAGCACAGCTGTCTACCAGGAAATTTTAGAGCACTTCATGCTTCCCTCTGTTGACAAACTTTATGGAGATGCTGATTTCATTTTCCAGCAGGACTTGGCATCTGCCCACACTGCCAAACGTACCAGTACCCGGTTTAATAACCACAGTATTGCTGTACTTGATTGGCCAGCAAACATTTCTGATTTAAACCCCCTAGAGCATTGTTCCTCAACTCCAGTCCTCAGGACCTTCTTGCTGGTCATGATTTGAATACCTGTGGTAAGTTCTGATGCATTGACACTAATTATTAGAGATGAGCGAGTAGTATTCGACCGAGCCGGTATTCGATCAAATACTACGCTATTCGTCATACTCGATTTCGATCGAGTATAACGGCGATGACGCACTTAAAATTAATTTCCCCTCCCACCTTCCCTGGCGCTTTTTTTACACCAATCACTATGCAGGGGGGTATGACAGGTCCTCGGAGCACGCTGGCATCGCGAGAACGGCGTCTACATGCATTGGCTGGAAAAACCATGTGACCTCGAATCATAAAAACTCAGCTCTTCCTGCTCGTTCGCATATGCTGCATGAACGTAGTCAGGGACAGAGGCCCGAGCAGGGAGAGACAGGCTTTAGCTGTATGAAAGTCAGGCAGGACCCCAAAAGTATATAACAGAAGCTCAGAATATCGCATTTACCACCATATATACCGGCTACCAGCGGACAGGAGAGTGATTGACAGCCCTTATCAGGGCTACTATACTGCACGGTATATAGCTGATTCTAACTATATACACTCTGCACAGAACGGCTGCTTTATTGAGGGATAGCTGCTGGAGTAGGGACAGAGAGAGGCATTAGTGGTGTATTAGCACCTATATACAAAACTATATTTGGCACTACTGTTGTGCGTTCTGTGTGCCAACAAAACCCTGTTATATACCTGGTGTGTATACGCACCATTTGACCTTCTGGCAGTATACGGCTGTATACGCCAAGTATTTTTCTTAAAAAAAAAGTATATTTGGCACCACTCTTGTGCGTTCTGTGTGCCAGCAAAACCCTGTTAATATACCTGGTGCGTATAGGCATCTATTGACCTTCTGGCTGTATACAGCTGTATACGCCAAGTATTTTTCTAAAAAAAAAAGTATATTTGGCACCACTGTTGTGCGTTCTGTGTGCCAGCAAAACTCTGTTAATATACCTGGTGCGTATAGGCATCTATTGACCTTCTAGCACTATACGGCTGTATACGCCAAGTGTTCTCCTAAAAAATAAAGTATATTTGGCACCACTGTTGTGCATTCTGTGTGCCAGCAAAACCCTGTTAATATACCTGGTGCGTATAGGCATCTATTGACCTTCTGGCAGTATACGGCTGTATAGCCAAGTGTTCTCCTAAAAAATAAAGTATATTTTGCACCACTGTTGTGCGTTCTGTGTGCCAGCAAAACCCTGTTAATATACCTGGTGCGTATAGGCATCTATTGACCTTCTGGCAGTATACGGCTGTATACGCCAAGTATTTATTTTTTTTAAAAAAGTATATTTGGCACCACTGTTGTGCGTTCTGTGTGCCAGCAAAACTC